>OZ030020.1:71896347-72306347 GCA_964023405.1 Apodemus agrarius
GCCTTCATTTTCCTTAAATTCTAAAAAGTCTTTGATTTCTTTCTTTATTTCTTCCTTGATTAAGGTATCATTGAGTAGAATATTGTTCAGCCTCCATGTGTATGAGGATTTTCTGTTGTTTTTGTTGCTATTGAAGAACACTCTTACTCCATGGTGATCCGATAGGAGGCATGGGATTAATTCGATCTTCCTATATTTGTTGAGGTCTGTCTTGTGACCAATTATATTTTCGATTTTGGAGAAGGTACCATGAGGTGCTGAGATAAAGGTATAGTCTTTTGCTTTAGGATGAAATGTTCTCTATATATATCTGTTAAATCTACTCGGTCCAAAGTTTCAATGAGTTTCCCTGAGTCCCTCTTTAGTTTCTGTTTTCCTGATTGGTCCATTGAGGATAGTGGAGTGTTGAGGTCCCCCACAATTATTGTGTTAGGTGCAATGTGTGCTTTGAGCTTTAGTAAAGTTTCCTTTACGAATGAGGGTGCCCTTGCATTTGGAGCATAGATGTTTAGAATTGTGAGTTCTTCTTGGTGGATTTTTTCTTTGACCAGCAAGAAGTTACCTTCTATGTCTCTTTTGATGACTTTAGGTTGAAAGACAATTTTATCTGATATTAGAATGGCTATTCCAGCTTGCTTCCTGGGACCATTTGCTTGTAAAATTGTCTTCCAGCCTTTTTGCTCTAAGGCAGTGTTTGTCTTTGACCTGGAGGTGTGTTTCCTGTATGCAGCAAATGTAGGGTCCTGTTTCCATATACAGTCTGTTAATCTGTCTTTTTATTGGGGAATTGAGTCCATTGATTTTAAGAGATATTAAGGAATAGTGATTATTTCTTCCTCTCATTTTGATGTTATTTTTGTTTTTGAGTGCTTATCTTCTTTTGAGTTTGATGGAAGAAGGTTACTATCTTGCTTTTTCCAGGGTGTAGTTTCCCTCCTTGTAGTGGAGTTTTCCTCCTATTATCCTTTGCAGGGCTGGGTTAGTAGAAAATATTGTGTAAATTTCGTCTTGTCATGGAATATTTTGATTTCTCCATCTATGTTGATTGAGAGTTTTGCTGGGTATAGTAGTCTTGGCTGACATTTGTGTTCTCTTAGAGTCTTCATGAGATCTGCCCAGGATCTTCTAGCTTTCATGGTCTCTGGTGAGAAGTCTGGTGTGATTCTGATAGGTCTTCCTTTATATGTTACTTGGCCTTTTTCTCTTACTGCCTTTAATTTTCTTTCTTTGTTTAGTACATTTGGGGTCTTGATTATTATGGGATGGGAGGTACTTCTGTCCTGGTCCAGTCTGTTTGGAGTGCTGTAAGCTTCTTGTATATTCATGGGCATCTCTCTCTTTAGGTTAGGGAAGTTTTCTTTTATAATTTTGTTGAAGATATTTGCTGACCCTTTAAATTGTAGATCTTCACTATCATCTATCCCTATAATCCTTAGGTTTGGTCTTCTCATTGTGTCCTGGGTTTCCTAGATGTTTAGGTTACAAGCCTTTTGCATTTTGCATTTTCTTTGACTGTTGAATCAATGGTTATTATGGTATCTTCAGCATCTGAGATTCTTACTTCGATCTCTTGTATTCTGTTGTTGATATTTGTATCTACGACCCCTGATTTCTTCCCAAGGTTTTATATATCCAAAGTTGTCTCTCTTTGTGATTTCTTGGTTGTTTCTACCTCTGTGTTCAGATCTTGGATGGTTTTGCTTAGTTCTTTCACTTGTTTGTTTGTGTTTTTCTGCAATTCTTTAAGAGATTTTTGTGTTTCCTCTTTCATGACTTCTGCCTATTGACTCAATTTCTCCTGAATTTCTTTAAGTGATTTTTTTCATTTCCTCTTTATTGGCTTCTGTCTGTTGATCTATATTCTCCTGGAATTCTTTAAGTGATTTTTGTGTTTGCATTGTAAAGGCTTCTACCCCATTCATGTTCCCCTGCATTTCTTTAAGAGATTTGTTTATGTCTTTTTTGTGTTCCTCTAGCAGCATCATTGACCAGTGCTTTTAAATCCAACTCTTGTTTTTCTGGTGTGTTGGGGTATCCAGGACTTGCTGTGGTTGGCAAATTGCGTTCAGATGCTGCCATATTTCCTTGATTTCTCTTAGTAACATTCCTATGTTTTCCTTTTGCCATCTGTTTATCTCTGGAGTTAGTTGGTCTTGTTGTTACTGGTTGGTATTTGAAGCTCCTGTGAGCCTGGCGTTTGGTGCTGCTGTAGTAGAGGGCATCCGTGCTCCCGAGGTGGAGACTGGAAGGTTTCCGCTACTGGGCTCCATTTACCTACTCAGCTCTGCTGGGCCGGACCCAATTCTTCCCCCAGCTTGCTGCTGGACGAGCAATTGGCTTCCTGCCGTCTCCTCCTGGCCTGCCTAGTTGCCAGCTCTTAAGAATCAGATCTTTTTTTCCACTGATCTGGGCTCGTCTGTTAGATCTTTATGGTGACCTGGCCTCCTCTGTTGGTTCTCTATGCTGACCTGTCCTGGCCACCAGCTCCAAGATGGTGGCGGATCTTGGGACTCTGTCTAACCGCGGGATTCCCTGTAGGATCGGAGGTTCCCTGGTTGGACTGCTGGAGCCTAGATGGTGGCACTCTCAGTCCACAGGGTTAGCTGTCTGTGATGCCCTGAGACAAGATGTTGGCCTCCAGCTGTACTCCAGCCACAGACTCAGGAGCAGGTTGGTGCCTGTGCGTGTTGGTGCAGAGACTGCCCACCGAGCTTATCTGGCTCTGGGTGGAGGCAAGGGCCTGACGGGGTAGTCGATGTTAGGGTAGGACTCTGTCCACACACCTGGCCCCAGCTGCCTGCCATCCACAGTGACCCGAGGCAAGATGTCAGCCTCTCTGCAAGCCGAGCGAGCTGGACCCCAGAGGTAGGCCCCCAGCGGTAGGTGACAGCCACTGAGCTGTCGGTGCACAGACCTTCCGCCGAGCTGCTCTGGCTCTGGGTGCAGGCAAGAGCCTGGCAGGGTAGTTGATGTTAGACTAGGACTCTGTCCACGCACCTGACCTGAGCTGCCAGCCAACCGCACTGACCCTCAATTACTTTTTCTAATATGGTAACTCCAGTGGTAATAATCTAGTTACCTGATCAGTTAAACAAACTATGCAATCAAGTAAGTATTGTGGGAAACTGATAATTAACGTCAAATTCTACCATGTCCAGATAGCTCCTATGAGCTTGGTGTGAAATGGAGGGCTCCCTTTACCAGCATGACTTTTCCTTCTCTAACCTTATCTGTGAAACTGGATCCCCCCACCCCCCACGGTCCTGGGTAAGTGTAGTGGTCCTTGCAAACCTACAAGATCAATTTCATCTTTCACAGATAAGAACCCACCCAGCAAGTACCTAGAATTCCTGGAATGCCTCTCCATGCAAAGACGACATTCCCAGAACTTTAAATTCCAACTAATAAAACTTCCTCTAAGAAGGATCACTTCTCAGTCTCCAATGTTCATATATAGCTCTTGTTCACCCTGAATCAAGTGTTTTGCACAAGCCCACCCTGAATAAAAGCATGTGCACAAGCTAAGATCATCTAAGAGATCTTCTGGTTAAAATCCTCAGAGAACTCCCAGGCCAACCCCTTACTTCCATCCAGACTGGGATTCTGCAAACCCAACTCATTCTGTACTCTGTTTCATCCTTCTAGCCTGCTGTTCAGCAGTGCCTGGTCACCCATAGAGGGAGGAAATGGAGGATGTAGAAACATAAGAGGAACCCCAGCACAAATACCCAGCCAACATACATAGTATAAGCACATCATACACACACACACACACACACACACACACACATACATATACACATACACACATACATATACACACACACACATACACACATACATACACACACACACACACACACAGTCATGTGTATAAGACATGACCTGATGTATGGAAATTAAGCTATAATTTAGTATTTGACCTCAAGTAATGTAGAGTTTAATTTGGTATATTAGTATGTAGAAATATTAATTTGATATTTAAATGTTAAAGGAAGTATTTAAGAACAATATAGAATTTTATTAGTATAGGTAGTATGACTATTTTCATTTGTTTAAGTCCAGCACGGCTTCATGCTAGTGACATTTGAGCTAAGAATAAAAGGACAGATAATATTTAAACAAGTAACTCTGAGGTCCACATTAGACTGTGAAAATATTCATCCAATGAATTTATTTATTCTCAGTCATTTAATTATGTATCAAGCAATTATACTGTTTTTTTTTTTTTTTGTATTCAAGGTTTTAAATTTGGCTCCCAAGATGGGCTCAGCTGGTAAAGGCACTTATAGTGAACTCAGTGTCCTGACTTCAATGAGAGAAGGAGAGGACTGACCCTTTCAAGTTGTCCTCTGATCTTTACATACATATGCCATAGCAAAAATATGTACCATCCCCCCACACAAAATAAACAAATAAATGTAAAAATATGTAATGACTTTATCTTGATTACATTTTGTTCAGTGACAATTTCAAATTTTATTAGTAAATTCTTTGTCTCTCTTCAGTGGATGGCATTCAGTTACGCTCGCTTTATTTAGCAATGACTTTTTAATGATTAGGAGGAAAATTAAGTGATGGTGTATTTTAGGAAATATACTTCTTAAATATATTTAGTAAATAGAAATATACTCTCTTTAAGTCGTGTCAACTGGTCCAATGGCTCTATTCTTATCACTACTTAAAATATTTACGTTTTGTATTTTTATGAGATAGGATATCACAACCAAAGTCCAGACTACCCTAGACCTCACTCTGTGGCCCAGAATGACTTCAAAATGTTGACACTTTTTGTCTTAGTAGTACAAGAGCTAAGAATACAGGTGTGAGTTGGTATGCCCAGAGAATATTCAGCTTTGAGAGCCAGGACATCATATGGCTTGACACTTAACTTTTTAATATATTTAATATATTTTAAAACATATTAGTTAGTTTATGCTACTCCTGTGAATGCCATTTTGAGTAAGTAAACTTTGGTGGTATATATTTGAGCAAATTACTTGACATAAAATTTCCTCAGATTTCTTCTCTAAGTATGGAGATAAAAATAGATAGTTTCTCACAGAATTGTAAGGAATCAACCATTTAGGAACACACATAAAACAGTGTCTAACATGCTAAATTCTAGATTGGGAAAACTGCTAAATTTAGTAAATGTGTTAAAAAGGTTTTTACTAAATAAATTAAAAAATTCTACTGTACAGAAAACTTTGAACACCAAGAAAGAGAGTTGAAAGATTATAAGAGCTAGAGGATCAGGAGTTTGACATTCTAACTATGACAGAGATGCCACATCATGAAATCTCATTCATGGATGCCTAAACAAAAACTGAATTGTTCCAACCAGCTGGCATCCCATCAAACAAAGCAGGAAATTTCACAGGACCCAACCCATGGATAAATTGCTACATGCAATTACCAAGTTCTGAGAGAGGGAGAATCAGCCTTCACCAACAATGAGCTCCCAGATTGGTTATCCAGTACTAAGTGATCAGATCTAGAAACATATACATGTACACAACTATGAATGCACTGAGGAGGTTGTATTTACATAACTGTTATATACATATGTAACAACAATAGCTAAAGAAAAGGACACTGATTTGGAAGAAGTGATGGGAGGCCCTTCCCATCTGAGTCTGTGCCCTGAGCAGACATTGGGTTCTAGCTCCACACCCAGTCCCACAACACCCAGAGGAAGCTCAACTCCCAGGTGCTCTGACACCCCCATGTTCATAGGATTACAGTATCTCAGGAGCTTGGCCACACCAGGAATTCAGGATCCCAGAGGCAGCTTGACTCCCAGGAGCTCTGACACACCCAGGATCTCAGGGTCACGGAACAATAGAATCACAGAGACAGCTTGATTCTGAGGAGTTCTGACACATCCAGGATCACAGGAGGGACAGGCTCCAGTCACAGACAGCAAGATTAGGTAGCACTAGATATAACCAATTGGAGAGAGGCAAGCATAAGGACATAATCAACAGAAACCAAGGTTACTTGGCATCATCAGAACCTGATCCTCCCACCATAGCAAGTCCTGGATACACCATCACAATAGAAAATCAAGATTTGGATCTGAAATCACATCTCATGTTGATGATAGAGGAGTTTAAGAAGGACGTAAATAGTTCCTTTAAAGAAATACAAGAGAACACAGGTAAACAGGTAGAAGCTAAAGAGAAAACACAAAAATTCCTTAAAGAATTACAGGAAAACATAACCAAACAGGTGAAGGAACTGAACAAAATCACCCAGGATCTGAAAATGGAAATAGAAACAATAAGGAAATCATAAAGGGAGACAACCCTGGAGATAGAAAACCTAGGGAAGAGATCAGGAGTCATAGATGCAAGCATCACCAACAGAATAAAAGAGATAGAAGAGAGAATCTCAGGTGCAGAAGATACCATAGAAAATATTGACACAACAGTCAAGGAAAATGCAAAAAGCAAAAATCTAACACAAAACATGCAGGATATCTAGAACACAATAAGAAGACTAAACCTAAGGATAATAGGTATAGAGGAGATTGAAGATTTCCAACTTAACGGGCCAGTAAACATCTTCAACAAAATTATAGAAGAAAACTTCCCTAACCTAAAGAAAGAGATGCCATGAACATATAAGAAGCCTACAGAACCCCAAATAGACTCGACAAGAAGAGAAATTCCTCCCATCACATAATAATCAAAACACCACATGCACCAATCAAAGAAAGAATATTTAAAAGCAGTACAGGAATAAGATCAATATAAAGGCAGACCTATCAGAATTACATCAGACTACTCACCAGAGACTATGAACATTAGAAGATCCTGGGCAGATGTCATACACACCCTAAGAGAACATAAATGCCAGCCCAGCTACTGTACCCAGCAAAACTCTCAATTACCATAGATGGAGAAACCAAGATATTCCATGACAAAAACAAATTTACACAATATCTTTCCACAAATCCAGCCTTACAAAGGATTATAAATGGAAAAGGCCAACACAAGGATAGAAACTACACCCTAGAGAAAGCAAGAAAGTAAGAGTCTTTCAACAAACTGAAAAGACGAGAGCTAAACAAACATAATTCCACCTCTAACAACAAAAATAACAGGAAACAACAATCACTTTTCTTTAATATCTCTTACCATTGATGGACTCAATACTCCAATACAAAGGCATAGACTAACAGACTGGATATGTAAATAGGACCCAGTATTTTGCTGCATATAGAAAATGGACCTCAATGACAACGACAGACACTACCTCAGAATACAAGACTGGAAAACAATTTTCCAAGCACAGTCTAAAGAAACAAGCTGGAGTAACCTATCTAATATTCAATAAAATTGACGTTCAACTAAAATTTATCCTAAAAATAGACCTCATACATGTCAAAGAAAAAAATCTAGCAAGATGAGCTCTCAATTCTGAACACCTATGTTCCAGATGCAAGGGCACGTACGTTCATTAAAAAAACAAAAACAAAAACAAAAACAAAAAGCTTTACTAAACTCAAAGCTTTAGTAAACAGAAACTAACAGAAGTTATGAACCAAATGGATTTAAGAGATATTTATAGAACATTTCATCCTAAAACAAAGGAATATACCTTCTTTTCAGCACCTCATGGTACCTTCTCCAAAATTGACCGTATAATTGGTCACAAAACAGGCCTCAACAGATACAAGAAAATTGAAATAATCCCACGAAACCTGTCAGATCACCACGGACTAAGGCTGATCTTCAATAACAACAACAACAACAACAACAACAACAACAACAACAACAGCAACAACAACAAACCCTGGAAAGCCTCCATGTACATGGAAGCTGAACAACAATCTACTCAATGATAACTTGGCCAAGGAAGAAATAAGAAATTAATGACTTTTTAGAACTTAATGAAAATGAAGGCGCATCATTTTAAAACATTTGGGACAAAATGAAAGCAGTGCTAAGAGGAAAACTCATATCTCTGAGTGCCTACAAACAGAAAATGGAGAGCACACACACTAGCAGCTTTACAGACCACCTGAAAGCTGTAGAACAAAAAGAAGCAAGTACACCCAGGAGGAGTAGACAGCAAGAAATAATAAAAAAAGAACTATCTTGTTGAGAAAATCAATAAAATAGAAAAACCCTTAGCCAGACTAACCAGAGGACACAGAGACAGTATCCAAATTAACAAAATCAAAAAATGAAAACGGGGAGGCAGAGGCAGGTGGATCTCTGAGTTCGAGGCCAGCCTGGTCTAGAGTGAGTTCCAGGACAGCCAGGGCTACACAGAAAAACCCTGTCTCGAAAAACCAAAAAAAAAAAAATAATAAAATAAATAAATAAATAAATAAATAAATAAATAAATAAAGAAAGAAAGAAAGAAAGAAAAGGGAGATATAACAACAGAAACTGAGGAAATTTAAAAAAAATCAGATCATACTACAAAAGCTTATAATCAGCCAAATTGGAAAAATCTAGATGAAATGGACAATTTTCTAGACAGAGACCAGGGGCCAAAGTTAAATCAGGATCAGATAAACCATCTAAATAGTCCAATTACCTCTAAAGAAATAGAAGGATTCATTAAAAGTTTCCGAATCAAAAAGAAAAGAGCCCAGGAACAGATAGGTTTAGTGCAGACTTCTATCAGCCCATCAAAGAAGTACTAATACCAATACTCTTCAAACTGTTTCACAAAATGGAAACAGAAGAAATACTACCCAATTTGCTCTGTGAATCCACAATTATACTTATACTTAAACCACAGAAAGACACAACAAAGAAAGAGAACTTCAGAGCAATTTCCCTTATGTATTTCCATGCAAAACTACTTCTTGCAAACAGAGTCCAAGAACACATCAAAAACATCATTCACCATGATCAAGTAGGCTTCATCCCAGGGTTGCAGGGATAGTTCAATATATGGACTCCATTAAAGTAATACACTACATAAACAAACACAAAGGAAAAAACCCACATAATCATTTTGTTAGATGCTGAAAAAGCATTTGACAAAATTCAATATTCCCTCATGTTAAAAGTCTTGGAAAGATCAGGAGGCCCATACCTAAATATAATAAAAGCAATATATAGCAAACTCTTACCCAATATCAAACTAAATGCAGAGAAACTTGAAGTAATCACACTAAAATCAGGGACTAGATAAGGCTGCCTACTTTCTCCCTATCTATTCAATACAGTACTTAAGTTCTAGTTAGAGCAATTAGACAACAAAAGGAGATCAAAGGGTTACAAATTGGAAAGGAAGAAGTCAAAATATCACTCTTTGCAAATGGTTTGATAGTATACTAAATGATCCCAAAAATTCTACCAGAGAACTCCTAAAGCTGATAAACAACTTGAGTGAAGTGGCCAAATATAAAATTAACTCAAATCAGTAGCCTTTCTCTACTCAAAGGATGAAAAGTATGAGAAAAAAATAGGGAAATGATACCCTCCATGATAGTTACAAATAATATAAAATACTTTGGTGTGACTCTAACCAAACCAATGAAAGATCAGGTCACCAACAGCTTTTTCTCTAAGATGAAGAATTGACAAATGGGACCTCATAAGATTGCAAAGCTTCTGTAAAGCAAAGGACACTGTCAATAGTACAAAACAGCAACCTACTGATTGGGAAAAGAAATTTACAAATCCTATATGCAATAGAGGGCTAATATCCAATATATAAAGAACTCAAGAAGTTAGATTTCAGAGAATCAAATAATTTTATTAAAAAATGGGGTACAGAGCTAAACAAAGAACTTTCAACTGAGGAATATCTAATGGCTGAGAAGCACCTAATGAAATGTTCAACATCCTTAGTCATGATGGAAATGCAAATCAAAAGAACCCTGAAATTTCACCTCATACCAGTCAGAATGGGTAAGATCAATAACCCAGGTGACAGCAGATTCTGATGAGGATGTGGAGAAATAGAAACACTCCTCCATTATTGGAGGGATTGAAAGCTGGTACAACCACTGTGGAAATCAGTCTGGCAGTTTTTCAGAAAATTGGACATAGTACTACCTGACTCAGTTATATGCTCCTGGGTATATACCCAAAAGATTCTCCAACATATAACAAGGAAATATGCTCCACTATATTCATAGCAGCCTTATTTATAATAGCCAGAAGCTAATAAGAACACAGATTTCCTTCAACAGAGGAATGGATAGAGAAAATGTGGTACATTTACATGATGGAATACTACTTAGCTATTAAAATAATGACTTCATGAAATTCTTAGGCAAATTGCTGGAATAGAAAATATCATCCTGACTGAGGTAACCTAGTCACAAAATAATATACATGATATATACTCACTGATAAGTGGTCAAAAGCTGGGAATACCTAAGACCACATTAAGTTCAAGAAGAAAGAAGACCAATGTTTGGATGTTTTGGTCCTTCCTAGGAAGGGGAACAAAATACTCATGGGAGGAAATACAGAGACAAAGTGTGGAGCAAGTACTGAAGAAAAGGCCATCCAGACACTGGGGATCCATCCCATATATAGTCACCAAACCCAGACACTATCATTGATGGCAAGAAGTGCATGCTGACAGGAGCCTGATATAGCAGTCTCCTGAGAGGCTCTGTCAGAGCCTGACAAATAACAGAGGTGGATGCTCACAGCCAACCATTGTCCTCAGCATGTCGTCCCCAATGTAGGAGTTAGAAAAAGGACTGAAGGAGCTAAAGGATTTGCAACCCCATAAGAAGAACAACAACATCAACCAACCAATGCTCCTCCCTCAGCCTCTTGAGTACTTGGATTGCAGACATGTCAATTCTCAGCCTAAGTTGGTTGTTTTATTGGGTTGATTTTATATTTATTTATCTCTGTAATTTTTGTTGATGATCATTCTCTGTTTAAACATTTATTATTTGTAGTTTGGTTTTAAATTTTTACTTCTCCAAAATTCAAGGCATAGATGCTGATTACAATCCAATTTACAATTATTATTTTGGTGTACAATAATGATTGTAATGTTTTAAAGCCCTAGTATTTAGTAGAAGCATGACAAGAAGTAAGATTCATCAACCAGAGAAAATTTCTATTTTGTTTTGAATCCCTACCTGAAAAATTGAGTATTAAGAGCATAGCCGTATTATTTCAGTACAAGTTATAATGTCTCAAAAATCAATGTGGAAACTATAAGCTGTAAGTGAAATCCAAGAAGAAAAAGCATAAGCCATGAGTATACTGAATGATCACCCAGAGTCACAGGAAAACACCTTTGTCTCTGCAGTAATGTGCTATTTAACGTTTTCTGATTTTCTTTAATGGGAAGCTTTTTTTTTTTTTTTAACAGATCATACTGAAACTGGAAAATGAGAATAAAAAATTGTCTGCCCTTTTGGTTTTCTTGCTAACACTTTGATTACAGGCAGTTGATGAATAGTGAGTTAACAACTGACCAACTTCATATCCAAAAATAGATGGGAAGTTCACAATAAGGGCTCTAAGCTGTAAATTCCAAAGGTTCTGCTGATTCCAAATCACAGGATTTTTGCTCTGTAAATTATCTAGTCGAAACTTTCAATTCAGGCTATTTAAGGGAAACTTTTTAGAGACTTCAAAGGCTTCATAAGACCATGTATTTGCTAGGACTACTTATTACAGCTAAATCCTCTAAGGTTTTGAATGTACCCATGTACTGAAGAAATTATTCAGTTTGTTGAAGGTCACCTATTAATACATGGCTGTGGACTACTTATAGAGAAAAAGGTAAAAAAAAAAGCAGAGGCAACTAGAGGGTGCTATATGTTAGCAACTTGGTTATTGCCTTTCTGTGGACTGAGTGTATAAGGATGATCTTATACAAGAAAAACAGGTGCCAACTGACAGAAGATAAGACATACTTGTTACACACAAACATAATATATAAAATACTTTCAAGTTATAGAATGTTTTGTGATTTTTCTTTAGCTTTTTCTTTTTAAATAAATAATGTTTGATGAATTTAATAGACATTTACTGTCAACATGTACTGTTTGTGAAATTGAGACACAGAAGGTCTAGATATGCATTCTTACGTCATTTGAGGAAGAGCACCCCCATGGTGATTCAATCCCAGTCTTTTCTGTCATATCATTTCTTTCCTCTAGCCTCTATGATACCTGAATCCATTTTGTGTCATGCTGCACTTTCTCACATGGAGTCTACCTGACACTTCATTTGACCATTCAATCTCCTTTACTCCAGACTTGTTTGTGGGTTTAGCAACTCTACCATTCCCCCAAGAGCAAGAAGCAGGAGATTCAAAAGGGATATATCCAGTCTCATTTTCCCGTAGGTGTCATAGTTAGTGTTCTATTGTTGTAAAGAGACAACATGACCAACAAAACATTTATAAAAGAAAGTATTTAATGGAGGTCTTTTACAGTTTGAAAAGAATCCTTTGGGGCAAGGAACATGGTTTCATGTGGGTAGACATGGTGCTGGAGAAGTAGACATGGTGCTGGAGAGTTCTACACCCAAATTTGTAGGCAGCAGGAAGAGAAAAAGTGACACTAGGCCTAGTTTGGGTTTTTGAAAGCTCAAAAACTATCCCTGGAGACACACTTCCTCCAACAAGGCCACAGTCACTCCAAGGAGGCAATACTTCCTAATCCTTCTTAAATAGTGCCACTCTCTGATGACTAAGCACTTAACTGTATGAATCTATGGGGGTGGGTATTCTTATTCACAAATCACAAGGGAAATGAACAGGAGGCTTAAAGATAGCAAAGGTAAGACTTTATATTCCTCACAAAAATTCTTGTCATGTTACTCTTAGCATTTCAAACATTGGCTTTTAGTTGTTGGGCCTAGAGATTGAGTTACCATTGTTTTGCAATTAAGTTTGTGTCGCCTTTTCCTTCATGCAGCAGCTTGTCTGGTTTCAAGAGAGAAAGGCAGAGAGGGGACTCAAGCGTGGGTTTGCTTGAGGTGCTTCTCAAAGGCTGTAGGGGATTTGAAGCACAGGATATCTCGTGTGGTAGCAGCTTGCCAGTGGGAACCTGTGGAGCTGGGTGAAAAGATTGTGGAGTTCAGACTCAAAATCTCCATGAGATAAACCATTGCTCACCAGTGCATAGCCACCCAGGCCGATGGGCAGAGCATTAGAAACACAAGCACAGTAATGTGCCTTTTCAATTTCTCTCAACAGATGTCCCAAGTCTACTAGAAATTTAAGATTATTAGCCTGAAAGATTTTTATTTTAGTTTCTTTCTTTTCTTTCTTTCTTTTTTTAAATTGAGTAGCTGGGTAGCACTGAAATGAGTCATGCTGGAATTGCAATAGAAAAGCAGGCTCTGAGGTCCCCTGCTTTGGGAAATGCTGGCAGCACTAGGTAGAGAACTTAAGAAGTAAAAACTACCTGCTTCCTATAGGCAGATAGTGAAAGTTTGAATTAATTGCTTTAAAGATTGTATAAAGATATATTGCTCTAATACATCTTATGGAATACTCAAATTCTGTCTAGCATGGGTTCTCTGGGAATTCTGGGTTTATATTCTGCTTTGACTAGCTGCCTGCTTATAAGTAGGTATAGACAGAAGTGTGACTCTATTGTGTTAAGATGGTATAAAAACATATTGTTCTAATACACCTGCAAGATACTCATATTCTGTCTAACGTGGGCACCACAGGAATATTGGGTTTTATATCCTCTTGTTAATATAGGAAAGGCCTATGTATAGGCACATAGAGTATTTTAGTTTACTTCATTTGTTTTGAATTGTTTTAATTTCAACTAGGATAAGAAAAATTAGTCACTGACTTCGAGTAGAGAGAGCAGTGAATAGGTATTAATAAAATAAATGTCTGTGGCTCCAGGCAGACATCCAAACAGATAGATGATATAACAAGTTTGCTGCACTAGGCAGAGAGCCGAAACATAAGATGGCATAGATTGCTTTACTTGCCTCACAGGGTACTCATATTCTGTCTAATGTGGGCTCCACAGGAATCTTTGAGTGTCTTTTCTTTCTTGGCAAGATAGAAAAGGCCTAGCACAGGCACATACAGTATCATCGTTTACTTCATTTGTTTTAGATTGATTTGATGTTCAAAATGGGTGTGATTTTGAGTTTTGTAGTTATATTATTCCTAAGGTAGAGAGATCAAAATAAAGGTTTTTCTGGTTACTGGCTCAAGGATATACTGATTTGGGAGAAAGGTTTTGTCTTTGTGTTTTTAGAAAAGGTTATTAGTGTTTATACATCTTCCAGAATAATATGGGTCAGATTTGATGGAGGGCAATCCCCTGATGAACTAGATTCCAAATAACCAAACAAAAAAGTTATGTTGATGATACTAAAATTTTGTTTTGAGGTTTGTATATTACAGAATATAGAGCCTTGGTGAGTCTCCTTGTTAGATATGCTGAACTGACTTGTTTGAACTCCTGATTTCTTGTTTTTTAATCTGGTTCCAGTCAGTACACAGACATCAGAGACAAATACAATCATTAGTGTGGCCTTCTTAAAGCTAACCACCTCCCCAATTTTCCCTACCTTTCCCCACAAAAAAAATTCTCAATGGCCATATTCAGATTGAAGAAGTTATGAAGAGTTGTCCTTCTAGTACCCTGGGCTTTGGGGCTGGGGGTTGGTATCTCTAAGGCCTGTCAGATGATCCGGCCAGAAGGTTGAAGGCTGATGTTTCAACGTGTTGAAGTAAGGGACTGTCCAGGTGATCAGTGGTCTCCATAAATTGGCTATGTTTTAGAAGCTGTTAGGCTTCCTATATATTTTCAGTTAAAATTAATCATTCTTGGATTTCTGATGGGGTTGAAGACTGGTAGTCTCATAGCCAACCCAAGCTGTTTAGCATTGAGAAAGATGATATAGATTTGAGAGGATGGTTTTCAGATGGCTAACAATCTAAAGCCTGGACATGAGTCAGGTGTAGAATGATAAGTTATTTAATTTAGGATAGATGACAATGTTCCATCTTAATAACAAAATTGATGGACTGGGTGTTAGGTTTATCTATACCTTATATATTACAAAATGGTAATAGTTATGCTCTATGTTGAAAGAAAGGTTTATTTTTTATTTTTATTAGAACAGAAAGGGGGAAGTGTTGTGGATGGACCTGGTGCTGTTCTTGTAAACTGATCCCCTAATGAATAAAGGAGCCAATCACTGGGTGAGTAGGCAGGACTTTTGGGTGGGATGGAAGAAGCGAGGAAGCAGGAGACAGTTAGGCCTATTTGGAACCTGGGACAGCAGAGGACTAAGATGTAGCTGCTTGAGTTTCCTAGTATCAGATTTTTAATAAGGTTCACAAAATTAGGTTTTAGTAGTTGCACCCAGAGATTGAAAAAGAAAAAAAAAAAGAGGAGAGCATGTACAACTTACATATGGACTTGGACTGCTTTGCATATTACTCACCATTATTCATATTCTCTCTCTCTCTCTCTCTTCCTCTCTTGTCCATTAATAAATACCTGCAATTTTTTTCTACTAATGAGATTGAATACTGATTGTTTTTTCTTTTTTCTTTGATATATTCTTTATTTACATTTCAAATGATTTTCCCTTTCCTGGCTTCCTGCTTCCCAAAAGTCCCATAAGCTCTTTTTCCTCCTCTTGTTCCCCCATCCACTTCTTCCCACTTCCCTGTTCTGGTATTCCCCTACACTGATGCACTGTGCCTTTCCAGAACCAGGGACCAGTCCTTCCTTCTTCTTGGACATCATTTGATATGTGGATTGTGTCTTGGGTATTCTAAGATTCTAGGCTAATATCCACTTATCAGTGAGTGCATACCATGAGTGTTCTTTTGAGACTGGGTTACCCCACTTAGTATGATGTTCTCCAGCTCCGTCCATTTGTCTAAGAATTTCATGAATTAATTGTTTCTAATGGCTGAACAGTACTCCATTGTGTATATATACTACACCTTTTGTATCCATTCCTCCATTGAAGGACATATGGGATCTTTCCAGCTTCTGGCTATTATAAATAGGGCTGCTATGAACATAGTGGAGCATGTATCCTTATTACATGCTGGAGAATCCTCTGGGTATATGCCCAGTAGTAGTATAGCAGGGTCTTCCGGAAGTATTGTGCCCAGTTTTCTGAGGAACCACCAGACTGATTTCCAGAGTGGTTGTACCAGCTTGCAATCCCACCAGCAGTGGAGGAGTGCTCCTCTTTCTCCACATCCTTGCCAACACCTGCTGTATCAGGTGAAAGTTTTTAATCTTAGCCATTCTGACTGGTGACCTCAGGGTTGTTTTGATTTGCATTTCCCTAATGACTAATGATCTTCAACATTTCTTAAGGTGTTTCTCAGCCATCCAAAGTTCTTCAGGTAAAAATTTTTTGTTTATCTCTATACCCCATTTTTTTGATAGGGTTATTTGGTTTTCTGGGGTCTAACTTCTTGAGTGCTTTGTATATATTGGATATTTGCCCTCTGTCAGATGTATGGTTGGTGAAGATCTTTTCCAAATTTGTTGGTTGCTGATTTGTCCTTTGACGGTGTTTTTTGCCTTACAGAAACTTTGTAATTTTATGAGGTCCCATTTGTCAATTCTTGATCTTAGAGCATAAGCTATTGGTGTTCTGTTCAGGAACTTTCCCCCTGTGCCGATGTCCTCAAGGGTCTTCCCCAGTTTCTTTTCTATTAGTTTCAGTGTGTCTGGCTTTATGTGGATGTCCTTGATCCACTTGGAGTTGAGCTTAGTACAAGGAGATAAGAATGGATTAATTCGCAGTCTTCTGCATGCTGACCTCAAATTGAACCAGCACCATTTGTTGAAAAGACTATCTTTTTTTTCCACTGGAAGTTTTGAGCTCCTTTGTCGAAGATCAAGTGACCATAGGTGTTCATTTCTGTGTCTTCAATCCTATTCCATTGATTCACTGGCCTGTAACTGTACCAATATCATGCAGTTTTTAATACTATTGCTCTGTAGTATTGCTTGAGGTCCGGGATACTTATTCCCTCAGAAGTTCTTTTACTGTTGAGAATAGTTTTAGCTATCCTGGGTTTTTTGTTATTCCAGATGAATTTGAGAATTGCTCTTTCTACCTCTATGAAGGACTGAGTTGGGATTTTGATGGGGATTGCATTGAAAATTTTTCCATTTTCTGAGTTCTTCTTCAATTTCCTTCTTCAGACAAAACAATATAAAGTATGTTGGTGTGACTCTAACCAAACAAGTGAAAGATCTGTATGAATACTGATTGTATTTGTAGTTAATATCTCAAAGTTTCAGAAAGAGAATTGTATACTAGTTTTAATCATTGATAACAATAAAATTTTATTTTTTAATTTTTAATTAGTTAATTAATTTTTACTTTTTCAAGACAGAGTTTCTCTGTAATATCCCTGGCTGTCCTAGATTTAGTTTGTAGACCAGGATGGCTTTGAACTCACAGAGATCCATCTGCTTCTCCCTCCCAAGCATTAAGATGAAAGGCACGTGCACACTTCACAATAAAATTTATTTTAAAAATGAATTGAAAGAAGTATGACCCACATTAAGTTGACACTTTCTTCTACTTAACCTCTGTATTAGTCATGTTTTCTCTAAAGTAACAAAACTTATAGAATGAATCTCTCTGTATAAATAGAAAGATTTATTGGAATGACCTATAGGCTGTGGTTCAGATAATCCAGGAATGGTTGAGTGTGAAAGGAAAGTCCAAGATCCAGCTGTTCTTCAGTCAATGAGCATGGATATCCCAGCTGTTCATAAGTAGATACTGGAACCCCAAAGAAGTATGCTCTAAGTATGAAGGAATGGGCTTGCTAACAAGGCCAGAGCAACAGGCAAAGAGCAAAAGCTTCCTTTTCCTGTGTTTTTACATAGGCTTGGATTAAAGGTGTCTTCTTACTTCAAAAATCAGGTTAGAAGTGGATTCACAAACTTCCAATTAAGCAAAAATCCCTCATAGATGTGCCATTTCATTTTTGGGTTTTATTTAATTTCAGATGTAGTCAAGTTGACAACCAAGAATAGTAATCACACCCTCTTAAAACTGAACTTGTTTTTTTTCTCAGAAACCTTAGATGTATCTTTGAGCCTAAAATTTGATGATATAAACACACAAAAGGGAGTTCTGTGAAGTAGTTTGGGTGTATTAGGAGAAATGGAATTTAAAGACATCTCCTATTATTCATTAATAGGAAACAATGTTTGGATTAGGCCTTAGTGACAGAACTTTAAGCTTCTGTTTTCCTATATTGGATAGATTAAATTGATACTATAGTTTGTTGAGTTCCTTTGATTGTCTTATGAAATTCCTCAGAATGCCACTTTCAAGAGCTTAAAACCAACAACAGTGATGTTTAAATTAGTTTGGTTGTTATAAAAGATCTTTATTGGCAAACTTTACAGCAATATTGTGAGGCTGTTCTCTTAATACTTAAGAATATTCAATCTATATTCTTCTTAAGGAAGTTGTATTGTGTATAAGTCTGAATATGACCTTATTAACAAATCTGAGTCAAAATGAATGTGTTTGGATCTATGGTCCTCGCAGATTGATTAATATACCTTTTCCTCATTTATTTTTTTGCAGTTTAAATAATTACAACCCCCTTTTTCAAACCCTCCCATATACATCTCTTTCTTTTCTTTCAAAGTTTTGTTTTTTCGTTAATAATCGTTTCAAGCACACACACACACATACACACACATACATGCATGTGTGTATGTGTATGTGTATGTGTGTGTATGTGTGTAATCCTAAGAACCTAAATACAACATGCTCAGTCTATATCCATGTTTTGGTTTAGTCTATTTTCTTTTCTGTGGCTTTTTATAAATGAGTTAGTTGGTAAAAGTCCCCTACAGTTGTAACTTTTCCTATCAGTAATTTCAGAATTGGGTAGACTGTGTCATCCTTTGTCCTACCATGTTTAATTTCAATTAAATTCACCCACTGTTTACAGAATATGTATGTAATAATACTTAGGAAGAGAATAAAACTGAAGCCAGTAGAAGACATGACTATGTGTAAAATGAATAGTAAAATTATGCTTTTAAGTATGTTCATTCTAATTAGTTACTGTTTGTTTCAGAAGATCAGTGTGGATCTTTCTGAGTTGCTTATCTCAACCAGGAGGCAAACAAACACATGCCAGTTTTCTCTTTCATTTGTGACAGTGCTTATTTGTTTAGCTGTCTGTTTTATATCTCAGCCTTATCCTAGTGCCTAGAGGTCCTCCGTTCTTATACAGATTCACAGAATATATTCCCACATAAGTCAGCTTACTGATGGTTTGACCAGCCAGTAACTCTGACTCTTAGAAAGATTATTCGGTTCCATTACTGACCCAGTTGCCCTGAGGATGCTAATCTGCCAAGGTCTGTCCTGTCAGACCTGGCATTACATTCTTTTCTGTAGTCGCCAGTGTGACTCAGAAATTGGTGGTTATGTGTACTTTTATGTGTGAACCCAATACTGTGTAGGCCACAGCACATGTGCAGAAAGTAGTTTTTAGGGGTATCAGCTCTGTTGTCATTTCCCAGAAATCAGTGCCGTGTAGATTTTCTGAGAAACTTTGCATTCAGTAGGATAATGTACTGGGGTTTTTCCCTCTTTGTTTTCTATTCCTTTGTAATGCCATGATGCTGGCCTCAAAAAGAGACAATAATGCCAGATAGTGGCATGAACAAGCTGAACACAATGATTAGAAAGAAGTGGTTTCCCTAGCAACAACAACTGCAAAGGAAGCCACACTACTGACTGCTACTGCTACTCCTCCACTACTCCTGCCCCTTTCCCCCGGGTTTGAATAATGCACATAGAGGATCTGAATGCTAAGTGCCTGATTCTAAATCATTTCTAGGGAATGGAATTACAGCAAACAATTACTATCCAGAAAATTTAGAAATCTGACCAGTGTGTCAGATTTTTATATTCTAAAAAGATATACTTTTACATGTCAGTTGGCACCTTCCTAATTATTATATGAGTGTATTTGCACTTTCATTGGGTGTTCCCAGAAAATTGCTACTTATCTCAAAGGCAAAGGAGATAAATAACTTGTAAAAGCCTGATTTAAAAAATTCTCTCATTATATTTTTAGCATTTGAAAAATATCCTTTATGCTACACTGGCTTAATGATGTGCAGATTAAATGAAATGATGAGAAAGGCCGGAATGCCTCTGATTTTAGAGTATTTTATTTTAAAGGCAATTCTTTCCTGAGTCTATCACCTGTTTTGCCACTTGAGTATTAATGTTTTGATAAGATCATTAAACACTGTTTTATAGATTGGAAATAGCATAGTGACACGGCTCTATGTATTTGTTGATGAGTATTTTACATTATTTATGTGCACTTCAAATCATGTGACTGGGCATCATTTTGATGCTGAGTACTTCATGCAGAGCAGGGAAACCTGTCAGGATATGTGAAAACAACTATTGATGAAAGAGAGATCATGTGGCAAACTAATACCTATTCACACTGATCTTTGGAAGACCTGTCATTACCCATTACTATCTTAAACATCATGCCTTACTCATATTTGTGAAATATCATTGAATATATTGTTGTAAGTTTCTGCAAACACATTTCTTATTGGAATAAAAGTAGGTAAGAAATAGAGAAATTCTGCCTAAAAGACATTTAATGTCAAGGTGGGCCTGATGTTTCAGAGAGTAGAGGTACCTGTCACTCCTCAGTATTATCCTCTGATCATTCAAAAATCCATGCGTTCAAAACATATGAGCAAAATAAATAAAATTAATAAAATTTAAAACATGACATATCCAAAAAATAGTTTTAGAAAGAAATGCAAGCCTGCCAGAAAATCAGGTAGCCTGCCTGCAGATCTCTTCTCCTTCTGTTCTCTCACATCCACCCCCTCAGTTTCATCCTGAGCTCTGCAACAGAACACCTGTGACAGCTTTCCCTGCCCCCTTCTTTCCATTTCCTACAGATCACCCCCTTCTAGCTACTCCTTCTCACCTCTACATTGCCCCAATCATGAACCTCAGCAGACATGCCTGCTAACCCACGGGTCCCTCCATCCAAGGAAAGATATGCTGAAGATGTATCCATACCTCTTCTGCTCACCTCATGTCTCATCCCAAGCTCTGTAGCAGAACACCTGCTCTCATCTACCTTTCCTCCTGGCCCCATTCCCAACAGATCTTCTCCATCGCTTTGCCTAACTCATCCCACTAATTCAGCCTTTTATAGAAGCAAGAGTTTCATGTGACACCTGAGACAGCCAGGAAAACAGGAAAACTAAGTGAAAACCTTCACATTATATCCCTAAAACCTCTGTCGCATCCCTAGCTCTGCACCAGAACACCTGCTGTAGGTTTCCTTCTTCCTCTGCCCACACCTCCTGTCCATCAGACAGACCTTCCACTCTTAACCTCCCTCTTGCTAATTGTTGTTTTATCCTACCCACCAACTCCAGCAGGTACTCCTTGCTAACCCACAGATCATTCCTTCCAAGAATACAGGTAGGCTGTCTGCAAATCTTACCGTCTCCTTCTGTTCATCTAGATCTACCCCCACCCCTAGTCTAATGCTCAGCACTGTAGCAGACATTTGGCGTGACCTCTTCTCACTGTCTTCCCAATAGAAAAACAAAATCAGAAGATCATGGTGAACAGGCTGTTTTGCTCCCCTGTGAACTCCATCAGACTCCCAATCTAAACCCATTCTTAGGTGTCATCTCCCAATACCCTGAAACACATTTGAGCTAAAACAAGAACAAAGAATAAGAAGAAGAACAAAATCCAATGTTCAAAACTAAAAGGTCCAAAGAAAAGTTCCTGCCAAGCCACAAAGCAGCATTATGCTATCTAGAAATCCAGAGAGGAAACAGAAACCAAAGAATAAAACAGCCACCCAACAAAGACAAATCGGGAAACCAGCACTTAATGAGAGGCCAAACCTACTCGATCTTAGAACTGGACTTTATCTTTAAAAAAAAAGACAGAGAATAAAAGATAAAAGCCTGAGAACATGACCCACAGCTAAACCCAAGCAGCATGAAAGTATCAGGAAGGACCCCATGGCTTGTCCTTGGTTCACTCCAGAGTTACTCCCTACTTACTTCCGAGCAACAGTTAATCAAAGATTAGTCTGATTGTTTCAGATGTGCTTTCAGATCATTTGTGACTGTTTATGGTCTTCTTCCAGGGCACCCACCTGTTGGATCACAATAGTCATTCAATGAAATACTTGCCAGGACAGATGCCCTTGCTCCCGTTTCCTATAACACCTTGTTCTGATGAGAGTTTGGAGGCTGCTGCATCTTCCCATCCTGCTGTGTTAGGGTTGGTGGAGAGCCCAAGTTCAAGCTTGTAATAAAGAGACTCTAATGTGATTGCAAAGCAATTGTCTCCTTGGTGGTCTTTGGGGTTCTGGCACAACACTAGATCTGTGTTCATCCCAATCTCAGATACCTACATCACAGTATCAAAACACAATCTATAAAAGTCAGGTTAGTGTGTCTCTACTATAGTCCATATATCCAAATATACCACAGTAGGCCAACGAAATATATGAAATATAGATGAAACACACACACACACACACACACACACACACACACACAGGCACACGACTTTAAAACTGCTTCTATGAAGATGATAGAGTTTTTTAAGTGGAAATGAATAAAACCATTAAAGAAGAGCAGAAAGTTCATGATGTCCTCATTTTTAATAACTGAATAATGTTCTGTTGTATAAATGGACCACATGTGCTGTATCCATTCTTTGGTTGAGGGAAATCTGGGTAACTTCTCATTTCTGGCTGTTATAAACACAGTGCAGTATGTGTCCTTGTGGCATGGTGGAGCTTCTTTTGAGTATATGCTCAGGAGCAGTATAACTGGATCTTCACGTAGAACTATTTCCAATTTTCTGAGGAACCACCAGATTGATTTCCAGAGTGGTTGTACCAGTTTGCAATCCCACCAGTTATGGAGGAGTGTTCCTCATTCTCTATATTCTTAACAGCATGTGTTGTCTGTTGAGGTTTTGCTCTTAGCCATTCTGCTTGGTATAAGGTAGGATATCAGTATTGTTTTGATTTGCATTTCCCTGATGACTAAGGATGTTGAACATTTTTCAGCCATTCAAGTTTTCTCTATTAAGAATAATCTGTTTAACTCTGCACCCTATTTTTGAATTGGGTTATTTGATTTTTTGGAGTCTAATTTCTTGATTTCATTTTGCATTTTGGATATCTGTCCTCTATCAAATATAGGGTTAGTGAAGAATTTTTTCCCAATCTATAGGTTGCCTTTTTGTCCTGTTGGCAGTGTCCTTTGCCTTATAGAAGCTTTTCAGTTTCAAGAGCTCCCATTTACCAGTTGTTGATCTTAGAGCCTGATCCATTGATGTTCTGTTCAGGAAATTTCCCTCTGTGCTCATGTGTTTGAGACTATTTCCCACTTTCTCTTCTATTAGATTCAGTGTATCTGGTTTTATGTGAGGTCCTTGATTCACTTCACTTGATGTTTGTGCAAGGTGATAAATATGAATCAATTTGCATTCTTCTAAATGCAGACTGCCTGTTAGTCCAGCAGAGGCAGATACTTACAGCCAACCATTGGACTGAGTTTGGGTACGCCTATGGGCGAGTTAAGGAAAGGACTGAAGGAGTTGAAGGGTTGGCAATCCCATAGGAAAACTAACAGGGTCAACTAACCCAAACTCCTAGGAGATCCCAAAGACAAAGCCACCAACCAAAGAGCATACATACATGGGCTGGTTTGAGGTCCCCTGGGAGAGGACTACCTTGTCTGGACCCAGCAGAAAAGGATACATCTAATCCTATAGAAATTTAATGCCCCAGGAACTGGGGATGCCCAGGGGTACACTTCCCAGAGGGATGGGAGATTTGGTGAAGAACTGTGGGAGGGGGAAGGGGAGCGAGGGCAACATTTGGGATTTAAATAAAATAATTAATTAAAATATTTTTAAAAAGCAGACAACTACAAACATTTGGAGGAAATAAATAAACCCTTTAAAGAAATCCAGGAAAAGGCAAACAGTTTGTCAAACAGGAAGGGATCTGTTCAGGATCTGAAATGGAAATAGAATCAATAAAGAAAATGTAAACTGAGAACATTCTAGAAATAAAAATTATAGGAATTTGAACAATAACTACAGAGGAAGATTCACCAACAGAATAGAAGAGATGAAGGAAAGACTATTAAGCACTGAAGGTATGACAAAAGGCATGGATTCATTGACTGAAGAAAATGTTAAAACTAAAAGAGCTATCACTAAAAATCTCCAGGAAAACTGGGACACCATGAAAAGATCAAACCCATAAATAATAGAAATTGAGGAAGGAAAAGAATCTCAGATTAAAGGCCCAGAAAAATATTTTAAACAAAATCATAGAAGAAAAAGTTCCTAACCTAAAAATGGAGATGCCTATCAAGGTAGAGCAAGCATACAGAATACCAAATAGATCAGACCAGAAAAGAACATCTCTTTACTATATAATAACTAAAACACTAAACATATAGAACAAAGAAAGAATATTAAAAGTGGCAAAGGAAAAAGACCAAGTAAAATATAAAGGCAAACTTATTATGAATACACCTGACTTCTCAGTGGAGATTCTATAAGCCAGAAGACCCTGGACAGATATGCTAAGAGACCATAGATGCCAGCCAAAACTACTACACCTAGTATTAGTTTGAATCACATTAGCTAAAGAAAATAGAATATTCTTGATAAAGTCAAATTAAAACATGACCTATATATAAATTCAGCCCTACAGAAAAAGGTGCTAAAAGAAAAATTCACAATGAAGGAAGTTAACTACTCTACCATAATGACACAGGGAACAAATATCCTCTGACCAGTAAAATCAAAAGAAGGGAAACATATACACGCACATGCACATGCATACCACCACCACCAGCAGCAGCAGCAGCAAAATAACAGGAATCAACATTAATTGGTCCTTGATATCTCTCAATAAAATTGCCAGAATTCTTCAATAATGAGACAGAGACTGATAGAATAAATGCAACAACAGGGTACATAATACTTTCATCCAGGAAACATACCTCTACATCAAGGATAGACATTATCATAATGGACCTAACAGGTACTGACAGAACATTTTACCCAAACACACAAGAATATACCTTCTTCTTAGCATAACATAGAGCTTTCTCCAAATTTGACCGCATCCTTGAATACAAAGAAAATCTCAAGAGATACAGGAAAATTGAGATAACTCCCTGCATCCAATCAGACCACCATGGATTAATGTTGAGAATCAACAACAGAAAGAATAGAAAGCTTACAGTCTCCTGAAAACTGAATAACTCTCTACTGAATGAAAAATAAAGCAAGTAAGCAAGAAATTAATGACTTTCCAGAATTTAAAGAAAATAAATGCGACCATCCGGCGGCGGCGGCAGAACCAGGTACCCAAGACAGCCCGAGCTTAAGACCTTCGGGGACTCAGGCCTGGAGTGGGAATTGGGCACAGAATAGCGGGTGCACTCTGCACTCGCGCGCGGGGCGGACCCCGAGCTCCCTGCAGGCAGCTGCCATATTGCCTGCAGCTTCCCGCCCAGCTGGTGGTGGGGAAGCTGGAGGGTCACCCAGCGTGCCAGGTGCTCAGAACCATCCTCAGAACCATCCGGCGGCGGCGGCAGAACCAGGTACCCGAGACAGCCCAAGCTTAAGACCTTCGGGGACTCAGGCCTGGAGTGGGAGTTGGGCACAGAATAGCGGGTGCACTCTGCACTCGCGCGCGGGGCGGACCCCGAGCTCCCTGCAGGCAGCTGCCATATTGCCTGCAGCTTCCCGCCCAGCTGGCGGTGGGGAAGCCGGAGGGTCACCCAGAGTGCCAGGTGCTCAGAACCATCCGGCGGCGGCGGCAGAACCAGGTACCCGAGACAGCCCAAGCTTAAGACCTTCGGGGACTCAGGCCTGGAGTGGGAGTTGGGCACAGAATAGCGGGTGCACTCTGCACTCGCGCGGCGGACCCCGAGCTCCCTGCAGGCAGCTGCCATATTGCCTGCAGCTTCCCGTCCAGCTGGTGGTGAGGAAGCCAGAGTCAGCCAGTGTGCCAGGTACCCAGACCCAGCCGGAGGCCGAACCAGCCTCCCATCCAGCCAGTGGCAGGGAAGCTGGAAACCGGACCCAGCCAGCTTCCCAGCAGCTTGGGACCAGCAGGCGGAACCAGATAACTGAGATATCCCAACTTTAAGACCCCTGGGGAAACAGGATATCAGACAGCGAACCCTGAGCAGGAGCAGTGCAGAGCAGCCGCCCAACAGGCGGAACCAAATACCTGGGATATCCTGAGGTTAAGACCTCGGGGGACTCAGGCCACCTGTCAGCAATCTGTGAGCAAGACCCCCGCAGGACAGTGATTCAGGTATCCCAGTCACTGGGAAATAGCCTTACAACCCCACAGGAGGGTCAAGCACCAGCTAGTATCTACAGGACCAACTAACACCAGAGTTAACCAGATGGCAAAAGGCAAACGTAAGATCGCTACTAACAAAAATCAAGGCAATATGGCGGCATCCGAACCCAGTTCCCCAACAGCAATAAATATTGGATACCCCGAAACACCAGAAAAACAAGACTCAGATCTAAAATCACTGGTCAGGATGCTGATAGAGGAACACTTAGATAAATCTCTTAAAGTAATACATGAGAAAATAGATCAAAAGCTAGAAGCCATTGCAAGACAAACACAATTAAATCCCAGATATCTCAACACACCAGAAAAACAAGACTCAGATCTAAAATCACTGGTAAAGATGCAGATTGAGGATCACTTAGATAAATTTCTTAAAGTAATAGAGGAGAAAATAGATCAAAAACTAGAAGCCCATACAAGGCAGACACAAAAATCACTTAAAGAAATCCAGGAGAATATAGAGCAAAAAGTGAATCCCAATAAGGGGGAGAAACAAAAATCACCCAAAGAAATACAAGAGAACATGGGTCAACGAGTAGAAGTCATAAAGGAGGAAACACAAAAATCCCTTAAAGAATTACAGGAAAACACAAACAAGCAACTGAAAGATCTGAGCAAAACCATACAAAATCTAAAAACAGAAGTAGAAACAACTAAGCAATCGCAAAGGGAGACAATGTTGGAAATAGAAAACCTTGGGAAGAAATCAGGAGTCATAGATGCAAATATCAACAATAGAATACAAGAGATAGAAGACAGAATCTCAGATGCTGAAGATACCATAGGAACCATGGATTCAACAATTAAAGAAAATGCAAAATGCAAAAAGCTGGTAACCCAAAACATTCAGGAAATCCAGGACACAATGAGAAGACCAAACCTAAGGATTATAGGGATAGATGAGAATGAAGATCTACAACTTAAAGGGCCAGCAAATATCTTCTACAAAATTATGGAAGAAAATTTCCCCAACCTAAAGAGAGAGATGCCCATGAATATACAAGAAGCCTATAGAACCCCAAATAGACTGGACCAGAACAGAAATACTTCCCGTCACATAATAGTCAAAACCCCAAATGTACTAAACAAAGAAAGAATATTAAAGGCAGTAAGAGAAAAAGGACAAGTAACATATAAAGGAAGACCTATCAGAATTACACCAGACTTCTCACCTGAGACCATGAAAGCTAGAAGATCCTGGGCAGACCTTATGCAGACCCTAAGAGAACACAAATTTCAGCCAAGACTACTATACCCAGCGAAACTCTCAATTGCCATAGATGGGGAAACCAAGATATTCCACGACAAAACCAAATTTGCAAGATACTTATCTACAAACCCAGCCCTACAAAGGATAATAGGGGAAAAATACCAACACAAGGGGGGAAACAACACCCCAGAAGAAACAAGATAGAAACCCCATCTCATCCAACCCAAAAGAAGAGAACCACTCAAATACAAATAATAATAACAATTCCCAAAATGTCAGGAAGTAATAATTACTATTCCTTAATATCTCTTAATATCAATGGACTCAATTCCCCAATCAAAAGACACAGACTAACAGACTGGATACGGAAACAGGACCCTACATTTTGCTGCATACAGGAAACACATCTCAGTGTCAAAGACAAACACCACCTTAGAGTAAAAGGCTGGAAGACAGTTCTACAAGCAAATGGTCCCAGGAAACAAGCTGGAGTAGCCATTCTAATATCAGATAAAATCGACTTTCAACCTAAAGTCATCAAAAGAGACACAGAAGGTCACTTCCTGCTTGTCAAAGGGAAAATCCACCAAGAAGAATTCTCAATACTGAACATCTATGCACCAAATGCAAGGGCACCCTCATTCGTAAAAGAAACTTTACTAAAGCTTAAAGCACACATCGCACCTAACACAATGATTGTAGGTGACTTCAACACTCCACTCTCCTCAATGGACCGATCAGGAAAGCAGAAACTAAACAGGGACACAGTGAAACTAATTGAAGCTTTGGACCAATTGGATTTAACAGATATATATAGAACATTCCATCCTAAAACAAAAGAGTATACCTTTTTCTCAGCACCGCACGGTACCTTCTCAAAAATTGATCATATAATTGGTCACAAGACAGACCTCAACAAATACAAGAAGACCGAACTAATCCCATGTCTCCTATCGGATCACTATGGAGTAAAAGTGGTCTTCAATAGCAAGAAGAACTACAGAAAGCCCACATACACATGGAAACTGAACAATACTCTACTCAATGACACCCTGGTCAAGGAAGAAATAAAGAAAGAAATCAAAGACTTTTTAGACTTCAATGAAAATGAAGGTACGACCTACCCAAATCTCTGGGATACAATGAAAGCAGTGCTAAGAGGAAAACTCATAGCCCTGAGTGCCTCCAAAAAGAAACTGGAAAGAGCATACACTAGCAACTTAACAGCACACCTGAAGGCGCTGGAACAAAAAGAAGCTAACTCACCCAGGAGGAGTAGAAGAGAGGAAATCATCAAACTAAGGGCTGAAATCAATCAAGCAGAAACAAAGAGAACCATACAAAGAATCAACAAAACCAAGAGCTGGTTCTTCGAGAAAATCAACAAGATAGATAAGCCCTTAGCTAGACTAACCAAAGGGCACAGAGATAGTATCCAAATTAACAAAATTAAAAATGAAAAGGGGGATATAACAACAGAAACAGAGGAAATTCAAAAGATCATCAGATCCTACTACAAAGGCCTATACTCAAAACAACTGGAGAATCTGGAGGAAATGGACAATTTCCTAGACAGATACCAAATACCAAAATTAAATCAGCATCAAGTAGACCAGCTAAACAGTCCCATAACCCTTAAAGAAATAGAAGGGGTTATAGAAAGCCTCCCAACCAAAAAAAGTACGGGACCAGATGGTTTTAGTGCAGAATTCTACCAGACCTTCAAAGAAGACTTAACACCAATACTCTTCAAACTATTCCACAAAATAGAGACAGAAGGGACACTGCCCAACTCATTCTTTGAAACCACAATTACGCTGATACCTAAACCACAAAAAGATCCAACAAAGAAAGAGAACTACAGGCCAATTTCTCTTATGAATATAGATGCAAAAATACTAAATAAAATTCTTGCCAACCGAATCCAAGAGCATATCAAAACGATCATTCACCATGATCAAGTAGGCTTCATTCCAGGAATGCAGGGATGGTTCAATATACGGAAATCCATCAATGTAATCCACTACATAAACAAACTAAAAGAAAAAAACCACATGGTCATCTCATTAGATGCTGAAAAAGCATTCGACAAAATTCAGCATCCTTTCATGCTAAAAGTCTTGGAAAGAGCAGGAATTCAAGGCCCATACCTAAACATAGTAAAAGCAATCTACAGCAAACCAGTAGCCAACATCAAAATAAATGGAGAGAAACTTGAAGCAATTCCACTAAAATCAGGGACTAGACAAGGCTGTCCTCTCTCTCCATATCTTTTCAATATAGTACTTGAAGTTCTAGCGAGAGCAATCAGACAACATAAGGAAGTCAAAGGGATACAAATTGGAAAGGAAGAAGTCAAAGTATCATTATTTGCAGATGATATGATAGTCTACTTAAGCGATCCAAAAAACTCCACCAGAGAACTTCTACAGCTGATAAACAACTTCAGCAACGTGGCTGGTTATAAAATTAACTCAAGCAAATCAGTAGCCTTCTTGTACTCAAAGGACAAGCAGGCTGAGAAAGAAGTTAGGGAAATAACACCCTTCACAATAGCCACAAACAACATAAAGTACCTTGGCGTAACTCTAACCAAACAAGTGAAAGATCTGTATGACAGGAACTTCAAGTCCCTGAAGAAAGAAATCGAAGAAGACCTCAGGAGATGGAAAAATATTTCTTGCTCCTGGATTGGCAGGATCAATATAGTAAAAATGGCCATCTTGCCAAAAGCAATCTACAGATTCAATGCAATCCCCATCAAAATCCCAAATCAATTCTTCATAGATCTAGAAAGAGCAATTCTCAAATTCATCTGGAGCAACAAAAAACCCAGGATAGCTAAAACTATTCTCAACAATAAAAGGACTTCTGGGGGAATCAATATCCCTGACCTCAAGCAGTACTACAGAGCAATTGTGTTAAAAACTGCATGGTATTGGTACAGCAACAGGCAGGTAGATCAATGGAATAGGATTGAAGACCCAGAAATTAACCCACAGACTTATGGTCACTTGATCTTTGATAAAGGAGCCACAACCATCCGGTGGAAAAAAGATAGCCTTTTCAACAAATGGTGCTGGTTCAACTGGAGGTCAACATGCAGAAGAATGCGAATTGACCCACTCTTATCTCCTTGTACTAAGATCAACTCCAAGTGGATCAAGGACCTCCACATAAAACCAGACACACTGAAACTATTAGAAAAGAAACTTGGGAAGACCCTGGAGGACTTGGGCACAGGGGAAAAGTTCCTGAACAGAACACCAATAGCTTATGCTCTAAGATCAAGAATCGACAAATGGGACCTCATAAAATTACAAAGTTTCTGCAAAGCAAAGGACACTGTCAGAAGGACAAAACGGCAACCAACAAAGTGGGAAAAGATCTTCACCAACCCCACATCCGACAGAGGGCTAATATCCAATATATACAAAGAACTCAAGAAGTTAGACCGCAAAGAACCAAATAACCCTATCAAAAAATGGGGCACAGAGCTAAACAAAGAATTCTCACCAGAAGAAATTCGGATGGCCGAGAAACACCTTAAAAGATGTTCAACATCATTAGTCATCAGGGAAATGCAAATCAAAACAACCCTGAGATTCCACCTCACACCAGTCAGAATGGCTAAGATTAAAAACTCAAGAGACAACAAGTGCTGGCGAGGATGTGGAGAAAGAGGAACACTCCTCCACTGTTGGTGGGATTGCAAAATGGTAAAACCGCTCTGGAAATCAGTTTGGCGGTTCCTCAGAAAATTGGGCATGTTACTTCCAGAGGACCCTGGCATACCACTCCTGGGCATATACCCAGAGGATTCCCCTGCATGCAATAAGGACACATGCTCCACTATGTTTATAGCAGCCTTGTTTATAATAGCCAGAAATTGGAAGCAGCCCAAATATCCCTCAAAGGAGGAATGGATACAGAAAATGTGGTATATTTATACAATGGAATACTACACAGCAATTAAAAATAATGAATTCATGCAATTTGTAGGTAAATGGTTAGACCTGGAAAATATCATCCTGAGTGAATTAACCTAATCACAAAAGAATGCACCTGAAATGCAATCACTGATAAGTGGATATTAATGAGCCCAGAAGCCCTAAATACTCAAGACACAAATAGCAAGTCAAATGATTCCCAAGAAGAAGAAAGGAGAGGACCCTGGGCCTGTAAAGATTGCTTCCAGTTTAGTAAAGAAACCGAGGGGTGAGGGGGAATTATTGGGGAACAGGTGGGGGGGAGAGGAACTATGGGAACTATGGTGGGTGGGAACTGGGAAAGGGGAAAGCCTTTGGAATGTAAACATAGAATATAGAAAATAAAATTAAAAAAAAAAAGAAAATAAATGCACAGCAAACCTAAAGTTATGGATCACAATGAAAGCAGTTCTAAGTGGCAGGTTCATAGGTCTAAGTCCCTATATAAACAAACGAGCAAACAACAGCAAACTGTAAAGATCTCATAGTAGCAATGTATCAGCACACCTGAAAACTTCAGAACAAAGGAGTAGTCACAATAAAGAGAAGTAGCATGCTAGAAATAGTCAAATTCAGGGCTGAAAGCAATAAAATAGACAGACTATAAATAATCAATGAATCAAAGGATTGGTTCTTGAAAATCAACAACATAGATAACCTATTATCCAAATTAATTAAAGAGCAGAGAGAATGTCCAAATTAACAAAATTTGAAATGAAAAGGGGGACATAACAGATACTAAGGAAATCAAGAGAATCATAGAAACATGGTTTTTAAACAAAACCGTGGGGGGAGGGGGAATGATTGGGGAATAGTTGGGGGGGAGAGGAACTATGGGACATAGAAGAACTATGGGGGGGGAACTGGGAAAGGGGAAAGCCTTTGGAATGTAAACATAGAATATAGAAAATAAAAATTAAAAAAAAAAGAAGAAAAGTATTTGTGCAGGGCATTACCAGGGAAATCAGGCAGAGGACTCTAGAGGTATGGCAGCCTTGGGAAATACAAAATAAACATTAACATCTGAGCACAAAAGTATATCCCAGGGTTGCCTGGTAACCCCACCAGATGCCATACTCTTGCATAATCTCTAATAGGATTCATAGTAATTCTTGGTTTCACAAGTATGTGGTATCCTTAAGAAAACAGTTCATGGTTTTTAAGTCAATATTAAGCTATCTTTATTTTATGGGTCTATCCATTACAGATCGAACTTTTACTGAATCCAAATAGGCTATCAAGAGTCAAAGTAAGAAAAAGGCTATAAATATAATCACGAGAGAAAAAGTGTCCATCACGGAAATCATAACACAGGTGCAACACTAAACTGACTCAGCAGGTTGTATTTAAATATTTATGCATTTACATATAAATATGTGTGTTAGTATGTGTATATTTATGTATCTGTAACAATAATATTCAAGGAAAGAAGAGGCCATCAATTTGAAAGGAAATGGAGGTCATGGGAGGGTTTGGAAGTAGGAATTGTAGGAGTGTGAAGTAATGTGATTATATTTTAATTAAAATTTTAGAACAGAATAAAAGTTCTTAAGCCTTAAAAAAAACAAAAAAAACATGTGCACCACTACTTGGAAAATCTAAAGGAAATGGATAACCTTTGCTATTGGTACTATATACCAAAGTTAAAAAATATCAGATAAGCAACTAAAATAAACCAATAAACCCTAGTGAAATAGAAGTGTTATCAAAAGTTTCACAACAACAACCACAACCCCCAAAATCAAAACAATAACAACAACCACAACAAAACCCAAGTGAAATTAAACAATAACCAAAAACAACAAAAGAGCCAGTTGGTTTTAGCACAGAATGTTAAAAATAATTAATGCCAATAGTCTACTAATTATATATATATATATATATATATATATATATATATATATATATATATATATATGGGATATTGACAAATTCACTTTATGAGGCTACAGTTATCCTGATACCTAAAATACATAAAAAGACATAACAAAGAAAGATAATTAAAGACCAATTTTCCTTATAGATGTCAACATACTCAATAAAATATTAGCAAAACCAACCCAAGAACTCATAAAAAAATTTCCTGCACAAAACATCATGACCAAGAATCAAGCTGAAGAGGAAAGGGTTTATTTAGCTTACACTTCCACACTGCTGTTCATCACCAAAGTTTTTTTTTTTTTTATAGAACTCAGGAATACCAGCCCAGGGATGGTACCACCCATAATGGGCTGGGCCCTCCCCCCCATGATCACTAATTGATAAAATGCCTTACAGCTGGATCTCATGGAGGCATTTCCTTAAGAAAGGCTCCTTTTTCTGTAATAACTCCAGCTTGTGTCAATTGACATGCAAAACCAGCAAGTATAGCTACCATAAGAACAAATTGTAAGAAAAAGAAAAGCACATGATCATCTCAATAGATGCAGAAAAGGCCTTTGACAAAATCCAGCACTCCTTCATGAAATAGTCTTCAATCATGTTCTGGAATGATTAGGGAAACAAGGGACATACATAAACATAATAAAAGCAGAAAGCCCAGAAATAAATCTACATGCCTATAGATATCTGATTTTTGATTTAAGAGAAGGCAGAAATACACACTGATAAAACATACAGCATATTGAACAAATGGTGCTAGTCAAAGTGGATGTCTACAAGCAGAAAAATGCATATAGATACTGTAGATGTTTAAATAGGAATTGCCCCATAGACTCTTGTACTTGAATGCTTGTCCCATAGGGAGTGGCACTATTAGCAGGGGTGTCTTTGCTGGAGTAGATATGTTTTTGTTGAAGAAAATATGTCACAACGTAGGCAAGCTTTGAGGTCTTATATGCTCAAGTTATGCCTAGTGTGGCACACAGTCTCCTTTGTTCTCTATGAATCAAGATATATAATTCTCAGTTCCTTCTTCATCACTATCTCTACTTGCATACCATCATGTTTCTCACCATGATGATAATGAGCTAAAACTCTGAAACTGTAAGCCAGCAAAAACGAAATGTCCTTTATAATAGTTGTTTGGTCATGGTGTTTCTTCACAGCAATAAAACGTGAAGACAGAATTTGGTACCAGGGATTTGGATATTGCTATGATAGGCTTAACCTTGTTTGTTTGCTTGTTTGTCTTATGGAGTAATATGCGTTTGCAACTTTGGATTAGGACAGCAGTGGAACAATTTATGTGGGATATAATGGGCCATATTAGTAGGAACATGGAAGAAAGTGATGCCGAGAGTGATTTGTTCTGGGGGGCATGGCTCAAGAGGATTCAGAGGAGAAGAATTTTAGTAATGTGTCCTACAGACTATTTTTGTCATATTTTGGCAAAGAATGTGGCTGATTTTTCCCTTTTCTAAAAAATTTGCCTGAGGTCAATTGCATTAATTGCACTGGCAAAGGAAATCTAAAAACAGTCTAGTATAAACTCTTATGTGTGGCTACTACTGTTTATTCTTATGGAGAATATTTTCATGAAAAGGAGCAAGCTAAGCAAGAAAAAATACAAAATCTATGGTTCAAGGAGAAAAGGAGTGCCACAATGTGCAATGGAATTAAATTCTTTATTCAAGGAAATAAACAGATTAAAGATATTAAATAGAATGAGTGGAGTGGTGATCTCAGGGCAAGATCCCAACCAAATAAGCCCCGAAAAGGGGAAAGGGGTTAAAGAGAAAGCTCAGAGTCTGGTGTGGTGATGCAAACCTTTAATCTTAGCCCTCCAGAGGCAGAGGAAGGAAGAGTTCTGAGTGGGAAGTCAGGATGGCCTACAGAAGTCCAGGACAGCCAAGCTTAGATAGTGAAGGAAACCATCAGAAGAAGGAAGCTGGTAAAGATGTAATTGAATGAGGAGTCCATGTTGCAGCCCTTGCAAGCAACAGCACTTGGCATCTTCTGTGATATGGTTTTGGTTTAGAGTCAAGGATAGAAGGACAGGGTTATGAAATCTCCCTCAATGAGCAAGGAAAGCAGCTGAGATCAGACACTTTGTAGGGTTCTTCTTACACGGAGGCACAATGCAGCTCAGGTAATGCTTGAGTTGCCGTGGAAACCCAAGAAGTTGGAGATGCCAGAGCGGGATAACTATAGAGGAAAGTTGCTAGCAGGGAATAGAATGAGCCCAATAGAAAATAGTATGTTGCAAAGCTGGAAGCAATTGGAAATCCAAAGGGTGTTTTGACATCAGACATGGAGATACAGACTTGGAACTTATCTATATGGTTTTGGTGTTGCTTTGGTTCAGTATTTTTTTTACTATAATCCTTTTCCAATATATTGGAATGGTAATGTGTATTCTATTCCATTATATGCTAAAAATATGTAATCTTTTTTTACATCTTGATTTTATAGGTCATCAGAGTTAAGAGATTGTATGAATCTTAGAATCTCAGAAGAGACGTTGAACTTTGTACTTTTAAACATTGTTGAGACTGTGGTAGACTATGGGGACTTTTAAAGTTGGATAAATACATTTTGCATTATGTTATGGCTACAAGGTTATGGGAACCAGGGAGTGGAATATGGTGGTTTGAATAGGAATGGCCCCCCATAGACTCATGTGCTTGAATGCTTGGCCCATAGGGACTGGCATCATTAGAGGGTATGGCCTTGTTGGAATAGGTGTGGTCTTGATGGAAGAAGTGTGTCTCTGTGGAGGTGGGCTTTGAGGTCTTGTGTGCTTAATCCACACCCAGTGTAGCACACAATCTTCTTCTGCCCATGGATCAAGATGTAGAACACTCAGCTCCTTCTTTAGCACCATACCTGCCTGCATGCCACAGTGTTTCCCACCATGACAATAATAGACAAAGCCTGTGAATGGTAAGATAGCCCCAATTGCATCTTTTACTTTTTAAGAGTTGCTGTGGTCATAGTGTCTCCTCACAGCAAAAAATTCTAAGACAGATCCATACCTATAACCCTGAAAAAATGCAACTTCAAGTAGATGAAAGACTTAAAAAAATAAAACCGGATGTACTGAAATGACAGAAGAGAAAGTGGGGGCTGGCCTTGAACTCATTGGCACAGGAGACAACTGATAGTTCAGGCACTAATATACACAATTAAGAAATAGGACCTCATTAAATGGAAAGTTTCTATAAGGCAAAGGATGCCATTTTTTCAAAGAAACAGTCTACATAATGGGAAACTATTTTTACCAATACCACATCTGATAGAGGAATAATATCCAAAATATATAAAGACACTAGATATCAGAAAACCAGTTAATTCAATTAAAATGAGTTAAACATCTAAATTAACAATTATCAATAAAGGAAATTCAAATGACAGGAAAACACTTAAGGAAATGTTCAGTATCCTTAGCTATCAGGGAGAGGTAAATTGAAATAGCTTTGAACTTTATCTTATACCTATTAGAATGGCTCAGATCAAAAATACAAGTACCAGTTCATGGTGGAATTGGGAGACACTCCTCCATTGCTGGTGGGACTCCATACTTGTACAGGTACTATGGAAAACAGTATGATGGTTCCTTAGAAAATTGTGAAACAATCTACCTTACCATATAACTATACCACTTTTGCGCATATACACAAAGAATATTTCATTCCACCACAAGGACATTTGCTCAAACATGTTCATTGCTATTCTATTCATAATAGCCAGAAACTGGAAATATCCTAGGTGTCTCTCAACAGAAGAATGGATAAAGAAAATGCGGTACATTTACACAGTGGAATATTACTCAGCTGTTAAAAAATTCACGGGGTGATGGTGGCACACACCTTTAATCCCAGCACTTGGGAGGCAGAGGCAGGCAGATTTCTGAGTTCAAGGCCAGCCTGGTCTACAGAGTGAGTTCCAGGATAGCCAGGGCTACACAGAGAAACCCTGTCTCAAAAAAGCCAAAAAAAAAAAAAATTCATGAAATTCATAGACAAATGGATGGAGCTAGAAAAAAAATCATTCTCGGGGGAGGGGGGTAACTCAGACCCACAAAGATAAAAAGGATATGCATATGCTTATATCTAGATATTAGTCATTAAATAAATGATAACCAAGATATGATCCATAGACTCAGAGAGGCAAGACATTGAGGAAGGAACGAGTGAGAACATGTCTAGTAGATGCCTGCCAGGGGAAGTAGAATAGACTTTACATGTGTACTGGGGGCATGTGTCAATAGCACTTGGAATATGGGGTAAGGAGGAGGAGGTAAGATATTGTTGAGGCAGGGACCTCAGGGAGAGCCAACTAGAATTGATAGGCATTTGAAGGATGCTATGGGAAGTGCAGCTGGAGCTCTCTAATATGTATGAAGGTGATCCTAATAAGGTCTCCTAGTAATGGGGAAGGTTGAGCTCTAACTGACCATTTCTTATCACTAAAGGAGGCTTCCAGTAGGAAGACTGGAATGCATTCAATTAAGTTGTTGGCCAAGAGGTTACCATGGAAATACCTTAACAACTCAGGCTGTTGCTAAAAGAGTAGATTGCGCTCCAAAAGCAGAGAGTGGGGCCCCAGTGCAGAAGACAGCATCTACAAAGTGTATTGGCATGCAGAAGGTGATCTGCTGCCTCCATTGAGCCTTTGTCTCCTCTTTGATGTGTAAAGATTCTCTGCAGGTTACCAAAGGGAAAAGATAAATACCAATTCAGCCACAAAGACCTTTGATCTACAATCTGTCCACCCTGAAAGACATGCCAGGGCAATGGTGGCCCAGAACTTGTGGGAATAGCCAACTCATGTCTGGTTAGAATTCAGGCCCGCTCTATGAGATAAAACTCATACCTGACACTTCTTGGGTGAGCAAGAACCAGAGAGCAGATAGCCAGAGACCTAGAATAAAACCAAACACTACTGGGCTAAAAAATATCAATAAAATGACTCCTAATGGCATTCTGCTATGTTCATAGATCAGAGCCTTATACAGTCATTATCAGAGAAGCTGCAGGTGGAAATAAATTTTTGATTCTTAAATGGAAATTTTAAATGTGATTAGTATTTGGGTTTCTGCTGCATTAAGAAGACAACCAAGACAGGAGTTCTGCGCATCAGTGGATGTATGGTGGCCTAACTGGGCCATCATCATGTATCTTTCTTTTCTGTCTTTCACATTTACTTTTTTTTTTTTAGCAGAATCTCTGAATTTGGGGTTTATTAATTAAGCTAAGGTGTTTAGAAGAAAGCCTAAGGCTTGCTGGCCCTAGCACTGGAATTAAAAATGCAGAGTTCCAGTAGGTGCTGGCGAGGATGTGGAGAAAGACGAACACTCCTCCACTGCTAGTGGGATTGCAAGATGGTACAACCACTATGGAAATCAGTCTGGCGGTTCCTCAGAAAATTGGGCATGACACTTCCAGAGGACCCTGTCATACCACTCCTGGGCACATACCCAGAGAATTCACCTGCAGGCAACAAGGGCACATGCTCCAATATGTTCATAGCAGCCTTGTTTATAATAGCCAGAAGCTGGAAAGAACCCAGATGCCCCTCATTGAAGGAATGGATACAGAAAATGTGGTATATTTATATAATGGAATAATACTCAGCAATTAAAAACAATGAATTCATGAAATTTGTAGGCAAATGGTTGGTACTGGAAAATATCATCCTAAGTGAGCTAACCCAATCACAAAAGAATTCACATGAAATGCAATCACTGATAAGTGGATATCAATTAGCCCAGAAGCTCCGAATACTCAAGACACAATTAGCAAATCATATGATTCCCAAGAAGAAGGGAGGAAAGGGCCCTGGTCCTGAAAAGACTTGATCCAGTATTGTAGGGGAGTACCAGAACAGAGAAATGGGGGGGGGGGATTGGGGAATGGGCAGAGGGAAGAGGACTTATCGGACATATGGTGAGGGGGGAACTGAGAAAGGGGAAAGCCTTTGGAATATAAACAAAGAATATAGAAAATTAAAAAAAAATGCAAACTTCCAAAGGAGGGATGCAATCAACAGCCTACCCAGCTTTGATGACTATTAACCACAACAATTACTTGCTGCCACAATAACCTTAAGGGCTCAGTAGTAGTATTCACACCGTGGTTGTCCCTATCAGTTTCTAATTGGATTTAAGACTCACTCAGCAAGAGTGAAATTATATCTCTCATTTGAAATCAACTACTCAGGGTTAGTGAAGTCCTGGATCTTGGAGGAGAACATGCAATCATCACCATTAATCAAAATAATCCCTCACTACACCCTAAATATTTGTATTTATACTCACAGATAAGAGTAGTCTTCACCATTTATTATGGAAACTTCATTTCGCAGCATAAGGGGATAATTACAGAAAACCATGACCAATCAAATTTTGGAATTGTGGAGCTCAGATCTAGGTGATAGAACTGCATTTAAGGCTCAGGGAATATTGTGGAAGAGCGGTATACATATGGTGGAGCCAGAGGCTCAGGGAGTTTGTTATGAGACTGTGTTTCCTAGTAACAGGAGCAGCTACACCCATATATCTTACCAACAAGACAGCCTACACATGAGCTGAAAAAGAACAACCCCAATAGACATTTCAGAGTATATGTATGAGAACTCAACACTCAAAAACTTAACTGTGATTTTTGCAGGTCAGTCTTTCTGAAAATGATTCCTAAATATTACAGGAAATTGGGAAAATTTTTCTTAACTCAGCCAGTTTTTTTTAATTGAAACATTTTTTATTCGATATATTCTTTATTTACATTTCAAATGATTTCCCCTTTCCTGGGTCTCCCCCCTCCCCGAAAGTGCCATAAGCTCTTCTCCCTCCCCCTGTTCCCCAATCCACCCCTTCACACTTCTCTGTTCTGGTATTGCCCTACACTGCTGCCCTGAGTTTTTTTTTTTTGATTTTTTTAATTGTATATATTCTATATTTACAATTCATTTCCCTTTTTCTGGTTCCCCACCCCCAAAGGTCCCACATGTCCTTTTCCCTCCCCCTGCTCCCGCATCCACCCCCTCCCACTTTACTGTTCTTGTACTCTCCCACAATGATGTTTTGGTCCATTCTAGCACCAGTGTCCACTCCTTTCTTCTTGTGAGACATCACTTGATATGTGATTTGTGTCTTTGGTGTTCCAAGCTTCTAGGCTAATATCCACTTATCAGTGACTGTATACCATGGGTATTCTTTTGAGACTGGGTCACCTCACTAACAGATGGTGCTGACTCAACTGGAGGTCAACATGCAGAAGAATGAGAATTGATCCACTCTTATCTCCTTGCACTAAGCTCAACTCCAAGTGGATCAAAGACCTCCACATAAAACCAGACACACTAAAACTAATAGAAAAGAAACTGGGGAAGACCCTTGAGGACATTGGCTCAGGGGAAAAATTCATGAACAGAACACCAATTGCTTATGCTCTAAGAGCAAGAATAGACAAATGGGACCTCATAAAACTACAAAGTTTCTGTAAGGCAAAAGACACTGTCAAAAGGATAAATCGGCAACCAACAAATTGGGAAAAAATCTTCACCAACCCCACATCTGACAGAGGGCTAATCTCCAATGTATACAAAGAACTCAAGAGGTTAGACCCCAGAAAACCAAATAACCCTATCCAAAAATGGGGTACAGAGCTAAACAGAGACTTTTCACCTGCCCTGAGTTTTTACAGGACCAGGGCCTCTCCCTTCTTCTTGGGCTTTAATTGATATGTGAATTGTGTCTTGGGTATTCCGAGCTTCTAGGCTAATATCCACTTATCAGTGAGTGCATACCATGAGTGTTCTTTTGTGATTGGGTTAACTCACTTAGAATAATATTCTCCAGTTCCATCCATTCGTCTAAGAATTTCACGAATTCATTGTTTCTAATGGCTGAATAGTACTCCATTGTGTGTGTGTGTGTGTGTGTGTGTGTGTGTGTGTGTGTATACCACATTTTCTGTATCCATTTCTCCATTGAGGGGGCATCTGGGTTCTTTCCAGCTTCTGGCTATTATAAGTAGGACTGCAATGAACATAGTGTAGCATGTATGCTTATTACATGTTGGGGAATCCTCTGGATATATGCCCAGGTGTCATATAGCAGGGTCCTCCAGTAGTATCATGCCCAGTTTTCTGAGGAACCACCAGACTGATTTTCAGAGTGGTTGTACCAGCTTGCAGTAGTGGAGGAGTGTTCCTCTTTCTCCAAATCCTCGCCAGTACCTGTTTTCTCCTGAGTTTTTGATATTCACCATTTTGACTGGTGTGAGGTGAAATCTCAGGGTTGTTTTGATTTGCATTTCCCTGATGACTAAGGATGTAGAACATTTCTTTAGGTGTTTCTCAGCCATTTGATATTCCTCAGGTGAAAATTCTTTGTTTAGTTCTGTACCCCATTTTTAATAGGGTTATTTGGCTCTCTGGAGGCTATCTTCTTGAGTTCTTTGTATATCTTTGATGTAATATTTATGTTAGTATGGTGTTCTTTTGGGTTTGTTGAAAGACAATTAATTTCTTGCTTTTTCTAGTGTGAATTTTCTTTCTTTTTGTTGGTGTTTTCCATTCATTATCCTTTGAAGGGCTGGTTTTGTGGAAAGATACTGTGTAAATTTGTTGTTATCATGAAATACCTTGGTTTCTGCATCTATTGTAATTGAGAGATTTGCTGAATATAGCAGTCTGGGTTGGCATTTGTTTCTCTTTAGGGTCTGCATGACATCTGCCCAGGCTTTCTTTTTTTTCTTTTTTTATTGGATATATTCTATATTCTATAGAATCTATAAATATATTCTATATTTACATTTCATTACCCCTTTTCTGGTTCCTCATCCCCCAAAAGTCCCACATGCCCTTTTCCCTCCCCCTGTTCCCCCATCTACCCCTTCCCAAATCCCTGTTCTGGTATTCCCCTACACTGATGTTTTGATCCTTTCCAGCACCAGAGTCCACACCTTCCTTCTTGTCAGATATCATTTATTATGTGGATTGTGTCTTTGGTGTCCTAAGAGTCTAGGCTAATATCCACTTATCAGTGAGTGCATACCATGGGTATCATTTTGAGACTGGGTTACCTCACTTAGTATGATGTTCTCCAGCTCTATCCATTTCTCTAAGAATTTCATGAATTCATTGTTTCTAATGGCAGAATAGTACTCCATTGTGTATATATACCACATTTTTTTATATCCATTCTTCTGTTGAGGGACATCTGGGTTCTTTCCAGCTTCTGGCTATTATAAATAAGACTGCTATGAACATAGTGGAGCATGTATCCTTGTTGCATGCTGGGGAATCTTCTGGGTATATGCCCAGGAGTGGTATGGCTGGGTCCTCGGGAAGTATCATGTCCAGTTCTCTGAGGAACCGCCAAACTGATTTCCAGAGTGGTTGTACCAGCTTGCAGTTCCACCAGCAGTGGAGGAGTGTTCCTCTTTCTCCACATCCTTGCCAACACCTGATGTCTCAGAATCTTAGCCATTCTGACTGGTGTGAGGTGTAATCTCAGGGTTGTTTTGATTTGCATTTCTCTAATGACTAATGATGTTTTTTAAGGTGTTTCTCAGACATCCGAATTTCTTCAGGTGAAAAGTCTTTGTTTAGATCTGTACCCCATTTTTGGATAGGGTTATTTGGTTTTCTGGGGTCTAACTTTTTGAGTTCTTTGTATACGTTGGATATTAGCCCTCTGTCAGATGTGGGGTTGGGGAAGATCTTTTCCCAATTTGTTGGTTGCTGATTTGTCCTTTTGACAGTGTCTTTTGCCTTACAGAAACTTTGTAATTTTATGAGGTCCCATTTGTCTATTCTTGCTCTTAGAGCATAAGTAATTGGTGTTCTCTTTAGGAATTTTCCCCTTGAGCCAATGTCCTCAAGGGTCTTCCCCAGTTTCTTTTCTATTAGTTTTAGTGTGTCTGGTTTTATGTGGAGGTCCTTGATCCACTTGGAGTTGAGCTTAGTGCAAGGAGATAAGAGTGGATCAATTTTCATTCTTCTGCATGTTGACCTCCAGTTGAGCCAGCACCATTTGTTGAAAAGGCTATCTTTTTTCCACTGGATGTTTTCAGCTCCTTTGTTGAAGATCAATTGGCCATAGATGTGTGGGTTCAATTCTGGGTCTTCAATCCTATTCCATTTATCCACCTCCCTGTCACTGTATCAATACTATGCAGTTTTTAACACTACTGCTCTGTAGTATTGCTTGAGGTCCGGGATAGTGATTCCCCCAGAAGTTCTTTTACTATTGATGATAGTTTTAGCTATCCTGGGTTGTTTGTTATTCCAGATGAATTTGAGAATTGCTCTTTCTAACTCTATGAAGAACTGAGTTGGGATTTTGATGGGGATTGTGTTGAATCTGTAGATTACTTTTGGCAAGATTGCCATTTTAACTATATTAATCCTGCCAACCCACAAGCATGGAAGATTTTTCCATTTTCTGAGGTCTTCTTCCATTTCCTTCTTCAGAGACCTGAAGTTTTTGTCATATAAATCTTTCACTTGTTTGGTTAGAGTCAGGCCAAGGTACTTTATATTGTTTGTGGCTATTGTGAAGGGTGTCATTTCCCTAATTTCTTTCTCGGCCTGCTTATCCTTTGCATATAGGAAGGCTACTGATTTGCTTGAGTTGATCTTATAACCAGCCACTTTGCTGAAGTTGTTTATTAGTTGTAGGAGTTCTCTGGTGGAGTTTTTTGGGTCACTTAAGTATACTATCATATCATCTGCGAATAGTGATAGTTTGACTTCTTTCTTTCCAATTTGTATCCCTTTTACTTCCTTATGTTGTCGAATTGCTCTAGCTAGTACCTCAAGTACTATATTGAAGAGATATGGTGAGAGGGGCTCTTCTGGCTTTCATAGTCTCTGGTGAGAAGTCCACTGTAATTCTGATAGTTCTACTTTTATATGTTACTTGACCTTTTTCCCTTACTGCTTTTAATAGTCTTTCTTTGTTTAGTACACTTGATGTTTTAATTATTATGTGATGGGAGGAATTTCTTTTCTGGCCAAATCTATTTGGAGTTCTGTAGGCTTCTTGTATATTCATGGGCATCTCTTTCTTTAGTTTAGGGAAGTTTTCTTCTATAATTTTGTTGAAGACATTTACTGGCCCCTTAAGTGGTAAATCTTCACTCTCTTCTATACTTATAATCTTTAGGTTTGGTCTTCTCATTTTGTCATGGATTTCCTGGATGTTTTGGGTCAGGAGCATTTTGCATTTTTCATTTTCTTTGACTATTGTATCAATTCTTTTTATGGTATCTTCTGCATCTGAGATTCTCTCTTCTATCTCTTGTATTCTGTTGTTCATGCTTAGATCCATGACTCCTGACTTTTTTCCTAGGTTTTCTATGTCTTGATTTGTTTCCCTTTGTAATTTCATTATTGTTTCTATTTCCTTATTTAGATCATGGATGGCTTTGTCTAATTCCTTCACCTGTTTTGTTGTTTTCCCTTAGTTCTTCAAAGGCTTCTCCCTGTTTACTTGTGTTCTTCTGTATTTCTTTAAGGGAGTTATTTATGTCCTTCTTGAAGCCGTTCATGAAGCCCTCCATCAGAATCATGACCTGGGATTTTAAATTCATATCTTGCTTTCCAGGTGTGTTGGAGTATCCAGGACTTGCTGTTGTGGGAGAATTGGGTTCGGATGGTGCCATATTGTCTTGATTACTGTTAGCAACATTCCTATGTTTGCCCTTTTCCAGCTGGTTATCTCTGGTATTAGTTGGTCCTGCTGTCACTGGCTGGTGTTTGCCCCTCCTGTGTGCCTGCAGGCCTATCTCAGCAACCCTGGGTGACCTGCTTTCCCCTGGCCCAAATTGCTGTGATGCTGCTGAGTTCCTGGGTGCAGGTAGAGTCATGGTGGAGTGTGTCCCAAGCAATCCTCTACTCTGGTGATCCCTGCCTACCAATCTGTTACAGTCACAGGAGCAAAGATGGTGGTTGTGACCCGCTCTCTTGTAGTTGTATTTGGTTATGTAGCTCTGTGGCCCTGATCAACTCTGGATGCAGGCTGTACTGGCTGTCTCCTCCAGTCTGGCCTAGTTGGGTGTAGAGCTTGCTTCCTGAGCCACTTAGATGTGGTGTGCTGTGACAAAGGGTGTTCCTGATCCAGAGGCAGAAACTGGAAGGTTCTTGCCAGAGGCCTTCGGATAGGATCCTCCGATCTGCAGGGACCGTCTCACCTGTGCAGGCTGCCTCCTCCATGCTGGCTTCTGGTGGATATCTGTCTTCCTGTGCCACTTGGAGATGGTGTGCTGTGGCAGAGGATGTTCCTGATTCCAGCTCAGCCAGTTTTGATGAGGAAAAAAGTCCATGCATTCTCCTTTTTTTTTTTCTTGTTTCTTCTCTGTAATGTCATTTGAATCCGGTAATCAAGAGGACTAGAATACAGCCTCCTTTTGAAAACATGTGGTTTCCTCATTTGATCTGAGTTCACAGAGCATGCATTTACATTTAAACAGAATAGTGATAAGGAACTTGAGCAAAGTGCTGATGCCTGTGAGATATTTTTCCTTCTATAATGAAATAACTATTGAGAGGCTAAATAAGTAATGAATGCTTACCATGAATATTTGTTATGAACAGAATTCAGTCACTGCATTCTAGTCTGTATAACCAAATTAATGCTGTCTTGATTATAATCAATAGAAAGAAGTTAGAGAAATTTTTATTTTTTTAAATAAACATTTTCCCAAGAGGATGGAATACTGAAACTAGTAAAACCACCAGGTCATTATCTTTCCCAAACAGCTCTTAAGAAGTTTTTTAAAACTAAAATTTAAAAACAAAGCAAAGCAAAGCAAAACAAAACCAAAACAATATTCTAAAGGCTAGTATAAATTTTTCAAAACAAAGTAAAATATCTTGCTGATATTTTATGTACTATAAAGGTGCTGCCTATAAGCCACTAGCCACATGCGACTTGGGAACATTTGGAATCTGGCTGCTACAGATATCAGATGCTTACAAATAAAGCAGGAGGCAGATGCTGGCTATTCAGTTTGAAAAGGAAAAATATATCATCAACAGTTTGGAATAATTATAGAAATGCTCATCTTTTGGGCATCCTCGCTAAAACATTATTTTTTACATTTTTTTCTTTCATGACTTTGGTAATCATTTTCATTATGTCTATGATTTATTTCTGTAATTAACATATTAAAAAATTCCCACATACTAGAATGCAGTGACTGAATTCTGTTCATAACAAATATTCTTGGAAAGCTTTCATTATTCATTTAGCCTGCCCAACAGTTATTTCATTGTAGAAGGGAAAATATCTCCAAGGCATCAGCACTTTGGTTCTGTGGTTAAGAGTACTGACTGCTCTTCCAAAGGTCCTGAGTTCAATTCTCAGAAACTACATGGTAGCTCGCAAACATCGGTAATGGGATCTGATGCCCTCTTCTGGTGTGTCTAAAGACAGCCACAGTGTACTCATATAACTAAAATAAATCTAAAAGAATTATAAGCATTCATATATTAGACAATTAATCAATGTGCTATGAAGACTCTTTGGCCTATTCTTTATTTGTTACATGCTGAAATGTGAAGTGCTAACATGTAATGTAGAAAAATCCATTGTAAAAATCTTTTATGTGTCTCTGAGAAGGTGAAAGGTTAACCTGATTTCTTCAATCATATTCCTAACACAAATGGATTTTCTCTTTGAAAGTTTTCAGCTTGCTTCAGTGAAAAAATATATGCAACAAAATATTTCTCTATTGATAAATAAGTTGAACATTCTTACCTCAAGTTAGCAGGAATAGCTTTGGTTACTGACAGATAACAGTTGGAGTACAAGATAAGATAAGATAAGATGGATAAAGATAAGATGGTTAGATAGACAGGCAGATAGATAGATAGATAGATAGATAGATAGATAGATAGATAGACAGATCTCACCTTAGCTTCACTAATCTTTTACAGTTGTGGAAATATAATACTGACAAGTTGTGGTATATGTGTTTATGAGTTGTGGTTTTATAAATTTGTGTTTTCTTGTTGAAAAAAGAAATTAGCTATAATAATTTTTCTTACAGAGGAAACTTTCATTCTTTAAAAGATGTTATACATTACATGCAGGTAATAGTATGTGCTTGTTTGAAAATTACTCCATAGGCTGTTTTCAAAAGCAACTGTTTCTTTGTAGATATGCACTAATACCTTGGAACTCTGAAAGGGGTTTTTGTCTACATTCTTTATAGTATTATACAATGCCTATGAAGTCTTCAATCCAAAATTTGTCCTGCTGAAAACAAGTGCAGGGACTAAGATAGACCTGAAACTGAGGAAATGGCCAACCAATGACTGACCTAACTTGAGATATGACGCATGGACAAGAATCAATCTCTGACACTATTAATAATACTCTGATATGCTTGCAAACTGGAGCCTAGCATAACTGTCCTCTGAGGCTCCACCCAGCAGCTGACTGAAACAGATGCAGATAAACAGACAAATACTAGGAGAAGCCTGGGAAGTTTTGTGGAGGAGTTGGGGAAAGGGATGAGGGTCTCTGAGGGGATAGAGACTCCACAAGAAGATCCCAAGAGTCAACTAACCTGGGACTGAACTAGCAACCAAAGAGCACACAAAGACTGAACCCAAGCCCCCTGCAGATTACTCTTCATGCGGGGCTCTTGAGCAGGGCTTACACTGACTCTGTTACCTGCCTGTTGATCCTGTTCCCCTGGCTGTCCTGTCTTGTCTGACCTCAGTCGGAAAAGATATACCTATTCCTTTAGTGACCTGAGGCAGGATGGTACCCAAAGGGGACTTCCCTTTTAAAGAGGCGAATAAAATGGAGGGTACTGGACAGGCAGGTGCTGTGATCCTGATGTAAAGTGAATAAATAAATAAATAAATAAATAAATAAATGGAAAACAAAAATAAAACAGTATTTTTTATTTATTTAGACCTCCTAAATTATTCTGTTTGAATATTATTTGTGTGTTGGGAGATGAAGCCATGAGGGCCTGTATACTCGAGGCTTTCTGTGGAGATCTCTGGCCTGACTGGGTGTGAGAGTCCAGCTAAGGGGAGCCAGTGGGAGCAGGGAGGGGGAGTGGCTTCTGCTTCTTCCACTGCTGCAATTGGCTCCACCTCTGTCTCTGCTGTGCTGTCTCAGTTACTCCACATGACCCCTCGCCAAGTCTATCTGGCTGGGCTGAGGAGAGGCTGACTAGCCAGTGAGGAGTGTATTGGAGCTTCCGGTGAAGTTTGGGAAGAGCAGGCCTCTTCCCAAGTGTTACAGCTCTTATGACAGAAGTTCTGGGACAATGGAGCAGTTCTCGCATACCTAATCCCTCTGGATAGGATTCTGATAGACAGTTTTGGGGTAGGTCAGGGTCTGACAGCAGGTTCTTCTCATTTGCTTGGTGAGAGAGCTTGGGGAAACCTTATTTGCATGTGGGAGGGCTTGGTGCTGCTCTTATGTGACTGATGGCCACACACTTCTCTGAAGTGGGGTGAGAGGAGGCTGTGGGAGGCTGTAGCCAGGACTGAAGCCAGAGGCACAAGGGGCATGGCCAAACACCTGCTGTCCCTTGAAGGCCAAAGTCACCTGCCTGGTCTCTGGGGTTCTAAGCAGGAACCAGGCTGCCTGTGTACATATCATGGCCCCACAAACCCATAGCACAAAGTGAGGGGCAATATGTTCATGGAGAAATTACTAATGGGAGAGAAAAAAGATGGTTTCTGGAAATATTTTATTTACTTACTTTGATTATCTTTTGGAGACAAGACCTCATGTTGCCATTGAAGGTATATTTAAACTACTTATTTGCCTATCTTGACTGAATAGTATATGCATATAAAGTTTAAAATAGAAATTATAATATACATGGTATAAATGGTTAGGGAAATCTTGCAATCATAGTTTGTATATATGTCACATGCACCATAGGTCAACCTCAGGTCCTATTCCACAGGAGCCATCAACCTGATGTTTTTGAGATAGAGTCTCTCACTTGGAAGTGGAGCTCAGAAATTAGGCTGGGCTGGCTGGTAAGAATTCCAAGTTATCCTTTTATATCTCCTTCTGCCTTCACTGCTACTGAAAGAGCAAGCACATACTGCTAACATGAGCCACTCTTTGTATTGGTACTGCAGCTCAAACTCAGGTCCACATGTTTACGTAGCAGAGACTTTATTGAGCTATCACTTCAGCCTCTAATAATCCTATTTTTAAAACTTCTTTTGCTTCAACTAATTAAAAATTTCCCCAGATTTGTTGAAGCACACTTTTTAAACAATGAGTTCACTCATTTAATGAACTCAATTAATATTTATAAATATTAATATTTTAATTTAAAGTAAAATTTTAAAATATTAAAATTACATAATTATATATCATATAACAAACACAAAAACTTACACAAAAATTTCCTATGCTTTTGTGTTCATTGTTTTCCTAATCTTTGCCTTCAAAGAGTTATTTTTGTTAGCAAATATCAAATTTTTCTTTTCCAGAATTTTTGGTGCATAATAGTCAAAAGCTATATACCTCTTTGAATGTAAAATTTTCACTCAGCATATTTTGGCATTCAGGGTGCTGAGCATATCAGGAATTTAAAGGTTATTCCATTTGTTACTAGGATAATTCATTATTAGGTTATTGTGGTGGTTTGAATAAGAATGGTCCTTATAGGTTTTTATGTTTGAATTCTTGGTCCTCAGTTAATGGAACTGTTTGGGAGGGATTAAGAGGTGTGGCCTTGTTGGAGGATTTTGTCACTGAACATGGACTGAAAAGAGTTCAAAGTCTTTACTCAGCTCAGTGTTTTTCTCTGTGCCTAATGCCTGAGGATCAGGATCCAAAGTTCTCTGCTACTGCTATAACACCATGTTTCTCTGCTAGCTGCCATGCTCATGGGCCATGATGTTTATGAGGATCAGGATCCAAAGTTCTCTGCTACTGCTATAACACCATGTTTCTCTGCTAGCTGCCATGCTCATGGGCCATGATGTTTATATAGTAACCATTTAAAAATATAAGGAATCTCCCACTTAAATATTAACAAGACAAAATAAAATCTATTTCTTTGTTAATCTGATGATGGACGTTATACTAGATTGGATGAATTTCTTTTTTTAAAAATGATTCCATTTCTTTTTTAAGATTTATTTATTATTATATGTAAATACACTATAGCTGTCTTTAGACACACCAGAGGAGGGCGTCATATCTCATTACAGATGGTTGTAAGCTGCCATGTGGTTGCTGGGATTTGAACTCAGGACCTTCAGTAGAGCAGTCAGTGTTCTTAACCACTGAGCCATCTCACCAGCCCCTGGATGAATTTCAAGAATAAATATATTAGGAAATTACTGAATATTTTCATTGATTGTGGTTATGCACATATGGCACTGCTAAATTGGCTAATAAGCCAAGTGATCTGTGGCTTACCCTCCACCAATACACAAACATGTCTTATTTTTGTTTACATTTAGTTTTAAAAAGTTTAAACTTTTAAGGATTCCACTATCTCCTATGCTATGGTTTCCAAAGTTATGAAGTGGGACTTGGTTGGAGGTCTTGTTACATGTGACTTGTTACATGTGACTGCATCCTAAAAACTGGCCGCAGAACTGCCCTCTGGCCTGGTACTTCCTGCAACCAAAGGGATGAGGGAAGGGAGAAAGGCCTTTCTCACCACAAGACCCAGCTGATCACGCACTGAAACCTTCAAAGCCGTGAACCAAAAGAAGCTGCTTGTGTTTATTCCTTTGTTATTGGCTACAACAGCAGAAACCCGACCGACACAGACATACCAGACAACTCATTACGAATGATTGCTTTCACTTTGTGCCTGAGACACCATCTCAGGAGCTTTGCTCATGAGAGATTTTACAAGGTGATATGCAGGGTTTTTTTTTTCAGCATTGTGGATTGTGTATCTTTGTTATGGCTAAAAATGTTCACTTCTTTCAACATAAATACTTTTTGTTTTTTCCTTCAGAAGTTTAATCAGTTCTAAGTTTATGTTTGGGTTTGTTAAATGATAAAATTATAAGATATCAAGTTTGAAATTTGAATTAAGGAATATCATATCTAAATAACAGATAAATGCTCTACTTAGCTGGGCAGAGTACTGTCTTTTTAGGCCAAAAGGGCTGAAAAGAGAAAGCAAAGAAACAGTAAGTGAATTAGCCATTTCAACATGACTTTCCTCATAGGCTTATAACAAAGGGGACTAACAAAGGCAGATATACATAAAACCTTAACCCTTGATCTTCTTGTATCCACCTTCTTGAGTCCTAGTATTACAAGTGTGTGCTAATTCGCTCAGCTAGATTTTATAATTAAAAAAATACATAATAAATTGTATGTATAAAATTTATAAGCAATCAAAAAATATATAACAAATCATTGTTATTTAAAGTTGTGAGGCACAATGGCATAGAATGCCAGAACTTTATATTTGTATTTGATTTTTAATTTTATTTTAGTTAGCATACATATATTAATGTTCATATAGCATTTCTCAAAGAAAAAATTTTATTGTCTTCTCCCTTCTTCTTCCATTGCTCCTTCTTGTACTCTTTTCCAATTCCCATAACCTGCTTCTAATTTTATGTCTGCTGTATTATGTTGCTCAATCCCTTTCTCAGTACCTCTTTTTCTCCTCTTGCTGTGCCATTTATACTTTTGAAGTGTATACCCAAGTTATCCCATTTACACACATAGGCACAAGCTGTGATCTGCATGTAAACATGTATGGTATATTTTACCTTCACTTACCTCACTTAATATAAGACTTTTTAGTTACCAATTTTTCTGCAAATTTCATTTTACTTTGTGTTTGCTTAAAATCCCATTGTGTATATACAATATACACAATAAATATTATATTTTTTAATTATCCATTCATTGTTTCATGGACACCATACCATAGAACTTCTACTCTTATTTAAGTATAACTTAGTATATATCAATCAGTGTTTCTCATTCTTCCTTCCCCCTGGTCTCTCCAGTATCTGGAACCACCACTGAAGGTGGTTATGGAGATTATACATTCTTATGAACAATGCACAAGTCCTCCCTCTTCTGTATATCCTCATCAGTACATATTCTAACTAATTGTTGTGGACAGTGACGTGTACTGGAATAGATACAGCCATATTCCATGGTGATTTGGATTTGCAATTTCCTTATGATTTGTGAGCTCATAAGTTTTTCTTATAATGTTGGACATTATAATGTATCTTATTATACATTATATGAGAAATGGGTATGTAACCTATTTTTTATGTGTTTATTTGTGGGGTTTTGATATTGGAGGCTGTCACAGACCACCCCAGCTGGGTATGTGTAGGATTTGTTCAACAGGAGGCTTTGGAGGTTATATTTCTCATCTGTAATAATTAGACTTTATTTTTCTTGAAATTTTGCATAAATTAAACCCCCCAGTATTACACAAAGTTTAGACAGTAAATTGTTAGCGCCTCTCCTTAAAAGGACAGTGTTCAGTCATTTATGACTTAAGTGTAAAGGTATGCCTGGACTTTTTAGGTGCTTCTAATTAGACAAGTAATTCTTAATGTGCTAGTATTTCTTTTTTATTTTGAAAATTATATTTTATCCACTTTCCCTTCCTTTTCCTCTCTTTAATCCTCCCTATGACCCCACCCTGGTTTCTTTAAAATATGTCCTCTTTTTCTTTGATTGTTTATGTGTGTGTGTGTTTGTGTGCATGTGTGCACATTCCTAAATAGATAAATACAACAGGCTCAGTTAATATAATGTTACCTCTACATATATGCTCTCATAGCTGACCACTTGCTACTGAATAAACTATGGCAGTTATTTTCCTAGGGAGGAATATTTCTCCTACTCTCAGTATTTCTTATTTGCCTGTGGTTCTTTGTCTAGTGTCAAGGCCCCAAGAGTTTCTCCTCCCATGTTAGCATATCTGTTGATGTTGTCATTGTTCAGGTCTTTATTTTGGAGTCATGTTGATGAGGCTTTATGGGTGCAGCCTTTGTAGGACAGAACTCCCAGCAAACATCATGTTACTTGCTACCATTCTATATTGTTATTTACTCTCTTTCTATCTTTAGGGGGGTAAAGTTGTATTGTAGATATATCAATTGGAACTGGGCCTCACAGATTTTTGTTCTCTGCATTTTGATTGATTGTAGGTTTCTATTATGGTCTCTACTGCAAAGAGAAATTTCTTTGATAAAGGGTGAGAACTATACTTATCGGTGAGTATAAGGATAAATATTGAGAATGTTGTAAGAGATTATGCTGATTTTTCATCTAAGATCCATGACTACACTGGGTAGTTTGCTATATTTCCAGTACCAGGTATGGGTTTTACCCTATTTAGCAGGCTTAAAGCACAACGAGAACACCGTTGGTTGCTGCTGAAGTATGCATGTCACTATTGGACCCCTTGCGGTCATTATAAATTTTGGTTGTTGCTGTGATTCTCAAGTGGCATAACTGGATAGGCCTATTGGTTGCTTCATGTCTTTGGAAGCTTTCATGGTACCCACTGCTACCATGTCCTAATCCGTGCTCCTAGTCCTCAGGGAGGAGGCTTTCAGAACAAATACAGCCTATGCCCTCCAGGCTCTGTGCTGAAAGTTAGTTTCATGGTATTTTCAGCAATAGAGATTCACCTTCCACCTCTGGAGGGTGGACAACCAAGGGCAACAACAGTAATCTATTATGTTTTAGAAGTCTCTTAGAAAATCTGTACTAACAACCGAATAAGGGTTTTCTCATGCCTGGTGTTAGGGTCTTTGCTAGACTGTCTATGGCTCTTAAAGATAGCATTGTCAGCCCAGATGAGAAAATTTAATTTAATCCACATATGTGAATTTACAATCATATATGTATCATACATGATTTAATGTAGGTAGATTGATTGTAGTTTGATGCCTTATGGCTTTTCAGATCTGCACTGTTTTAATTTTACTTTCATCCCTCTGACTTTTGTATTAATCTCCCTCCCAACTCTGTAACTAAAGCCTAGTTAATCACTCATTACCCACTAGTCACTATTCTTTTGCTATACAACTATTGTATTCTTTTTAGATCATATAGTATATTTCTTTATAGTTTTTTTGATAGTTACTCACCTGATTTCCAGAGTTGTGGGACCAGTTTGTAATCCCACCAAAAGTAAATGAAAGTTTTTCTTTCCTGAAGACCTCACAAGCGTTTGTTATCAAACATTCTGTTGATTTTTGCCATTCTGACTGGGATAAGATGAAATCTCAAAGTTGTTTGAAGTTTTATTTTTTTAATAGGTAGGAACAATCATTTTTTAAAAGATATTTCTTAGCATTAAAAAAATTCCTCTTTTAAGAACTCTCTGTTCAGATTCCAAGCTCATTGTTTTGAATGGCGAATGGATCTCTCTCTCTCTCTCTCTCTCTCTCTCTCTCTCTCTCTCTCTCTCTCTCTCTCTCTCTCTCTCTCACACACACACACACACACACACACACACACACACACAAACGTGCACATACATTTACTTTCTTTGATTCTTAATACTTAATATATTTTAAACATAGCCTCTGTCCATTGTACAGCTGGCAATTTTTTTCTCCCATTCAGCTGGCTTCCTTTTTACTTAATTGATTGTTTCCTTGGCTGTGAAGAAGTTATTTTTTTCATAGTGGTGGTAACTTAAAAAGTATTCAGTGAGTAGAAAGTTACATGTAATATTAGTTGAACTCTACAGGGGTGTAAACTATGAATAAAGAATTTGATGATAAAAATTTTAAAATGTCTTTGCGCTTTGCAGTGGTACTCATCTCTCAAAAAATAATCATTATTTTAAAATTACAGTGAAAGTGATTTTATATTAGACAGAAGTGAAAATTTTTGTGCATTTTCCCCATCTTCTCTCTTATTTCAAATATATCTTCATGCCTTATTTGAATATTTCTTCAACATCTCCATTAAAATATATTGCAGTCCACATAAGTTTGACAACTGCTTAATTGCCCATTGAAAGGGCAATTCACTTAGTATGAATATTTTCCTACCCTAAGCATTTGTATTAAGCCATTTATTTAAAAAAAAAGAAGTACTGAACAAAAGACAATATTGTAGTTGTTTTTGAAATACTACTCTCATGAACTCAAGAAATATTGCCGTTTGAAACAAGAAACTTTAATGGGAATCCAGCCACTGAAACCACTGTTGCCATTATACTATAAGATTGGATAGTATAATCTTTAAAGCCACTATCTTAGTTAGGGTTTTACTGCTGTGAACAGACACCATGACCGATGCAAGTTTTATAAAAGATTTAATTGGGGCTGGCTTACAGGCTCAGGGGTTCAGTCCATTGTCACCAAGGCAGAAACATGGCAGCATCCAGGCAGGCATGGTGCAGGAGGAGCTGAGAGTTCTACATCTTCATCTGAAGGCTGCTAGTAGAAGACTGACTTCCAGGCAACTAGGGTGAAGGTATTAAGCCCACACCCACAGTGACACACCTACTCCAACAAGGCCACACCTCCTAATAGTGCCACTCCCTGGGAAAAGCATATACAAACCATAACAGCCACCCACCTAAAATGTATCTCAGAATTTCCACTGTTTCTCATTAAACCTATTATATCCATGACTGTTTTGCTTTTTAGTTTACTGGGTCTTATCTGACTTTATAAAATGTTTTTATTGGAATAGATATTAACAGTTTTTTTCCAACTCCTCTCCACTCTCTTCTCTCAAATATCCCTCATTTTTCCCCACCTCAAGTTGATATGTTATTTTTTATTTGCATATGAATATTAGGAACATATGCATGTATGTGTGTGTATGCCTAAACATATTAATGTGACCTACAGAGGCTGTTACTGTTTGTGTTAGTAAGATTTCAAGGCTGACCACTCTGTGTTGGAAAATGAATAAAGGGAAGCAGCCATTAGATGCCTGTGGCTCATTTTCTAGGGGTGGGGCCCTGAGAAGTTTTCTTCCATGGTAATATGTATATTGATATTGCACTGTTCTGGTCCTGTTTTAGCAGCCATTTCTGGGAGGAACTGTCCCTAGGAAATACTGCTTCACAGCAGATACCCTAGTATTTTGCTGCTTATAATCTCCCTATGACCTCTTCTGCAGCGTTCCAAACCTACAGACACAGGGGCTATTCTGTAAACATGCCCATTAGGCCTAGAGTCCCCATGAATGATCATTGCATTAGATCATTTCTCTACTGTCTATTTCAGAATCTTGTTGAATATTAGATGGTTGTAGTCATGTGTACTATATTTGGGCCTTCAATTCTACTGCAAATCTGCCTTACTCTGGTCTCTTTTTTAGTAGGAAAACCTTTTATTTTGGTTTTAATTTATTTACTTATTATGTCTCTGGTTAGGTTGTTGATCTTGGTTTAATTATTGGTGGTTTAGCTGAATCTAGAAAATTCAAACTTATTGGAGTAGTGGTTCTCTTACAATATTTTAAAATTAGTTTGTATCTACTGTAATGTTTCTCTTTTCATTTCTTATTCTATTAGCTTGGGTACTTTCTTTTGGATAGTTATACCAAGGGTCTGTTCATCTTGTTTATCTTCTCAAAAATTGGCTTTCAGATTGGTTGAAAGGCATTATTTATGTTAGTTTCTATTTCATCAAATTTTGGCTCTGGTTTTTATAATTTTTCCCGTCAAGTAGATTAGATTTGGTTTGTTCTTTTAAAATTTTTATTTGCTGAGGTCTGTCTTGTGACCAATTATATGATCAATTTTTGAGAAGGTACCGTGCGGTGCTGAGAAAAAGGTATACTCTTTTGTTTTAGGATGGAATGTTCTATATATATCTGTTAAATCCAATTGGTCCAAAGCTTCAATTAGTTTCACTGTGTCCCTGTTTAGTTTCTGCTTTCCTGATCGGTCCATTGAGGAGAGTGGAGTGTTGAAGTCACCTACAATCATTGTGTTAGGTGTGATGTGTGCTTTAAGCTTTAGTAAAGTTTCTTTTACGAATGAGGGTGCCCTTGCATTTGGCGCATAGATGTTCAGTATTGAGAATTCTTCTTGGTGGATTTTCCCTTTGACAAGCAGGAAGTGACCTTCTGTGTCTCTTTTGATGACTTTAGGTTGAAAGTCGATTTTATCTGATATTAGAATGGCTACTCCAGCTTGTTTCCTGGGACCATTTGCTTGTAGAACTGTCTTCCAGCCTTTTACTCTAAGGTGGTGTTTGTCTTTGACACTGAGATGTGTTTCCTGTATGCAGCAAAATGTAGGGTCCTGTTTCCGTATCCAGTCTGTTAGTCTGTGTCTTTTGATTGGGGAATTGAGTCCATTGATATTGACCGAACTAATCCCATGTCTCCTATCGGATCACTATGTAGTAAAAGTGGTCTTCAATAGCAAGAACAACAACAGAAAGCCCACATACACATGGAAACTGAACAATACTCTACTCAATGACACCCTGGTCAAGGAAGAAATAAAGAAAGAAATCAAAGACTTTTTAGACTTCAATGAAAATGAAGGTACGACCTACCCAAATCTCTGGGATACAATGAAAGCAGTGCTAAGAGGAAAACTCATAGCCCTGAGTGCCTCCAAAAAGAAACTAGAAAGAGCATACACTAGCAACTTAACAGCACACCTGAAGGCGCTGGAACAAAAAGAAGCTAACTCACCCAGGAGGAGTAGAAGAGAGGAAATCATCAAACTAAGGGCTGAAATCAATCAAGCAGAAACAAAGAGAACCATACAAAGAATCAACAAAACCAAGAGCTGGTTCTTCGAGAAAATCAACAAGATAGATAAACCCTTAGCTAGACTAACCAAAGGGCACAGAGATAGTATCCAAATTAACAAAATTAAAAATGAAAAGGGGATATAACAACAGAAACAGAGGAAATTCAAAAGATCATCAGATCCTACTACAAAGGCCTATACTCAAAACAACTGGAGAATCTGGAGGAAATGGACAACTTCCTAGACAGATACCAAATACCAAAATTAAATCAGCATCAAGTAGACCAGCTATACAGTCCCATAACCCTTAAAGAAATAGAAGGGGTTATAGAAAGCCTCCCAACCAAAAAAAGTACGGGACCAGATGGTTTTAGTGCAGAATTCTACCAGACCTTCAAAGAAGACTTAACACCAATACTCTTCAAACTATTCCACAAAATAGAGACAGAAGGGACACTGCCCAACTCGTTCTTCGAAACCACAATTACGCTGATACCTAAACCACAAAAAGATCCAACAAAGAAAGAGAACTACAGGCCAATTTCTCTTATGAATATAGATGCAAAAATACTAAATAAAATTCTTGCCAACCGAATCCAAGAGCATATCAAAACGATCATTCACCATGATCAAGTAGGCTTCATTCCAGGAATGCAGGGATGGTTCAATATACGGAAATCCATCAATGTAATCCACTACATAAACAAACTAAAAGAAAAAAACCACATGGTCATCTCATTAGATGCTGAAAAAGCATTTGACAAAATTCAGCATCCTTTCATGCTAAAAGTCTTGGAAAGAGCCGGAATTCAAGGCCCATACCTAAACATAGTAAAAGCAATCTACAGCAAACCAGTAGCCAACGTCAAAATAAATGGAGAGAAACTTGAAGCAATTCCACTAAAATCAGGGACTAGACAAGGCTGTCCTCTCTCTCCATATCTTTTCAATATAGTACTTGAAGTTCTAGCGAGAGCAATCAGACAACATAAGGAAGTCAAAGGGATACAAATTGGAAAGGAAGAAGTCAAAGTATCATTATTTGCAGATGATATGATAGTCTACTTAAGCGATCCAAAAAACTCCACCAGAGAACTTCTACAGCTGATAAACAACTTCAGCAACGTGGCTGGTTATAAAATTAACTCAAGCAAATCAGTAGCCTTCTTGTACTCAAAGGACAAGCAGGCTGAGAAAGAAGTTAGGGAAATAACACCCTTCACAATAGCCACAAACAACATAAAGTACCTTGGCGTAACTCTAACCAAACAAGTGAAAGATCTGTATGACAGGAACTTCAAGTCCCTGAAGAAAGAAATCGAAGAAGACCTCAGGAGATGGAAAAATATTTCTTGCTCCTGGATTGGCAGGATCAATATAGTAAAAATGGCCATCTTGCCAAAAGCAATCTACAGATTCAATGCAATCCCCATCAAAATCCCAAATCAATTCTTCATAGATCTAGAAAGAGCAATTCTCAAATTCATCTGGAGCAACAAAAAACCCAGGATAGCTAAAACTATTCTCAACAATAAAAGGACTTCTGGGGAATCAATATCCCTGACCTCAAGCAGTACTACAGAGCAATTGTGTTAAAAACTTCATGGTATTGGTACAGCAACAGGCAAGTAGATCAATGGAATAGGATTGAAGACCCAGAAATGAACCCACAGACTTATGGTCACTTGATCTTTGATAAAGGAGCCACAACCATCCGGTGGAAAAAAGATAGCCTTTTCAACAAATGGTGCTGGTTCAACTGGAGGTCAACATGCAGAAGAATGAGAATTGACCCACTCTTATCTCCTTGTACTAAGATCAACTCCAAGTGGATCAAGGACCTCCACATAAAACCAGACACACTGAAACTATTAGAAAAGAAACTTGGGAAGACCCTGGAAGACATGGGCACAGGGGTAAAGTTCCTGAACAGAACACCAATAGCTTATGCTCTAAGATCAAGAATTGACAAATGGGACCTCATAAAATTACAAAGTTTCTGTAAGGCAAAGGACACTGTCAGAAGGACAAAACGGCACCCAACTATGTGGGAAATGATCTTTACCAACCCCACATCTGACAGAGGGCTAATATCCAATATATACAAAGAACTCAAGAAGTTAGACCCCAAAGAACCAAATAACCCTATCAAAAAATGGGGTACAGAGCTAAACAAAGAATTTTCACCAGAAGAAATTCGGATGGCCGAGAAACACCTTAAGAGATGTTCAACATCATTAGTCATCAGGGAAATGCAAATCAAAACAACCCTGAGATTCCACCTCACTCCAGTCAGAATGGCTAAGATTAAAAACTCGAGAGACAACAAGTGCTGGCGAGGATGTGGAGAAAGAGGAACACTCCTCCACTGTTGGTGGGATTGCAAAATGGTAAAACCACTCTGGAAATCAGTGTGGTGGTTCCTCAGAAAATTGGGCATGCCACTCCCAGAGGACCCTGGCATACCACTCCTGGGCATATACCCAGAGGATTCCTCTGCATACAACAAAGACACATGCTCCTCTATGTTTATAGCAGCCTTGTTTATAATAGCCAGAAATTGGAAGGAGCCCAGATATCCCTCAAAGGAGGAATGGATACAGAAAATGTGGTATATTTATACAATGGAGTACTACTCAGCAATTAAAAATAATGAATTCATGCAATTTGTAGGTAAATGGTTAGATCTGGAAACTATCATCCTAAGTGAGCTAACCCAATCACAAAAGAATACACACGAAATGCAATCACTGATAAGTGGATATTAATGAGCCCAGAAGCCCTAAATACTCAAGGCACAATTAGCAAGTCAAATGACTCTCAAGAAGAAAAAAAGGAGAGGACCCTGGGCCTGTAAAGATTGGATCCAGTATTGTAGACCCAGAACAGAGAAATCGTGGGGGGGGAAGAGTGGGGAATAGCATGGGGGGGAGAAGAATTATGGGACATATGGTGGGGGGTAACTGGGAAAGGGGAAAGCCTTTGGAATGTAAACAAAGAATATAGAAAATAAAAAAAAGTAAAAAAAAATTTTTATTTGCCTTATTAAGCCATTTATGTGTGATGTTTATTTTTAATAGGCACTTAGAGCTATGAACTTCTTCTGTAGAACTGATGTTAAAGTATCTCAGAGGTTTGTTTCATAGTATTTTTATTTTTCTTTATTTCCAAAAACTGTGTTATTCCTTTCTTTCCTTTTTTGATCCATTCATTGCTCAGCAATTAGTCATTCAATATCCACGAGATTTTATACTTACTAGAGATTTGTTTGCTGTGAATTTTAAGTTTTATTGTATTTTGTTCAGATAGGATACACAGAGTGATTTTAGTCTTTCTGAATTTGTTGACATTTATTTTTTGTGTCAGGATGTGGCTTTTTGTGAGAAGCTTCCCTGTGCTGTTGAGTATGACATATCCTTTTTGATATTTAAGGAAAATATTTTACAGATATCTGTTAAGTCCCTGTGATGTAATATGTTGTTTAATTATGTTTCTCTTATGATTTTTTTATTCAGATAACCAGTCGATTGGACAAGGTGAAGTATTAAAATGACATACTGTTAATGGATTGATGTCAATCTGCATCTTTAAATCCAGTTGTATATTTTTTTAATAAAATTGGGTGCACTAGAGTGGGGTGCATATACATAATATCACCTTATTTAACTGTTACCATAGGATGAATTTTCCCTCTTTGTCTCTTCTGAAAAGTTTTAGTTTGAAAGTTTGAAGCCTTTTTCATTATATATTAGGATGGCAATGTCTGCTTCTTTTTTTGGTCTCATTAGAATGGAGCACTGCAGCTGGTCTTTGCTACTTTGTGGGTTCTTCTTTTTCCCATCCTTTATCTCCCAGGTTTCTTCCCTTAGCATTAGATAGGAGATAAAGAAGATAGAGTAGGGAGAGAGATCTCGGGAATCCAATTTCTTTCCTTTTGTTTCTTCTTTAACCATGGTCAAACAATTAACCACAATCAACCTTCCTAAATGATCAAAAACTACCCACAGTACCTCTCAGGGTCATAGCATTTATGTACTCTCTGAAAAATTCCCAGTTCCAGCTGCCACATACTTGCAGAAATTATCTGCATCTGGCAAAACTATGCTTCTTCTAGAGCACAAGACAAATTACAGTCAGCTGTTGGGGACAGTCCAATGCAGGATCACATTCCTACACGTGATATTAAAACAAAAGCACATTTTAATATTTTATATATATTTATATATATTTTTTAAGAAATCAAAATTCTCAAAAAATACCACCACAGAGTATTTTATACATTCTTTTACTTTATTTTAGTGCCCATCTTTAAACCTAAGTTTCATGTAGATAAGATAGGTGAATTTTGTTTTGCAATCTATTCAGTCAACCTATTTCTTTTGTTTGGGTGGTTGAGGCCATTAATATTTTAAGTTATTTCCAAAAAGTGTGTGCTCATTGTAGTCATCATGATGTTAAATTTAAGTGTTATTTGTGTTCTCAGTGGTACTTTTTGTTTTACTAATTACAGTTTTAATTTTCTCTCTTCAGTCTGTTCTTCACTGCGCTTACCCTTCTCATCAGCACAAAATACTGATTTCTGTCTTTTCTCTAGGTCTGGTCTTTTAGATATAGTTTTCTTAAGCTGTTTATATCATGCAAAATTTTTTTCTTAGACAGTTGAAGATAGATTTGCTGAGAACCTTAATGGTATATTAGTCTAGTCTGGCTATTGTCATCTTTTAGGACTGGAATGAATTGCCCAGGTTCCTCTGTCTTTCAGAGCTTCCATGAGAAATCAGCTGTTACTCAAGTATGTTTTGCATTTCATGTGTTTTATATTTTTCTCTTGAATGTTTCCAAACCACTTTATTTGTTTTGCATAGTTAGTGTTTTAACTCATTTATTCTGTGGGCATTTACTTTTATGATCTTGTCCAGATTTGATTCATTATTCTCCCTGTTTCTGTATTCACATGTCCTTTTTTTCCCCCTGTGATCTTGTTGAAGAGCTAGTCACCTAGGATTCTTCTCCCACATCCATTTTGATATTTAAAAAGTTTGGTATTTTCACAATGTCCCACATTTCCCGTATGTTTTCCTGTATGTTTTTATCTTTATTTTCATATTTCTATGTAAAGGGAGGTTCTGTTGCTAAAGTCCTATTCCCCAAATGGTTTTTTTTAATTAATACCTTTTTTATACTACATACCTTATTACACACCCACCCACCCCATCCACCTTCTGACTGTTCTACATCCCATACCTCCTCCCCTTCCCCTCTCTCCACATGGATATCTCTACCCTCCACCGCACGTGACCTCTAAGCTCCCTGAGGCTTCCAGTCTCTTGAGGGTTAAGTGAATCATTTCTTAATGAATGCAGAGCAGGCAGTCCTTTTCTGTATGTGGTTGGTGGCCTCATATCAGCTAGTGTATGCTGCCTGTTTGGTGTCCTAGTGTTTGAGATCTTGGGGTTCCAGATTAATTGAGACTTCTAGTCCTCCTGTAGGGTGAAACTTCTCCTCAGCTTCTTTTACCATTCCCCAATTCGACAACAGGGTTGTTCAGCTACTTCTGTCCATTAGTTGGGTGCAAATATTTGCATCTGAATCTTTCAGTTGCTTGTTGGGTCTTCTGGAGTTTGGTCATACTAGATCCCTTTTGGTGAGCACTCCATAACTTCAGTAATACTGTCAGGACTTGAGACCTTCCCAGGAGTTGGATTCCAGTTTAGGCCTATCAATAGACCTTCTTGTCCTCAAGCATTTCTCCATTTCTATCCCTCTAATACTTTCAGACAGAAACATTTAGTTGTGACTGTGGGATTGTCCCCCTCTCCCTCATTTGATGCCCTGTCTTTCTGCTGGAGGTGGGATATATAAGCTCCCTCTCCCTACTGCTGACCATTTCATCTAAGGTCCCTCCATTTGAGTCCTGAGAGGCTCTCACCTCCTAGGTCTCTGGTGCATTCTAGAGGGTCCCCACAACCTCCTACCTCCCAAGGTTGACTGTTAACAATTCTTTCTGCTGTCCCTCAGGGCTTCAGTCCTTTGCCCTCACCCAATACCAGAACAGGTTCCCCTCTCTCCACCCCACTCTGCCCTCATCCACTTTCCCTCCCAGATTCCTCCCTCCTTCCACACTTGTCTTTGGTTTCTTCTCCCTCCCAAATGGGACTGAGGCATCCTCACTTGGGACCTTCAGATTGTTGACCTTTTTGAGTTCTGTGGACTGTATCTTGGGTATTCTGTACTTTTTTTTGGCTAATATCCACTTATTAGCAAGTACATATCATACATGTCCTTTTCAGTCTAAGTTACCTCATTCAGGATGATATTTTCTAGTTCTATCCACTTGCCTGCAAAATTCACGGTGTCCTTATTCTTAATAGCTGAGTAGTATTTCATTGTGTAAATGAACCACATTTTCTGTATCCATTCTTCTGTCATGGGATCTGGCTATCACAAATAAGGCTGCATTGAACATAGTGGAACACATGCCCCTGTGGCATGGTGGGGCATCTTGGGTATATTCCCAAGAGTGGTATAGCTGGGTCTTGAGCTATTGATCTATTTACAATTTTCTGAGGAACTTCCAGATTGATTTCCAGAGTCGTTGTACCAGTTTGCAATTCCACCAGCAATGGAGGAGTGTTTCTCCTTTTTACAACATGTGTTGTTACCTGAGGTTTTGATCTTAGCCATTCTGACTGGCATAAGGTGGAATCTCAGGGTCATTTTGGTTTGTATTTCTCTGATCATGAAAGACTTTGAACATTTCTTTAGGTGCTTCTCAGCCATTCAAGATTCCTCAGTTGTGAAATCCCAGCTTAGTTCTATACCCCATATTTTGATTGGGTTGTTTGGTTTTTTGGTGATTAGCTTCTTGAATTCTTTATACATTTTGGATATTAGCCCTCTATTGGATGTGGGGTTAGTGAAGATTTTTTTCTCAATCTGTGGATTGCTGATTTATTTTATTGACTATATCCTTTGCATTACAGAAGCTTTCTAGTTTCATGAGGTCCCATTTATCAATTCTTGATTTTAGAGGATGAGTCATTGGTGTTCTGCTTAGGAAATTTCCCCCTAGCCAATGAGTTCAAGACTCTTTCCCACCTTTTCTTCTATTAGATTCAGTGTATCTGGTTTTATGTTGAAGTCTTTGATTTGAGCTTTGTGCAAGGTGACAAATATGGCTCTATTTTCATTTTTTCTGCCTACAAACTGCCAGCCAGACCAGCACCACTTATTGAAGATGCTTTCTTTTTTCCAATGTATATTTTTGGCTTCTTTGTCAAAAAGCAAGTGTCCATAAGTGTGTGGTTTTATTTCTGGGTCTTCAGTTCTATTCCATTGATCAAAGTGTCTGTCTCTATACCAATACCATGCAGTTTTTTTTTATCACTATTACTCTGTAGTAAAGCTTGAGGTCAGGGATGGTGATTCCCCTTGCCATTCTTTTATTGTTAGGAATAGTTTTCACTCTCCTGTTTTTTGTTATACCAAATGAATTTGCAGACTGCTCTTTGTAACTCTATGAAAAATTGAGTTGGAATTTTGATAGGACTCCCACTGAATCTGTAGATTGCCTTTGGTAGGATTGCCACTTTTACTGGGTTAATTCTGGCAATCCATGAGCATGGGAGTTCTCTCTATTTTCTGATATCTTCTTTGATTTCTTTCTTGAGAGACTTGAAGTTATTTTCATACTGGTCTTTCACTTGTTTGGTTAGAGTTACCCCGATATATTATTTGTGGCTATAGTGAATGGAGTTGGTTCCCTAATTACTTTCTCAGCCTTTATATCATTTGTATAAAGGAAAGCTACTGATTTATTTGAGTTAATTTTACATCTGACTACATTGCTGAAGTTGTTTATCAGCTGGAGAAGTTCTCTGGTAGAATTTTTGGGATCACTTATGTATAGTATATTATCTACAAATAGTGATACCTTTATATATTCCTTGCCAGTTTGTACCCACTTGATGTGTTTTTGTTGTCTTATTGTTCTGTCTAGCACTTCTAGTATTACATTGAATAGATATGGGGAGAGTGAATAAGTGAGACTGGTCTGAAGTTCTTTTTGGTTTTGTCTTTGTGTGTTTTTGGTATCAGATAATTGTGGCTTCATAAGCAAGTTAGGTAGTGTTCCTTCACTTTCTATTTTATGGAATAGTTTGAGGAATATTGTTACCAGGTGTTCTCTGTAGGTCTGGGAGAATTCTGCACGAAATCCGTCTGGCCCTGGGCTTTTTTTTTTTTAACTTACTTTTTATTTTTAATTTTTTGGCTTGGAGGTTTTTTATGACTTCTATTTTCTTGTGGCATATGTTCCTGTTTAGATAGTTTATCTGCTCTTGATTTAATGTTGGTATGTGGTATCTATCTAGAAAACAATCCATTTAATCTAGATTTTCTAATTTTGTTGAGTTTAGGATTTTATAGTAGGACCTGATGATTTTTTTGAATTTTCTCCATTTCTTTTGTTATGTCCCCCTTTTCATTTCTGATTTTGTTAATTTAGATGCTGCTTATTGGCCCTTTAGTTAGTTTGGCTAGGGGTTTATCTATCTTGTTGATCTCTCAAAGAACTAGCTTCTGGTTTTGTTGATTCTTTGAATTGTTTTCTTTGTTTCTATTTGGTGGATTTCAGTCCTGAGTTTGACTATTTCCTGCCTTCTAATTCTCTTGGGTGAATTTGCTTTTTTTTTGTTCCAGAGCTCTCAGGTGTGCTGTTAAATTGTCTGTGTAAGATATTTCCAGTTTCCTTACCAGGGCACTTAGTGCTATGAACTCTACTCTTAGCATTGCTTTCATTGTGTTTCATAAGTTTGGGAATGAGGTGTCAACATTTTCATCCAGTTTCAGAAAGTCTTTAATTTGTTTCTTTATTTCTTCCCTGACCAAATTATCATTGAGCAGAGTTGTTCAGTTTCCACATGTTTGTGGCCTTCCTGTAGTTTTTGCTGTTATTAAAGACCAGCCTTAGGCCATGGTGATCTGATAGGATGCATAGTATTATTTCAATCTTCTTGTACTGGTTGAAGGTTGTTTTGTGACCAATTTTATGGTCAGTTTTGGAGAAGGTACCATAAAGTGCTGAGAAAAAGGTGTTTTCTTTTGTTTTAGGGTGAAATGTTCTGTAGATATCTGTTAAATCCATTTGGTTCATAGCATCTATTAGTTTCACTGTATCTCTGTTTAGTTTCTGTTTCCATGATTTGTTCATTGCTGAGAGTGGGGTGTTGACATCTCCCACTATTATTGTGTGAGGTTCAATGTGTGCTTTGAGCTTTAGTAATGTTTCTTTTATGAATGTGGGTGCTTTTGCATTTGGGACATAGATGTTCAGAATTGAGACTTTTCTCTTGGTGGATTTTCCCCTTGATGAATATGAAGTTTCCTTCTTCATCATGCTTGATAACTTTTGGTTGAAAGTCTATTTTATTGGATATTAGGATGGTGATTCCTGCTTGTTTCCTGGGACGTTTTGCTTGGAAGAACTTTTAGCATCCTTTTACTCTGAGATAGTGTTTGTCTTTGTTATTGAAGTGTGTTTCTTGTATGCAAAAAATTCTGGATCTTGTTTGAGTATTCAATCTGTTAGCTTATGTCTTTTTATAGGTGAGTTGAGTCCATTAATATTAAGAGGTATTAAGGATAGATGACAGTTGCTTCCTGATATGTTTGTTTTTGTAGACAGCTTTATGTGCTCATTGTTCTCCCCTTTTGGCTTTGTTGTGAAATGCTTCATATCTTGTCCTTTCTTTGATACAGGCACCTTTCTTGTTTTGTAGTTTTCCTTCTAGGATCCTCTATAGGACTGGATTGGTAGATAGATATTGTTTGAATTTGGTTTTGTCCTGGTATATTTTGATTTCTCCATCTGTGTTGATTGAGAGTTTTGCTGGATATAGTAGCCTTGGCTGGAATTTGTGTTCTCTTAAGAGTCTGCATGGCCTCTGACCGGGCTCTTCTGGCTTTCATAGTCTCTGTTGAGAAGTCTTGTGTAATTCTGATAGGTCTACCTTTGTATGTTCCTTTACCTGTTTACCTGTGTTTTCCTGTATTTTTTTCATTGAGCTATTGATATCCTCTTTAAAGGACTCTATTATCTTCATGAGATAGGATTTTAGGACAGATTCCTGATTTTCAGGTGTGTTGTTGTATTCAGGGTTTGTTGTGTTGGGAAAACTGGGTTCTGATGATACCCTTGTATATTTGCTTCTGTTGCTTATGGTCTTGCACTTGCCTTTTTCTGTCTGGATATCCCTGGTGTTTATTGGTCTGGATGACTGTCTGGAGTCTTCTTCTGTCCCTGGGTTGTTTCAGGTATCTTGGTAAGCCTGCAGCCTTAGCTGTAGCAGACCACGGGTGGGGCCTTCCAACTGGGGGCTCTTCACAGGGGCAGAGAACCTGCTGATCTTTTGTCCTAGCTGCAGTAGATCTCCTGGGAGGCCTTCAGACTATTGGGTTTTCAGTAGAGCAGTCAAGCTGTTGTCCAACTGCTCTGAGTGCAGCAGGTCCTCAACTGCTTTAGTGCAGTGGGTCAGGATATAGGGTCTTTTATGGAGCAGAGAAGCTAAGAGTTTGCCTCCTTAGAAAGGACCAGAAAGGGATGCAAAGGGAGTGGTATCAGGAGGGTGGGGATTTTGGTGGGTGGGACTCTGGAGGGGGGTGGGTTCTTACTAACTGTTCTGAGTGCATTGGGTCCTCTAGGATGGGTTGGGATATGGTGTCTTCACTGAAGCAGACCAGCCAAGAGTCTGTGCCAGCAAAAAGACTGGGTGGAAGAGGTGGAAGCCCCCAATTGGTTCTTAAGAAAGGAGGCCAGGGTGTCAATTGGGGGTGGAAAATACAGGCAAGACTTCTGGATCCTAGGAGGAAAAGACAGATGCAGGGGAGGAGAGGAGCTTTTCTGCCATGCTTTGGAATGAGAACACAGTCACCATGTGAGGTCTAGGGGAGAGCTGGGGCCTCAGCCTCCAATATAGGAAGGTAGCCAAGGATGTTTGGCATGGGCTAGGTGGGACTAGCTGCTAACTTTAGGGCAGGTGGATAGACAGAAATAATAAACTATTAAGGGCATGTTTTTCTAGGTGGGAGATAGTAACACCCAGCAATTATGCCAAGAAGGCAAATGTAAATGAAGTAGCAAGCTCTCTCTCTCTCTCTCTCTCTCTCTCTCTCTCTCTCTCTCTCTCTCTGTGTGTGTGTGTGTGTGTGTGTGTGTGTGTGTGTGTGTGTGTGTGTGTCAGGATATAGGGTCTTTTCTCCCCATGGATTCAGGGAAGCTGGGAGATGATTGGTACTGGGTCACCCAATAAAACCAAAGGCAGGTAGTACAAAGGGAAGACAGGAAGGGGCCAGAGCATTGTCAGATCCTGGGCAAAGGAGGTAGTATTTAAAAATACTCTTAACAATTCTACCCTATATAATTTAGATCCTTTACCTTCAAGTTCTGATATTCTATCTTTTGATTGATTCATTTAACTTGTAAGGGTCTTCATTGAGTATAGTTAGGTTACTGAGATTTTCAATTTCATCTCTGTTTCAGCCTTAGTCTTTTTTAGTACTTTTAATTCTTTTTAAAAGTTTTTATTGGATATATTCTATATTTACATTTCATTTCCCTTTTTCTGGTTCCCCGCGCCCCAAAGGTCCACATGCCCTTTTCCCTCCCCCTGTTCCCCCATCTACCTCTTCCCACTTCCCTGTTCTGGTATTCCCCTACACTGATGCTTTGATCCTTTCCAGCACCAGTGTCCACTCTTTTCTTCTTGTCGGACATCATTTGGTATGTGGATTGTGTCTTTGGTGTCCCAAGATTCTAGGTTATTATCCACTTATCAGTGAGTGCATACCATTGGTATTCTTTTGAGACTGTGTTACCTCATTTAGTATGATGCTCTCCAGCTCAATCCATTTCTTTAAGAATTTCATGAATTCATTGTTTCTAATGGCTGAATAGTACTCCATTGTGTATATATACCACATTTTTTGTATCTATTCTTCTGTTGGGGGACAACTGGGTTCTTTCCAGCTTCTAGCTATTATATATAAGGCTGCTATGAACATAGTGGAGCATGTATCCTTATTGCATGCTGGGGAATCTTCTGGGTATATGCCTAGGAGTGGTATGGCTGGGTCCTCGGGAAGTATCATGTCCAGTTATCTGAGAAACCACCAGACTCATTTCCAGAGTGGTTGTACCAGGTTGCAGTCCCACCAGCAGTGTAGGAGTGTTCCTCTTTCTCCACATCCTTGCGAGAACCTGATGTCTCCTGAGTTTTTAATCTTAGCCATTCTGACTGGTGTGAGGTGAAATCTCAGGGTTGTTTTGATTTGCATTTCTCTAATGACTAATGATGTTGAACATTTTTTAAGGTGTTTCTCAGCCATCCAAATTTCTTCAGGTGAAAATTCTTTATTTAGATCTGTACACCATTTTTGGATGGGTTTATTTGGTTTTCTGCAGTCTAACTTCTTGAGCTCTTTGTATACATTGGATATTAGCCCTCTGTCAGATGTAGGGTTGGTGAAGATCTTTTCCCAATTTGTTGGTTGCCGATTTGTCCTTTTGACAGTGTCTTTTGCCTTACAGAAACTTTGTAATTTTATGAGGTCCCATTTGTCTATTCTTGATCTTAGAGCATAAGCAATTGATGTTCTGTTCAGGAATTTCCCCCCTGAGCCAATGTCCTCAAGGGTCTTCCCCAGATCATTTTCTATTAATTTTAGTTTGTCTGGTTTTATGTGGAGGTCCTTGATCCACTTGGAGTTGAGCTTAGTACAAGGAGATAAAAGTGTATCAATTTTCATTCTTTTGCATGTTGACCTCCAGTTGAGCCAGCACCATTTGTTGAAAAGGCTATCTTTTTTCCATTGGATGTTTTCAGCTCCTTTGTTGAAGATCAATTGGTGATAGATGTGTGGGTTCACATCTGGGTCTTCAATCCTATTCCATTGATCCACCTCCCTGTCACTGTACCAATACCATGCAGGTTTTAACACTATTGCTCTGTAGTATTGCTTGAGGTTCGGGATAATGATTCCCCCAGAAGTTCTTTTACTGTTGATGATCATTTTAGCTATCCTGGGTTTTTTGTTATTCCAGATGAATTTGAGAATTGTTCTTTCTAACTCTATGAAGAACTGAGTTCGGATTTTGATGGGGATTGCATTGAATCTGTAGATTGCTTTTGGCAAGATTGCCATTTTAACTATATCAATCCTGCCAACCCACGAGCATGGAAGATTTTTCCATTTTCTGAGGTCTTCTTCCATTTCCTTCTTCAGAGACCTGAAGTTTTTGTCATATAAAACTTTCACTTGTTTGGTTAGAGTCACACCAAGATACATTATATTGTTTGTGGCTATTGTGAAGGGTGTCATTTCCCTAATTTCTTTCTCGGCCTGCTTATCCTTTGAGTATAGGAAGGCTACTGATTTGCTTGAGTTGATTTTATAACCAGCCACTTTGCTGAATATGTTTATGAGCTGTAGGAGTTCTCTGGTGGCGTTTTTTGTCACTTAAGTATACTTTTTTTATTTAAATTTTTATTTTCTATATTCTATGTTTACATTCCAAAGGCTTTCCCCTTTCCCAGTTCCCCCCCTCACCATACATCCTATAATTCCTCTCCCCCCCAACTATTCCCAAATCATCCCACCCCCATGATTTTTCTGTTCTGGGTCCACAAAACTGGATCCAATCTTTTCAGGTATACTATTATATCATCTGTGAATAGTGATAGTTTGAGTTCTTCCTTTCCAATTTGTATCCCTTTGACTTCCTTATGTTGTCGAATTGCTATAGCTAGTACCTCAAGTACTATATTGAAGAGATATGGTGAGAGGGGGCAGCCTTGTCTAGTCCCTGTTTTAGTGGGATTGCTTCAAGTTTTTCTCAGTTTACTTTGATGTTGGCTACTGGTCTGCTCTAAATTGCTTTTACTGTGTTTTGGTATGGGCCTTAAAGTCCTGTTCTTTCCAAGACTTTTAGCATGAAAGGGTGCTGAATTTTGTCAAATGCGTTTTCAGCGTCCAATGAGCTGACCATGAGTATTTTTTTTTATGTAGTAGAATATGTTGATGGATTTCTGTATATTGAACCATCCTTGCATTTCTGGGATGAATCCAACTTGATCATGGTGAACGATCATTTTGATGTGTTCTTGGATTCAGTTGGCAAGAATTTTATTGAGTATTTTTGCATCAATGTTCATAAGGGAGATTGGTCTGAAGTTCTCTTTTTTAGTTGGATCTTTGTGTGGTTTTGATATAAGGCTAATTGTGGCTTCGTAGAATGAGTTGGATAGTGTTCCTTTTGTTTCTATTTTGTGGAATAGTTTGAAGAGTATTGGCATTAGATCTTCTTTGAAGGTCTGATAGAATTCTGCAATAAAACTATCTGGTCCTGTGCTTTTTTTTGGTTGGAAGTCTTTCTAAGACTCCTTCTATTTCTTTGGGGGTTATGGGACTGTTTGGACAATCTATTTGATTCTGATTTAATTTTGGTATTTGGTATCTCTCTAGGAAATTGTTCATTTCCTCTAGATTCTCCAGTTGTGTTGCATATAGGCTTTTGTAGTAGGATCTGATGATTTTTTGAATTTCCTCAATTTCTGTTGTTATTTCGCTCTTTTCATTTTTTTATTGGATATATTCTATATTTACATTTCATTTCCCGTTTTCTGGTTCCCCACCCCCAAAGGTCTCACATGCCCTTTTCCCTCCTCCTGTTCCCCCATCCACCCCTTCCCACTTCCCTGTTCTGGTATTCCCCTACACTGATGTTTTGATCATTTCCAGCACCAGTGTCCACTCCTTCCTTATTGTAGGATATCATTGGATATGTGGATTATGTCTTTGGTGTCCCAAGAGTCTAGGCTAATATCCACTTATGAGTGAGTGCATACCATATTATTCTTTTGATACTGGGTTACCTTACTTAGTATGATGTTCTCCAGCTCCATCCATTTCTCTAAGAATTTCATGAATTGTTTCTAATGTCTGAATAGTATTCCATTGTTTATATATACCACATTTTTTTGTATCCATTCCTCTGTCGAGGGACATCTGGGTTCTTTCCAGCTTCTGGCTATTATAAAAAAGGCTGCTATGGACATAGTGGAGCATGTATCCTTATTGCATGCTGGGGAATCTTCTGGGTATATGCCCAGGAGTGGTATAGCTGGGTCCTCTGGAAGTATCATGTCCATTTTTCTGAGGAACTGCCAGACTGATTTCCAGCCATCTGAATTTCTTCAGGTGAAAATTCTTTGTTAAGCTCTGTACCCCATTTTTGGATAGGGTTATTTGGTTTTCTGGGGTCTAACTCCGTGAGTTCTTTGTATACATTGGATATTAGCCCTCTGTCAGATGTGGGGTTGGTGAAAATCTTTTCCCAATTTGTTGGTTGCTGATTTGTCCTTTTGACAGTGTCTTTTGCCTTACAGAAACTTTGTAATTTTATGAGGTCCCATTTGTCTATTCTTGATCTTAGAGCATAAGCAATTGGTGTTCTGTTCAGGAATTTTCCCCCTGAGCCAATGTCCTCAAGGGTCTTCCCCAGTTGCTTTCTACTAGTTTTAGTGTGTCTGGTTTTATGTGGAGGTCATTGATCCACTTGGAGTTGAGCTTAGTGCAAGGAGATAAGAGTGGATCAATTATCATACTTCTCCATGTTGACCTCCAGTTGAGCCAGCACCATTTGTTGAAAAGGCTATCTTTTTTTTTCCACTGGATGTTTTCAGCTCCTTTGTCGGAGATCAATTGGCCAAAGATGTGTGGGTTCAATTCTGGGTCTTCCATCCTATTACAGTGATCCACCTCCCTGTCACTGTACCAATACCATGCAGATAGATAAACCCCTAGCGCGACTTACCAAAGGGCACAGAGACAGTATTCAAATCAACAAAACTAGAAATGAAATGGGAGATATAACAACAGAAACTGATGAAATTCAAAAAATCATCAGATCCTACTACAAAAGTCTATACTCAAAACAACTGGAGAATCTGGAGGAAATGGACAATCTCCTAGACAGATACCAAATACAAAAATTAAATCAGGATCAAATAGATCGCCTAAACAGTCCCATAACCCCCAAGGAAATACAAGAGGTCATAGAAAGTCTTCCAACCAAAAAAAGCAAGAACCAGATGGTTTTAGTGCAGAATTCTATCAGACCTTCAAAGAAGACATAATACCAATACTCTTCAAACTATTCCACAAAATAGAAACAGAAGGAACACTACCCAACTCATTCTACAAAGCCATAATTACCCTGATACCAAAACCACATAAAGACCCTACTAAGAAAGAGAACTTCAGACTAATCTCCCTTATGAACCTCTGTAGGTGCACAGACTACCCCCCCCGCCCCCGCCAAGCTGCTCTGGCTCTGGGCGCAGGCAAGAGCCTGACAGGGTAGTCAATTCTAGGGTAGGTCTCTGTCCACACACCTGGCCCCAGCCACCAGCTGGCTGCAGTGACCTGAGGCAAGATGGCAGCCTCACTGCAATCCGTACCTTTACTTTTTAATACTTTTATTTTCTTTGCTTGTTTCTTTGTTTCCTTTTTTTCTTTGTTTGTTTGGTTGTTTGTTTCTTTCTTTCTTTCTTCTCTGTCTCTCTTTCTTTCTCTCATTGGATATTTTCTTTATTTTCATTTCAAATGTTTTCCCCTTTCCAGATCTCCCCTTTGGAACCCCCTATCCCATCCCCCTTCCATTTGCCTCTGTGACAGTGCACCGCCCCCCTACTACTATCCTCCCACCTGGGCATTCCCATACACTGGGGCCTTGAACACCCTCAGACTCAACATCCCATTGATGCCTAATAAGGCCATCATCTTCCACCTATGTGGCCAGTATCATGGGCCTCTTCATGTGTTCTCCTTGGTTGGTGGTCAAGTCCTCAGGACCTTTGGGGGAGGTCTAACCTATTGACAGCGTTGCTCCCTTCATGGGGCTGCAAACCCCCTCATCTCCGCCAGTCCCTTCTCCAACTTTTCAATTGCTCCCCCTCTCCATCCCCAACTCAGTCTAATGGTTGGCTTCAAGCATTCACTTCAGTATTCGTCAGGCTCTAGCAGAGACTCTCAGGAGACAGCCATATCAGGCTTCCGTCAGCAAGCACTTCCAGGCATCCACAATAGTGTCCAGGTTTGGTGACTGTATATGGGATGGTTCTCCAGGTAGGGCAGTCTGTGGATGGCCTTTCTTTCAGTTTCTGCTTCACACTTCATATTTCCTTATTTCCTACATATTTCCTCCTGTGAGTATTTTGTTCACCCTTCTAAAATCAATTAAGTATCCACATTTTGGTCTTCCTTCTTCTTAGGCTTCATATGGTCTGTGAATTAAGTCTTGGGTATTCTGAACTTTTGGACTAACATCTACTTATCAGTGAGTACATGCCATGTGTTTGTTTCTTTGTGACTGAGTCACCTCACTCAGGATGATATTTTCAAGCTCCATCCATTTGCCTGAGAATTTCATGAAGTTATTTTTAATAGGTGAGTAATATTCTATTATGTAAATGTACTGCATTTTCTGTATCCATTCTTCTGTTGAGGGATATCTGGGCACTTTCCAGCTTCTGGCTATTACAGATGACTGTGATTAATGTAGTGGAGCATGTGTCCTTGTTATATGTTGGAGCATTTTTTGGGTATATGCCCAGGAGTGGTATAGCTGGGTCCTCAGGTAATAATATGTCCAATTTTATGAGGAACTGCCACATTGATTTTCAGAATGGTTGTACCAGTTTGCAATCCCACCAACAATGATGAAGTGTTCCACTTTCTCCACATTCTCAGTAGCATCTGCTGTCACATGAGTTATTGATCTTAGCCATTCTCACTGTGTGAGGTGGAAATTCAGGGTTGTTTTGATTTGCATTTCCCTTATAACTAAGGATGCTGAACATTTCTTTAGGTGCTTCTTGACCATTCAAGGTTCCTCAGTTGAGAATTCTTTGTTTCACTCTGTACATCATTTTTAATAGGGTTATTTGATTATTTGGAATTTAATTTATTGAGTTCTTTGTATATATTGGATATTAGCCCTCTATTGGATATAGTATTGGTATAGATCTCTTCCAATCTGTTGGTTGCTGTTTGTATTATTGACAGTCTCCTTTGCCTTACAGAAGCTTTGAAATTTTATGAGGTTCCATTTGTCAATTCTTGATCTTAGAGCATAAACCATTCATGTTCTGTTCAGGAAGTATCCCTGTTCCCATGTGTTTGAGACTTTCCCCCAATTTCTCTTCTATTAGAGTCAGTGTATTTGGTTTTATGTGGAGGTTCTTCATCTACTTGGATTTGAGCTTTGTACAGAGAGATAAGAATGGATCACTTTGCATTCTTCTATACATTGACCACCAGTAGAACCGGCACCATTTGTTGAAAATGCTGTCTTTTTTCACTGGATAGTTTTAGCTCCTTTGTCAAAGATCAAGTGACCATAGGTGTGCGGGTTAATTTCTGGGTTTTCAATCCTATTCCATTGACCTACCTGCCTGTCACTGTACCAATACCATGCAGTTTTTATGACTATTACTCTGTATCACAGTTGGAAGTCACAGATGCTGAAGTTCTTTTATTGCTGAGAGTATTTTTTGATATACTGGCTTTTTTTATTATTCCAAATAAATTTGACAATTGCTCTTTCTAACTCTATGAAGAATTGAGTTGGAATTTAATGAGGATTACATTGAATCTGTAGATTGTTATCAGCAAGATGGTCATTTTTACGATATTAATCCTGCCCATTCACAAGCATGGGAGTTCTATCCATCGTTCTTTCTTCAGAAACTTGAAGTTCTTGTTATGCAGATCTTTCATATGTTTGGATAGAGTCACACCAAAATACTTTATTGCTTGTGGCTATTGTGAGGGGTGTCATTTCACTAATTATTTTCTCAACTTGTTTTTCCTTTGATTATAGGAAGGCTACTGATTTGTTTGAGTTAGTTTTATATACAGCCACTTTGCTGAAGTTGTTTATCAGCTGTAGAGGTTCTCTGGTGGAGTTTTTGGAGACATGTAAGTATACTATCATATTATCTGCTAATAGTGATATTTGACTTCTTCCTTTCTAATTTGTATCCCTATGATCTCCTTTTGTGTCTAATTGCTCTAGCTAGAACTTCAAATACTATATTGAATAGATAGGAAGAGAGAAAGAAGCCTTGTCTAGTCCCTGATTTTAGTGGGATTGCTTCAACTTTCTCTCCATTTAGTTTGACATTGGCTACTGGTTTGCTGCATATTGTTTTTACTGTGTTTAGGTTTGAGAATTGAATTCCTGATCATTCCAAAATTTTTTAACATGAAGGGATGTAGAATTTTGTCAAATGATTTTTCAGCATCTAATGAAATGACCATGTGTTTTTTCCTTTGAGTTTGTTTATGTAGTGGATCACATTGATGGATTTCCACATACTGAAACATCCCTGCATTCCTGGAATGAAGCCTACTTGATCATGTTGAATGATCGTTTTGATGTGGATTCGATTTGAGAGAATTTTATTGTGATTTTTTTTTATAGTCATAAGCGGGTTTGGTCTGAAGTTCTCTTTCTTTCTTGGGTCTTTGTGAGGTTTTGTGATCAGTGTAACTGTGGCTTCATAGAACAAATTTGGTAGTATTCTTTCTGTTTCCATTTTTTGGAATAGTTTGAAGAGTATTGGTATTCGGTCTTCTTTGAGGGTCTGATTCTCCATTAAACCCATCTGGTCCTGGGGTTCTTTTTTGTTGGGAGACTAATAATGACTGCTTCTATTTATTTATGGAACAGTTCAGATGGTTTATCAGATTTTGATTTAACTTTGGTATTTGGTATCTAGGAAATTGTCCATTTCATCCAGATTTTTCCAGTTGTGCAGAGCATAGGCTTTTGTAGTATGATCTGATGATTTTTTTTAATTTTCTAAATTTCTGTTGTTATATCTCCCTTTTTATTTCTGATTTTGCTAATTTGGATACAGTCTCTGTGCCCTTTGGTTAGTTTGGCTAAGGGTTTATCTATCTTGTTGATTTTTTAAAAGAACCAGCTCCTGATTTTGTTGATTCTTTGGATAGCCCTTTTTGTTTCTACTTGGCTGAATTCACCCATGCATTTGATTATTTCCTACCTTCTATTCCTCCTGGAGTATTTTCTTCTTGTTGTTTTAGAGCTTTCAGTTGTGCTGTAAAGCTGCTAGTAGTGTATGCTCTCTCCAGTTTCCTTTTGGAGGCACTCAGAGCTATAAGTTTTCCTCTTTCCACTGCTTTCATTGTATCCCATAAGTTTTGATATGTTGTACCTTTATTTTCACTAAATTCTAAAAAGTTTATAATTTTTTCTTTCTCTTTCTCTTTCTTTTTTCTTTCTTTCTCTTTCTTTCTTTTCTTTTTTTCTTTCTTTCTTTCTTTCTTTCTTTCTTTCTTCCTTTCTTTCTTTCTTGACCAAGTTATCATTGAGTAGAGTGGTTTTCCATGTGTATGTGTGCTTTCTGTTCTGTTGTTTTTATTGAAGACCAGTCTTAATCCATATTGATCTGACAGGAGTCATGGGATTATTTCAATCTTATATTTGTTGAGGTATGTTGAGTATAGGCTTTGTAATATGATCTGATGATTTTTTTGAATTTCCTCTGTTTCTACTGTTCTCCTTTTTTTCATTTCTGATTTTGTTAATTTGGATACTATCTCTGTGCCCTCTGGTTAGTCTGGCTAAAGGTTTATCTATCTTATTGATTTTCTCAAAGAACAAGTTCCTGTGGTATTTTTGACTGATTACATGGTCAATTTTGGAGAAGGTATTGTGAGGTGCTGAGAAGAAGGTATATTCTTTTGAATTAGGATAAAATATTCTCTCTCTATATATATGTTAAATCCATTTGGTACATAACTTCTGTTAGTTTCAATGTGTCTCTGTTTAGTTTGTGCTTCCATGATCTGTCCATTGATGAGAGTGGGGTGTTGAAGTTTCTCACTATTATTGTGTGAGGTACAATGTGTGCTTTGAGCTTCAGTCAAATTTTTTTTATGTATGTTTATGCCCTTGCATTGTTTCCATGTGTGTGGAGCATAGATTTTCAGAACTGAGAGTTTTTCTTGGTAGATTTTCCTTTGATGAGTATGAAGTGTTCTTTCTTATCTTTTTTTTTTTTTTTTTTGATAACTTTTGGTTGCAAGTCGATTTTATTTGATATTAGAATGACTACTCCAGCTTGTTTCCTGAGACCATTTGCTTGGAAAATTGTTTTTAAACTCTTTTCTCTGAGGTAGTATCTTTCTTTGACACTGATTTGCATTTCCTGTGCAGCAAAATGCTGGGTCCTTTTATTGTGTCCAGTCTCTTAGTCTATGTCTTTTTATTGGGGAATTGAGTCCATTGATGTTAAGAGATGTTAATGAATAGTGATTGTTGCTTCCTGTCATTTTTGATGTTATTTTTATGTTTGAGTGGCTATCTTCTTTCGGGTTTGTTGAAAGACTATGTTCAGCAGCATCCACCACCTTTGCTCCCAGACAGAACAGAGAGGTAGCACCAGGTTCATAGAAATATTCTGAGTTTGACACAGCCTGCCAGGCTTCTGCCTGAACCCAGGGCCTGGGCAGCTCTGCAGGTCATCTGTGTGCCAACCCTGTCAGGGGACATTAGCCCTGCACAGTGATCGGCAGTTGGAAGGAATCTCCACCATATTGGCTCCCAGACGGACCGGATGGGCAGCGCCAGGTACACAGAGATATCCTGAGTCTAAAATTGCTTGGGATGCAGCCCACCAGGCTTCTGCCTGTGCCCAGGGCCTAGGCAGCTCTGCAGGCCATCTGTATGCCAGCCCTGTCCTGGACTGTTTGTCCAGCAGAGTGATCAGCATTTGGAAAAGGTCTCCTCAGCAACCACCATCTTTGTTCCTGGACAGAGCAGACGGGCAGTACCAGGTTCACAGAGATATTCCGAGTTTGACATCGCTCAGAACACAGAACAGCAGGCTTCTGACTGCAACCAGGGCCATCTGTGTGCCAGCCCTGTCCTGGGACATTTGCCCTGCAGTGTTATTGGTGCTTGGAGGGGGTCCCCGCAGTATCTGCCATCTTCCTCCCGGAAGGACAAGACAGGCAACAACAGGTACACAGAGACAACCTGAGTATAACATTGCTTGGGACAAGGCACACCAGGACTCCAACAGCACCCAAGAGTAGAGCAGCACATGAGCAATCTGTGCCAGGGGAAAGAGTCATCCAGTGGTGCGGAAATAGCTTTACAGGATCACAGGAGGTTCAAATACCAGCCAGTGTGACAACAGGACCAACTAATGCCAGAGATAGTCAAATGGCAAAAGGCAAATATAGGAATGTTACTAACAGAAATTAAGGCAATATGGCATCATCTGAACCCAATTCTCCAACAACAGCAAGTCCTGGATACCCCAACGCACAAGGAAAACATGATTTGGATTTAAAATCACTTATCATGATGCTATTAGAGGATCATAAGAAGGACATAAATAAATCTCTTAAAGAAATACAGGAGAACATCAATAATGTAGAAGCCTTTAAAAGGAAACACAAAAATCACTTAAAGAAATGAAGGAGAAATTGGGTCAACATGCAGAAGTAATGAAAGAGGACACACAAAAATCCCTTAAAGAATTACAGGAAAACATAAACAAACAAGTGAAAGAATTGAGCAAAACCATCCAGGATCTAAAAACAGAAGTAGAAACAACTAAGAAATCACAAAAGGAGACAACTTTGGGAATAGAAAACCTTGGGAAGAAATCAGGGGTCATAGATGCAAATATCAACAACAGAATACAAGAGATAGAAGAAAGTATCTCAGTTGCCAAAGATTACATAAAAACCATTGACTCAACAGTCAAAGAAAATGAAAAATGCAAAAAGCTTGTAATACAAAACATCCAGGAAATGCAGGACACAATGAGAAGACCAAACCTAAGGATTATAGGTATAGATGAGAGTGAAGATTTACAACTTAAAGAGTCAGGAAATATCTTCAACAAAAATATGGAAGAAAACTTCCCTAACATAAAGAGAGAGATGCCCATGAATATGTAAGAAGCCTACAGAACTCCAAAAACACTGGACCAGAACAGAAATACCTCCTGCCACATAATAATCAAAACCCCAAATGTAATAAACAAAGAATATTAAGAGCAGTAAGAGAAAAAGGCCAAGTAACATATAATGGAAGACCTATCAGAAATACACCAGACTTCTCACCAGAGACCATGAAAGCTAGAAGACCCTGGGCAGATCTCATACAGACTCTAAGAGAACACAAATGCCAGCCAAGACTACTATACCCAGCAAAACTCTCAATTACCATAGATGGAGAAACCAAGATATTCCATGATAAAACCAAATTTATACAATATATTTCCACAAACCCAGCCCTACTGAGGATAATAGGTGGAAGCTGGCCAGTGGTGGCTCATGTCTTTAATCCCAGCACTTGGGAGAGAGGCAGGAGGATTTCTGAGTTTGAGGCCAGCCTGGTCTACAGAGTGAGTTCCAGGACAGCCAGCGCTATACAGAGAAACACTGTCTCAAAAAAACCAAAAACCAAACCAAACCAAAACAAAACAAAAAAACAAAACACCAATACAAGAAGGGAAACTACACACTGGAAAAAGCAAGATACTAACCTTCTTTCATTGAACCCAAAAGAAGATAACCTCTGAAATATAAAAATAACATCAAAAATAAAAGGAAGTAGTAATCAATATTCCTTATCTCTTAATATCAATGGACTCTATTCCCCAATAAAAAGACAGACTAACAGACTGGATATGTAAACAGTACCCTACATTTTGGTGCATACAGGAAACACACCTCAGGGTCAAAGACAAACACTACCTCAGAGTAAAAGGCTGGAAAACAATTTTACAAGCAAATGGTCTCAGAAAACAAGCCATTCTAATATCAGATAAAATTGACTTTCAACCAAAAGTCATCAAAAGAGACACGGATGAACACTTCTTACTGGTCAAAGGAAAAATCCACCAAGAAGAACTCTCAATTCTGAACATTTATGCTCCAAATGCAAGGGCACCCTCATTAGTAAAAGAAACTTTACTAAAGCTCAAAGCACACATTGCACCTAACACAATAATTGTGGGTGACTTCAACAGTCTACTTTCCTCAATGGACCAAACAGGAAAAAAGAAACTAAACAGGGACACAATAAAACTAATTGAAGCTTTGGGCCAATTGGATTTAACAGATATGTACATATAGAACCTTTCATCCTAAAGCAAAAGAATATACCTTTTTCTCAGCACCTCATGGTACTTCCTACAAAATCAACCATATAATTGGTCACAAGACAGACCTCAGCAGATATAAGAAGATCAAACTAATCCCATGCCTCCTATCAGATATCTATGGAGTAAGAGTGGTCTTCAATACCAACAAAAACAACAGAAAGCCCACATACACGTGGAAGCTGAACAATACTCTACTCAATGATAATTTGGTCAAGGAAGAAATAAAGAAAGAAATCAAAGACTTTTTAGAATTTAATGAAAATAAAGGCACAACATACCAAAATTTATGCGACACAATGAAAGCAGCGCTAAGAGGAAAACTCATAGCCCTGAGAGTCTCCAAAAAGAAACTTGAGAGAGCATACACTAAAAGGTTAATGGCACACCTGAAAGCCCTGGAACAAAAAGAAGCTAATTCACCCAGGAGGAGTAGAAGACAGGAAATCATCAAACTCAGGGCTGAAATCAATCAAGTAGAAACAAAGAGGACCATACAAAGAATCATCAAAACCAGGAGCTGTTTCTTCGAGAAAATCAAAAAGATTGATAAACCCTTAGCCAGACTAACCAAAGGGTACAGAGACAGTATCCAAATTAAAATTAGAAATGAAAAGGGAGAAGGAAATTCAAAGAATCATCAGATCATACTTCAAAAGCCTATACTCAACACAACTGGAAAATCTGGAGGAAATGGAAAATTTCTTAGACAGATACCAAATACCAAAATTAAATCAGATTCAAATAGATCATTTAAAAATTCCCATAACCCCTAAAGAAATAGTTGTGGTCATAGAAAGTCTTCCAATCAAAAAGAGCACAGGACCACTTAGTTTTAGTGCAGAATTGTGTTATTTATGGTTTTACTGCTGTGAACAGACACCATGACCAATACAAGTTTTATAAAAGATAACATTTAATTGGGGTTGGTTTACAGGCTCAGAGGTTCAGTCCATTGTCATCAAGGCAGAAACATGAAAGCATCCAGGCAGATATGGTGCAGGAGGAGCTGAGAGTTCTACATCTTCATCTGAAGGCCTCTAGTAGAAGACTGACTTCCAGGCAGCCAGGGTGAGGGTCTTAAGCCCACACCCACAGTGGCACACCTACTCCAACAAGGCCACACCTCCTAATAGGGTTATTTCCTGGGTCAATCATATACAAACCATCACAAGAATTATATCAGACCTTCAAAGACCTAACACCAGTGCTCTTCAAACTATTCCACAAAATAGAAACAGAAGGAATACTACCCAACTTGTTCTATGAAGCCACAATTATGCTGATACCAAATACACACAAAGATCCAGCAAAGAAAGAGAACTTCAGACAAATTTCCCTTATGAATATCAATGCAAAAATACTCAATAAAATTTTTTCCAACCGAATCCAAGAACACATCAAAATGATCATTCACCATGATCAAGTAGGCTTCATCCCAGGAATGGAGGGATGGTTCAGTTTATGGAAATCCATCAATACAATCCATTAAATAAAAAAAACTCAAAGAAAAAAACCACCTGGTCATTTCATTAGATGCTGAAAAAGCATTTGACAAAATTCAGCATCCTTTCATGCTAAAAGTCTTGGAAAGGACGGGAATTCAGGCCCATACCTAAACATGGTAAAAGCAATATACAGCAAACCAGTAGCCAACATCAAAGTAAATGGAGAGAAACTTGAAGCAATCCCACTAAAATCAGGGACTAGACAAGGCTGCTCCCTCTCTCCATATCTTTTCAACATAGTATTTGAAGTTCTAGCCAGAGCAATTAGACAACATAAGGAGGTTAAAGGGATACAAATTGGAAAGGAAGAAATCAAACTATCACTATTTATAGATGATATGATAGTATACTTAAGTGACCCAAACTCCACCAGAGAATTCCTACAGCTGATAAACAACTTCAGCAGTGTCTGGTTATAAAATCAACTCAAGCAAATCAGTAACCTTCCTATACTCAAAGGATAAGCAGGCTGAGAAAGAAACTAGGGAAATGACACCCTTCACAATAATCACAAACAATATAAAGTATCTTGGTGTGACTCTAACCAAACAAGTAAAAGATCTGTATGATAAGAACTTCAAATATCTGAAGAAGGAAATTGAAGACGACCTCAGAAAATGGAATAATCTTCCATGCTCATGGATTGGCAGAAATTATATAGTAAAAATAGTCATCTTGCCAAAAGCAATATACAGATTCAATGCAATCCCCATCAAAATCCCATTCATTTCTTCATAGAGTTAGAAAGAGCAATTCTCAAATTCATCTGGAATAACAAAAAATCCAAGATAGCTAAAACTATTTGAACAGTAAAAGAAATTCTGGGGGAATCGGTATCCTGGACCTAAGCAGTACTACAGAGCAATTGTGTTAAAAACTGCATGGTATTGGTACAGTGACAGGCAGGTAGATCAATGCAATAGGATTGAAGACCTTGAAATGAACCTACATACCTATGTCACTTGATCTTCAACAAAGGAGCTGAAACCATCCAGTGGAAAAAAGATAGCCTTTTCAACAAATGGTGCTTGTTCAACTGGAGGTCAGCATGCAGAATAATGCAAATTGATCCATTCTTATCTCCTTGTACTTAACTCAACTCCAAGTGGATCAAGGACCTCCACATAAAACCAGACACACTGAAACTAATAGAAAAAATACTGGGGAAGACCCTTGAGGACATAAGCACAGGGGGAAATTCCTGAATAAAACAGCAATAGCTTATGTTCTAAGTTCAAGAATTGACAAATGGGACCTCATAAAATTACAAAGTTTCTGTAAGGCAAAGGACACTGTCAAAAGGACAAAACAGCAACCAACAAATTGGGAAAAGATCTTCACCAACCCTACATCCGATAGAAGGCTAATATCCAATATATACAAAGAACTCAAGAAGTTAGACTCCAGAGAGCCAAATAACCCTATTGAAATTTGGGTATAGAGATAAACAAAGAATTTTCACCTGAAGAACTTTGAATGGTTGAGAAGCACCTTAAGAAATGTTCAACATTATTAGTCATTAGGGAAATGCAAATCAAAACAACCCTGAGATTTCACCTCACACCAGTCAGAATGGCTAAGATTAAAAACTCAGGAGACAGCAGGTGTTGGCAATGATGTGGAGAAAGAGGAACTCTCCTTCACTGCTGGTGGGAATGCAAGTTTGTACAACCACTCTGGAAATCAGTCTGGTAGTTCCTCAGAAAACTCAGCATGACACTTCTGGAGGACCCTGCTATACCACTCCTGGGCATATACCCAGAGGTTTACCCAGCATACAATAAGGACACATGCTCCAATATGTTCTTATTTATAATAGCCAGAAGCTGGAAAGAACCCAGATGTCTGTCAATGGAGGAATGGATACAGAAAATGTGGTACATTTACACAATGGAATACTGATCAGCAATTAAAAACAATGAATTCATGAAATTCTTAGGCAAATGGTTGGAACTGGAAAATATCATACTAAGTGAGGTAACTTATTCACAAAGGAACACACATGGAATACAGTCACTGATAAGTGGATATTAGCCCAGAAGCTCTGAATACCCAAGACACAACTCACATATCAAATCATTCCCAAGAAGAAGGAAGGAGAGGGCCCTGGTCCTGGAAAGGCTTGATGCAGCATTGTAGGAGATTGCCAGGACAGAGATGTTTGATGGTTTTGGTTGGGGAACCAGCGGCAGGAAGAGGGCTTAAAAGACATGTTGAGGGGAGAACCGGGGAAAGGGAAAATCATTTGGAATGTAAATAAAGAATATAGAAAAGAAAAAACAACAACAACAAAAAATCTACTTTCTTGCTTTTTCTAGGGTGTAATTTTCCTCATTTCCTCATTTTTCCATCTATTATTTATTGTTGGACTGGATTTGTTGAAAGATATTGTGTAAATTTGATTTTTTTCATGGAATATCCTGATTTATCCACCTATGGTAATTGAGTGTTTTGCTGGGTATAGTACTCTGGGCTGGCATTTGTGTTCTCTTAGGTTCTGTATGAGATCTGCCCAGGATCTTCTGGCTTTCATAGTCTCTAGGGAGACGTCTGGTGTAATTCTGATAGGTCTGCCTTTATATGTTGCTTGATATTTTTCCTAATTGCTTTTAATATTCATTTTTATTTTGTGAATTTGGTGTTTTGACTATTATTTGATGGGAGGAATTTCCTTTCTTGTCCAATCTATTTGGGGTTCTCTAGACTTCTGTTATATTTGTGGGCATCTCTTTATTTAGGTTATGGAAGTTTACTTCTATAATTTTGTTGAAAATATTTACTAGCCCTTTAAGTTGGGAATCTTTGCTCTCTTCTATACCTATAATCCTTAGATTTGGTCTTTTCATTGTGTCCTGGATTTTCTGGATGTTTTGGGATAGGAGCTTTTTGCCTTTTGCATTTTCTTTGACTATTGTGTCAATGTTTTCTATGGTATCTTCTGTACTTGAGATTCTCTCTTCTATCTCTTGTATTCTGTTGATGATGCTTGCATCTATGACTCCTGATCTCTTTTTTAGATTTCCTATCTCCAGGTTTGTCTCCATTTCTGATTTCTTTATTGTTTCTATTTCCATTTTTAGATCCTGGATGATTTTGTTCAGTTCCTTCACCTGTTTGTGTTTCCCTGTAATTCTTTAAGGGGTTTTTGTGTTTCCTCTTTAAGGGCTTCTACCTGCTTACCTCTGTTCTCTCATATTTCTTGAAAGGATTTATTTATGTCCTTCTTAATGTCCTCTATCATTTTTATGAGATGTGATTTTGAATCAGAGTCTTGCTTTTCTGGTGTGTTGGGTTAACCAGGGCTTGTTTTGTTTGGATAACTGGGTTCTACTGATGCCAGGTAGCCCTGGTTTCTGTTGCTTATGTTTTTGTCCTTGCTTTTTGAGGTTTGGTTATCTCTGGTGTTAGCTGTTCTTGCTGTCTCTGACTGTTTCTTGTCCCTCCTGCTAGCATGTGTGTCAGTACTCCTAGGAGACCAGTTCTCCCTGGGAGGTATTTGGGTATGGGGAGCTGTGGTACAGAGTCATCTCTGGGGTGAATCGAGAATCCAGAAGGATCCTGTCCCCAGCTGTTCCTTGCTTGTTGTGCCCTGATGGCTCTGGGTGGGTCCCTCTTGAGTCAGAAATTTTAACAGAAGTGGTGGTATTACCTGTGTTCAAAGGTGTGTTGGCACTCCTGGGTGATCAGCTCTCTCCTGCTGGTATCTCTGTATCTGGTAATCTGTGTTCTGTGGCACAGAATCAGCTCTGGGTGCAGATGGATGCTGGAAGGCTTCTGCCCTAGGCTGCTTCTGGTTCCTGTGTCCTGAGGGTTCTGGGAGTTTCCCTCTGAGGAAAAGTGGTGGTCTTATCTGTTCTCACAGGTTTGTCCACATTCTTGGGAGGCTATCTTTCTCCAGGTGCTATTTGGCTATGGAGTCCTGTGACACAGAATCAGCTCAAGGTGCCTTCTTTCTTTTTTAAATTGAAAGTAGATTCATCTGTTATATAATGCATCTCAGCCATAGTTTTCCCTCCCCCTGCACCTGCTCCTCCTAACTGCACCCCTTCCCCCCAATTCCATGGCTTCGCTGTTTCCTCTTCAGAAAAGAACAGGCTTTCAAGTGATTACAGCCAGACATGACAAAACAAGATGCATTAACACAACACAAAAGCTCTCAAGATCAGGCAAACAGGTAAAAGAATCAGATACACATTCTCCCACAAACAAGAGTCAAACAAGAACACCATGCCAACAGCCATAATATATATCTAAAGGACCTGGTGCATGTCCATGCAAGCCCCGTACTTGCTGTTTCTGTCTCTATGAGTCCATCTAGTTGGACTAAATTGCTGATTTAGTGTCCCAGTGTCTTCCACTCCTTCTGACTCCTAAAGTCTTTCCTCCCCCTCCTCTGAGAGGTTTCCCACGTCAAGGGGAGGGACCTGATGAAGATTTCCCATTTAGACTCTTTCTACCCAATACCTATCTTTGGGTATCTGCACCCTCTCTTATTTGCTAGTGGGGAAAGCCTCTTGATGATGACTAGACAAGGCACTGATCTGTGAGCACATCATTAGGAATCATTGTATTGTTTTGGTTTGGTTTTCCAGTTGAGTTTGATTCTGTCCTAGGCTTCTGGTCTATCTAGTTCTAGTTGCTGGCCATCTAGTCAAAGTAGGGTATGGGCTCCCTCTTGTGGCATGTTAATCTCAGGTTAAACTAAACATTGCTTGACTACGCCCATATTTTCTGTGTCTCCATTGCCTCAATACATACTGTAGGCAGGATAGATTGTAGGTCGGGGTTTTTGTGCCAGAGTTAGTTTCCAAATTTTCCTTTCCATATCCTGCAGAGTATGTTCTTGTACCAAAGAGGCTAGACTATAGTAGTGAAGGTTCTAAGTCCACACCAGTTCCACTGTTCTATGTTCAATGAACTGTGGAAATTGTCTCAACAATGGGGTCCTGCTGTTAGTTTCCAGAGGGTGAACTTCTGTTCTATTATCAGCCAGGGTTCACTATGGGACCTCCTTGGTCAACAACTCAACCAAATTTAACCCATTCCCACAACTGGAAGCCTTGCCTAATTACATAGATGGTCAGTTCAGACTCCTTATCCTTTATTACTAGGAGTTCTCACTTGGGTCACCAGGATGTTTCCTCTTCCCAGGGTTTCCATATAGTTCTCCACAAAGTCCAACCATCTTTCCTTACATTCTCTCTTTCTATTCTACTCACCCAATACACCCCTCCTTCCTACTCCATCCACAGAACCTATTTTCCCCTTCCCAGGGGGATATATGCGTTTCACTATAGTTTTCCTCTTTATCTAACATTTCTGAGTCTGTGGATTGTAGCTTGATTACTTACTTAACAGCTAAAGTCCACTTATAAGTGAGTATGTACCATGTTTGTCTTTCTGGGCCTGGGTTACATCACTCAGGATAGTATTATTCTAGTTCCATCTATTTGGCTTCAAATTTCATGATGACATTTAAAAAAAATAGATGAGTAATATTCCATGGTATAAATGTACCACATCTTTATCCTTTCTTCAGTTAATGAACTTCTAGGTTGTTCCTAGTTTACAGCTTTTGCAAACAAAGCTGCTATGAACGTAGGTGAGCAAGAGTCCTAATGGTAGGATGACACAGCCTTTGGACTTATGCCAGAGTGCTATAGCTGAGTCTTGAGGTAGATTGATTCCTGTTTTCTGATGAACTACTATATTGATATAGTGGTTATTCAAGTTTTCACTCCTCCCAGAAATGGAGGAGTGTTCCCTTTGCTCCACATTCTCACATGTGTCACTTGTATTTTTGAAATCAGCCATTCAGACAGGTGTCAGAATCCCAAAGTAGTTTTGATTTTCATTTCTCTGATGGCTAAAGATGCTGAAGAGGTCCTTAAGCATTTCTTAGCCATTTCTGATTTCTTTACTGAGAATTCTGTTTTGATATGTATCACATCTACACTCCATTTTAAAAGTGTATTGTTTGATTTTCCCCTTTTTTGTTTTTTTCTTGGATATTTTCTTTATTTACATTTCAAATGTTATCCTCTTTACCAGTCCTCCCACCCCTGGAAAGCCCCTATCTCCTCCACCTCCCCTGCTTCTATGAGGGTGTTCCTCCCCCACCCACTCCCACCTCCCTGCCTACAAATTCTCCTACATTGAGACATCAAGCCTTCCCTGGGTCAAGAGCCTCTCTGCCAGATAAGGCCATCCTCTCCTACATATGAGGTTGGAGCCATGGTTCTCTCCATGTGTACTGCTTGGTTGGTGGTTTAGTCCCTGGGAGTTCTAGGGGGTACTGGTTGTTTGCTATTATTGTTCTTCCTATGGGCTTTCAAACCTCTTCAGCTACTTCAGTCTTTTCTCTAACTCATCCACTGGGGATCTCATTGGGGACTCTGTGTTCAGTGCAGTGGTTGGCTGCAAGCATCTGCCTCTGCATTTGTCAGGTTCTGGCAGAGTATCTCAAGAGACAGCTATATCAGACTCCTGTCAGCAGGTACTTCTTGGCATCCACAATAGTGTCTGGTTTTTATGACTGTATATGGGCCCCAGGTAGACCAGTCTTTGGATGGCCTTTTCTTCAATTTCTGCTCCACACTTTGTCTCCATATTTGCTCCTGTGAGTATTTTGTTCCCCTTTTTAAGAACCCCCAAACACCCATACTTTGATCTTCCTTCTTGAGCTTTATGTGGTTTGTGTATTGTATCTTGGGTATTCTGAGCTTTTGGGCTAATATCCACTTATCAGTGAGTGCATACCATGTGTGTTCTTTTGTGATTGGGTTACCTCATTCAGGATGATATTTTCAGGATGATGTCTTTTTGATGTCTAGTTTATTGAGTTCTTAATAATAGTTTGGCTATTAGCCTTCTATTTAATGTAGAGTTGATAAAAATCTTTCCCACACTCTAGGCTCTTCTTTTGTCCTATTGATGGCATTTCATGCCTTACATAAGCTTTTCCGTTTCATGAGGTTACTATTTATTAATTGTTGACTTTAATGTCCATGCATATTTTGTTTTGTTCAAAATATTGTCTCCTGTGCCAGTACTTTCAAGTTTGTTCCCCACCTCTTCTTCTATTAGTTTCAGTGTGTCTGGATTTATGTTGAAGTCTTCAATCAATTTGAACTTGAGTATTTTGCAAGATGATAAATATGGTCTATTTGCATTGTTTACATAGAGACCTCCAGTTAGAGTAGCACCCTTTGTTAAAGATGTGGTTTATTTGATTTGCATTTCTCTAATGACTAATGATGTTGAACATTTTTTAAGGTGTTTCTCAGCCATCCAAATTTCTTCAGGTGAAAAGTCTTTATTTAGCTCTGTACCCCACTTTTGGATAGGGTTATTTGGTTTTCTGGGGTCTAACTTCTTGAGTTCTTTGTATACATTGGATATTAGCCCTCTGTCGGATGTGGGGTTGGTGAAGATCTTTTCCCAATTTGCTGGTTGCTGATTTGTCCTTTTCACAGTGTCTTTTGCCTTACAGAAACTTTGTAATTTTATGAGGTCCCATTTGTCTATTCTTGATCTTAGAGCATAAGCGATTGGTGTTCTGTTCAGGAATTTCCCCCCTGAGCCAATGTCCTCAAGGGTCTTCCCCAGTTTCTTTTCTATTAGTTTTAGTGTGTCTGATTTTATGTGGAGGTCCTTGATCCACTTGGAGTTGAGCTTAGTGCAAGGAGATAAGAGTGGATCAATTCTCATTCTTCTGCATGTTGACCTCCAGTTGAGCCAGCACCATTTGTTGAAAAGGCTATCTTTTTTCCACTGGATGTTTTCAGCTCCTTTGTCGAAGATCAATTGGCCATATATGTGTGGGATCAAACCTCACACCTATCAGAATGGCTAGGATTAAAAACTCAGAAGACATCAGGTGTTGGCGAGGATGTGGAGAAAGAGGAACACTCCTCCACTGCTGGTGGGACTGCAAGCTGGTACAACCACGCTGGAAATCAGTCTTGCGCTTCCTCAGAAAACTGGACATAATACTTCTGGAGGATCCAGCCATACCACTCCTGGGAATACACCCAGAAGATTCCCAGCATGCAATAAGGATACATGCTCCACTATGTTCATAGCAGCCTTATTTATAATAGCCAGAAGCTGGAAAGAACCCAAATGTCCCTCAACGGAGGAATGGATACAAAAAAATGTGGTATATATACACAATGGAATACTATTCAGCCATTAGAAACAACGAATTCATGAAATTCTTAGAGAAATGGATGGAGCTGGAGAACATCATACTAAGTGAGGTGACCCAGTCTCAAAAGAATACCCATGGTATGCACTCACTGATAAGTGGATATTAGCCTAGAATCTTGGGACACCAAAGACACAATTCACATACCAAATGATGTCTGACAAGAAGAAAGGAGTGGACACTGGTGCTGGAAAGGATCAAAGTATCAGTGTAGGGGAATACTAGAACAGGGAAGTGGGAAGGGGTGGATGAGGGAGCAGGGGGAGGGAAAAGGGCATATGGGACCTTAGAGGGGTGGGGAAATAAAAAAAGGGTAATGAAATGTAAATATAGAATATATCCAATAAACAATTAAAAAAAGATGTGGTTTATTTCAGTGTATATTTATAACTTCTTTATCAAAAATGAGGTGTCCAGGTCTGCAAATCCATTCCATTATTTAAAGTGACTGTTTTTTATGCTATACTTCCATAGTACGACTTGAAATCAGAAGTAGTGATACCTTCCTCAGTTCTTTTATCACTCAGGATTGTTCTAGCTATCCTAAGTTTTTAGTCTTTCATTTGAAAATTGAGAATTAGCTTTCCAAGGTCTGTAAAGAATTGTATCAGAATTTTGGTGGGGGTTGTATTGATTATATAGATTTTTTATAAGATGGACATTTTTACTATATAATTCTGCTAACCCATGAGGCATTTTCTGATATCTCCTTCAATTTCTTTCTATAAAGCCTTTAAGTTTTCACAAACAAGTCTTTCACTTGCTTAACTAGAGTTAACCCAAGATACTTTATCTTCTTCAAGGCTATTGTGAAAGGTGTTGTTTTTCTGATTTCTTTCCCCTTCCATTTATTATTTGTATATAGAAGGATAAGTCCTTTTAAAAAATTAATCTTGTAGCTAACAACTTCGGTGAAGGTCTTAATGAGCTGTAGAAGTTCTTTAGTTGAGTTTTTAGGGTAACTTATGTATCCTGCCATATCATGTACAAACAATGATACCTTGACTTCCTTTTCCATTTGCTCCCCTTCGTGCTCCTTTATTTGTTATATTTCTCTAGCTAAAACTTCAACTACTATATCGAATACATATGGACAGATTATAAGCCTTTTCTTACTCCTAATTTTATTGGAATTGGTATGAGATTTTCTCTATTTAGTTTGATGTTGCCTATTAGATTGCTGCACATTGCCTTTATTATATTTAGGTATGTACTATGTATCCCTAACCGCTCCAGTAATTTTATCATGAAGTGGTGCTGGATTTTGTCAAAGGCTTTTCTTTTAGCATTTAATGAGATGATTGCATATTTTATTTTTCTTTCAGCTTGTTTATGTGGTGGATTACATTGACAGATTTCTCTTTATGAATCACCCCTGCATCTCTGGTATGAAACATAGTTGGTAATGGTGTTTTATTTTTTGTTGCTGTTGTTTGTTTGTTTCTATTTTTACATTTATGTTCATAAGGAGGGTGGCCTGAAATTCTCTTTCTTTGCTGAGTCTTTATGTAGTTTGAAGATTAGGGTAACTGTGGTCTTATAAAATGAAATAAATAATGTTCCTTCTGTTTCTCTTTTGTGGAATAAATTGAGGACTATTTGCATTAACTGTTCTTTGAAAGTATTGTAGAATTCTGCAGTAAAATTGTCTTGCTTTAGGCTTTTTTGATCAGGAAACTTTTACTGACTGCTTCTATTTCTCTGGGAATTATAGGTATATTTAAATTGTTTATGTGATCTTGATTTAGCTTTGTGGTATCTATCAAGAAAATTAGCCATTTGTTTTAGATGGTCCATTCTTGTGGAGTACAGTTATTTAAAATATAATATTTTATATTTATAAAATATAAATATAAATATTTATATTTATCACTGGATTTTTCTGGGTGTCTTTTGTTATAGCTGCTTTTTGTTTCTTATTTTGCTAACTTGAATATTTTCTCTCCATCTTTTAGTTTGGATAACGTCTTTTCTAAATTATTGCTGTTTCATGAAAACCAATTCTTGGTTTCTTTGATCCTTCGTATTGTTCTTTCTGTTTCTTTCTTTCTTTTTTTAATTTCAGCCTTCAGTTTCAGAGGTTCTTACTGCTTTTCTTGGTTTTCCTTGCTTCTATTTGTTTTAGAGCTAGCATTAGATGTCTCCATTTTTTTCCCTTTTTAGATAGGTACTTAATGGTATGACCTTTCATCTTACAATCACTTTCATTGCTTCGTATAAGTTTGGGTATTTTGTGTATATATTTTCATTCTATTCTACTCTATTTCATTCATTTCTAGAAAATCTTTAATTTATTCATTTGTTTATGATGCTCTAGTTTTTCATTAAGAAGAGAAATTTTCAGTTTCTATGAGTATGTAGGCTTTCTCCTGTTTATGTTGTTGAAATCCAGGTTTAATCTATGATAGGATGTAAGGGTTGTCTCAATTTTCTTGTATCTGTTCAGTCTTGTCTGAGTATGTGGTCAATTTTGGAGAAAGTTCCATGAGGTACTGAGAAGTTATTTCTTTTGTATTTGGGTGAAAAGTTCTCTAAATATATGTTAGGTTCATTTGCTTTATAATGTTATTTAGCTCCAGCATTTCTCTGTTTAGTTTTTGTCTAAATGACCTGACCACTGGTTAAAGTGGGATATTGAAATTTCCCATTATCAGTATGTGAGGGTCAGTTTATGATTTAAATTGTAGTAGGGTTTCTTCTACTATGGTGGATACCCTTGTCTTTGGGACATAGATGTTCATAGTTGAAATGCCATTTTGGTGGATTTTTTAAAATGTATATGTAATGTCCTTTCCCATTTATTTTATTAATTTTGATATGAAGTCTTTTATTAAATATTAAAATGTCTATATCAGCTTGTATTTTAGGTCCATTTGCTTGGAATATCTTTTACCAACCCTTTACTCTGAGGTAATGTCTGTTTTTGATGTTGACATATGTTTCTTGTACTCAGTAAAACTACTAATCCTGTTTCCATAGCCTTTCTGATCATTTGTGTCTTTTTATTGGGTAATTGAGGAGTTTGCTATTGGGAGATATCAATGAACAATGATTGTTAATTTTTGTTATTTTGTTCTTGTAGTTATAGGTGAGGATGATGTTTGTGGTGGTGGTAGTGGTAGGTGTGTGTGTGTGTGTGTGTGTGTGTGTGTGTGTGTACACGCGTGCGTGCATGCACGCATGCATACATGCACAACCAAGCATGAGTACCTGTGTATGTTTCTCTTCTTTTGGTTTTGCTAATTTAAGATTATTTGTTTTCCGTGTTTTTATGGGTATAGATGACCTCTTTTTACCATATATATATATATATATATATATATATATATATATGTGCGTGTGTGTGTGTGTGTGTGTGTGTGTGTAACCATATATATATATATGGAGCTGACCCATATATATATGTGTGTGTGTGTGTGTGTGTGTGTGTGTGTGTGACAACATACAAAATTCATGATAAAATTCCTGGAGAGACTAGGAATACAAGACACACATCCAGCAAAGTAACAGCAATTTATAGCATGTCTAATGCCAACATTGTCATAAACAGAATTCAAAGAATCTCTACTAAAATCAGGAACAGGACAATAATGTCCCCTCTTTTCATACCTATTCAATATAGTATTTTATTTCTTAGCTAGAGCAACAACACAACTGATGTGATTGTATCTGATTGGTACCTGACTGGTCATTTGGTGTTCATGAACACTTCTCGACACTATATCACTATATTATATTAGCTTATAACATTTCTACTGTTCTAATACTTTTTACAACAGAGCTTCTCAGTGGGAGCTCCATCAAAGTGGAGGTGGTAACAATAGGATATGTCTTAGGAGTATATCATAACTAAAACTTATCAGAAAAACTGAGAATATAAAGTATCTCTGTGTCTTAGTCAGGGTTTCTATTCCTGCACAAACATCATGACCAAAAAGCAAGTTGGGGAGGAAAGGGTTTATTGAGCTTACACTTCCACACAGCTGTTCATCACCAAAGGAAGTCAGGACTGGAACTCAAGCAGGTCAGAAGCAGGAGCTGATGCAGAGGCCATGGAGGGATGTTACTTACTGGCTTGCTTCCCCTGGCTTGCTCAGCCTGCTCTCTTATAGAACCCAAGAATACCAGCCCAGAGATGGTACCACCCACAAGTGGCCCTCCTCCAGTTGATCACTAATTGAGAAAATGCCCCACAGCTGGATCTCATGGAGGCACTTCCCCAACTGAAGCTCCTTTTCCTATGATAACTCCAGCCTGGGTCAAGTTGACACACAAAATTAGCCAGTACACTCTGTATATTCACTCTTCCATGGATCTTATGATACAAATCGAGGATTTGTATTAGAAAAACTAGAACAATATTCTGTAGCAAAAATTTGCAGTTGTAGCTATTTTTAAGTGAAAGTGAGTCACCTCACTTAACATAAACACTGTGAAACCATAAAGGTTTATCTAAAAAAATGAAACTGCTCTGTAGTAACTAACAATCAGGTAACATACACAATATGTATATACAGGACAAAGAAATGATTCAGATGAAACAGTGCAAAATGGTATGAGATTTTGTTGAATTAATGAGAGTGAAGTACAATTATAAATAGTATTGTATATTTTTCGGGATTTTTGTTTTGCATTTTTGGGCCATAGTTGAGTATAGTTGACTGAATAGCAGAAAGTGAAAACACAAATAAGAGATTACTATGTACTGCTGTTAGTCTTAGAATCTCTTAAAGTGTGCTGAGTCACAGAGATAATCCTATAAAATAAATAGTTATTTATATAATTTGAAAAAGCACCATAAGTGTATGAAGTTTAGTTCTCAAGACACAAAACTATAAATAGTAAAGTTCTTTCCCTATTGTAAGAGTTTTCACTTCACTATTCAATGTAGCTATCTCCTCATCAGCAAGTACATTATTCAATTTTTTTGTCACTGTGACAAATGCCTAAAAAGACCCAATAACCTATTTTCCCTAACTAGGACCACCTTGGAATTTCTACTACTTCCCAATAATGTCATTGTATCATGAACCCGTCAAGGAATTAGTCCATCCATTAGGGCAGAGCCCTCAAGACACAATCATGTTCTAACAGCCCGTCAGCTGGCATCTAATCTATTAACACACGAGGTCTTGAAAGATACTACAACTCAAACCATAACAGCAAGGATTCAAGGAGACAGTGTGCAAATGAAAATGTCACTTCCAATTTAAATATGATTGTCTCTGAAAACCCCGTGTTCTGAGGACCTGTATATGGTGACCTCTAATAACTCCAGACAATCTGCATTTTAAGAAAGCAAGACTACTATATCTGGAGTCTTGGGATATAATTCAGATGCTATTTATTTTTCCTAATATCAAGCACCAATACAGAAATTGAATACCAAAGCATATGGGTACACTTTAGCTGACAGGATGAATCATAGATATATGATGAATCATAACAGTATATAGGTACACTTCAACTAACATGATGAATCACAGGGAACCTAGTTTGATGCTGAGATTCAGGACACTTAAGGAGCAGTACCAATTGTCACAGAATGCATTAGAGAATCAAGGACAAGTGTTGAGAAAATTAGAGTATTGAGTATGTAGTGAAAGTCTGACAGAGTATGAAAGGATTACAAGTTACCCATTGCCCAAACTAGGATACCTAAGTTTTTGTTCTCCAAATCAGTTTGTATGATCCAACTTTTAACATAATTTAAACACACCAAGCTCTAAGTTTAGATATTTTGTTTTATGATTCTCCCAATAGTAGTAAAAAATTTTATATCATTTAGTGGGGTTGTAAAGAGAAATACATAGAAGACTGGAGAATTGAGTCATTAGAAGAAACAAACGCTTCAGTTTAAAATATAAGTCAAGGTCTACAGCTTTACTTAAACCCTAGGGAGTGAAAGATGAAAATAATAAACTGAATTGAAAACCTGAAATAGCAGTTCTTCAATGTAATAATGGGCTATGTGAAAAACTCTCAGCTACCACACTATTTTTATTTGCAGAAAATGTAATCTTAAATATAAGAGAACACCAATCCAACCAAGGCTATCACACATAAACACATGCACTAATTTCTGGGCAGACGATTAATGTATTCTGAAATGAAGAGCATCCATGGCTCTCAAAATAATTAAGATAAAATAGGAGTTTAACAATTCACTCAATAACTTGATTAAGTATCTGTATTATACAATTTACTGAGAATATACTTGTTTGTACATAATTTGAATATTTATAAAATGTGATAATGTGAATAGTCACAAAGATACTAAGATTCAAGATAACAGTCATATTACTGGAAGATATTTTAGTGTAGAGAGAGTTATATTAGAATTAAAACAAACAAATGACTCAAACATGTATGACCTTGAAAATTAAGGCTTATATATTCTTCTGAAAGAAAATGAAATTGAAACTGGTACTGCAAATCTTTTCAAAATAAGAAAAGAAAACATCAGAACCAATAAACCACAGGAAAAGAAACACTGAAAACATTTTAGCCTTAAACTGCTAAATTACTATTATTTGAGGGGGGTCAATTTTTTATTCTTTAATCTTTTTTTTTTTGTACAGATCAGTCTTTAACCCCCTCCAGGTTCACCTTCTGACTGTTCCTCATCCCATTCTCCCCTCCCTTCTTCTCCAAGAGGATGTCCCCCATCCCCCTATCCCACCCCATCAGGCCTACCCATTCCCTGGGACTTCAAGTGTCTTGAGGGTTAGGAGCACCTTCTCTGGCTGAGCCCAGACCAGATAGTCCTCTGCTGTTTATGTGTTGGGAGGCTATCAGCTGGTGTATGATGCCTGGATGATGGCTCAGTGTCCGAGAGACCTTGGAGGTGCAGGTTAGTTGAGACTGCTAGTCTTCCTATTGTCCTCCTCCTCGGCTTCTTTCAGCTTTTCCCTAATTTAAGCACAGGGGTCCCCAGTTTCTCTCCATTGGTTGGGTGTAAATATCTGCATCTGACTCTTTCAGCTGCTTGTTGGGCCTTTTGGAGGGAACTCATGCTCAGCTTCTGTTTGTAAGCACACCATATCATCAGTAATAATGTCGGGCCTTGGGGCCTTCCCTTGAACTGGATTCCAATTTGGGTCTGTCCCCGGAGCTCCTGTCCCTCAGCCTCTTCTCCATTTGTCCCTGCACTTCTTTCAGACAGGACCAATTCTGGGTCAGAGGTTTTGACTGGAATGGCAACCCAATCTTTCCACTTGGTGTCCTTCTTTCTCCTGGAGGTGGACTTTACAAGTTCCTACTCCCCACTGTAGGCAATTCATCTAAGGTCCCTCCCGTTGAGTCCTGAGAGTCTTTTACCTCCTAGGTCTCTGATACATTCTGGAAGGTCTCCCCCACCTTCTATCTCTCCAGGTTGGCTGTTTCCATTCTTTCTGCTGGCCCTCAGTCTTGTTCTCCCAACCCAATACCTAATCATATTCTCTTCTTTCCTTTCCTGTTCCCCTTTCCACCTAAGTCCTTCCCTCCCTCTGCCCCTTCTCTCTGTGATTGCTTTCTACTCCCTCCTAAGTGGGATTGAGGCATCCTCACTTGGATCCTTCAGCTTGTTAACCTTCTTGAGTTCTCTGGATTGTATCCTGGATATTCTGTGCTTTTTTGGCTAATACCCACTTCTTAGGGAGTTACTAATTTAATTGTTTAAATTTATCTGTGCTTTGTGCACATGCACGTGGTTGCCCGTGAAAGCCAGAAGAGGTCATTGGATCACTTATAGCTGGAGTTACAGGCCCTTGTGAGCTCCTTGACGTGGGTGTCTGGAAGCTGAACTTGGTCTTTTATTTCAGCAACAAGGGCTCATAATGCCTGATCCACTGCTTTAGCTACAAATGGCTTAATTATTGAAGCAGAAATAATAAAATAGTGGGAACTACTTTTCATAATAACATATTAGCAATACAATAGCACTTTCTAGAGGGAGTAAAAAAGACAAATTAACATTAAGCAATAAAAATCAATTAGAAAAATATTAAAGCAAAGATAACAAATCCAAAACCATTTGTGTCTTTTGAAAGTAAACAAGAAAAAGATACATGTGCATATTCAAGGTAGTTATGGGGAACGTAAAATATAATACATATCTAGAAGAGATCAAAATGAGAATATGTGCCTTTCTATTTTCACACACTTGAAATTCCAGAAATTTGTTCATTTATTTACCTACTTACCTATCAACCTATTTATGTATGAAGTATTTTATGACCTAGAAATATCAGGCTTCAGAATTCTCTATTATTATCTAAGACAATTTTAAAAAATCAAATTAGAGTAATTATAAGCTCTGTTATAAAATGACTTATTATCTCCATGTCCATATGTTGGGATCAATGTTGCCCTGTGTAGGGCCAGCTTCGCAGACCAGAGCTTAATGTAGGTTCATGAAGCCCTGCAGTCAGAGGGCTTGGGGTTATTTATTTATTTATTTATTTATTTATGCCAATGTCTCACTAATCTTATTTTTCACCCTGATCTCATGTTTTAGAGTGGAAGTCCAATAAGTTAATGAAAATAGGAAGAGAAAAGGTGGATATGTAATTTGGCATCAGATGCAGTCAGTTCCTGCCCACCAGTATCTTCTTCCCCTCACTCCCCTTCTACCCTCACCTTTTGTGATGAATTCATACGTGTCTTCATCCTTCTTTCAGTTCTGTCCCATCCACATAGATAACAACAACTTGCAGCTTTCTGTCTCTCTTGGATTTGAACTCAGGTAAAGAATCTGAGTTCAGATTCCTGAATTAGGTATCTGTACACATCTGAAGAAATTTGGTGGCAGAGGATCAAGGCACGCTGATTCTTTTGGACCACTGTTACTGGTATGGCAAACCTTTCACCCACTTCCATTCAACATTGAGTGAAGTTTCCTGCTGGTAAGAGTGGCATAATTTTGGAGTGCAATCTTCTGTGTTTTGGGGTATAATAGTGGACCTCAATGTAACAAGGATATTTTGCTTGATTTTTCTGCCCATGGGAGGGAAGCATGTTATTTTTGGCTTCCCTGGGGAAACCTGGTAGCTCATGGAGTTAAAGTAGGTTAAATCATAAACAAGCTCTTGTGTATCTGTAACAATCAATCTTGCCAAAGAATATTAATTTGGAGAACAAATCATGGCATAACAGTAGAAAGGGTATTTTATATTTTAGTACTTTTCATAGAACACTTTTTTTTCTTTTTTCTTTTTGAATATAGAGACTGCATTTACATTTTTTTTGCTTGGCCCCACAAATTTTCTAGCTGATCCTGGTATTAAAAATCAGAATATAAAGGCTCTGTAATTTATGATTGCAAACACATCACAATTAAAGTTTATTTTATCCTAATTAGACAGTTAACAAAGCTCTAGTCTTCAAGTTCATGGATTCATTAGATTTTTAATGTCTTTTTTCCCTTGGAAAGTGAGGAGGCTCTTTGTAGTACTGCTTATTATTGATGATTAATACACTATATAATAATATAATATATGATAATATAGAAAATAATAAATAGTGTTTAATAATAAGCAATACTACATATAATAAAATTGCAAATATGTTTACATTTTTTGATTCATGTGATTGCTTCTCCCTTGTTCTTTTCCATACCTAATATTGAGTTTTACCTCCCTATGAGTTAAAACTGCAAATAGATTTCTAGAAAGACTTGAATTATAAACTTGAAAGGAGGCTGGGTATAGCTTGAAGCCCAATGTAAGTCTGATTGCAAAGAGCTGATAGTTTCCCAAAGTTGGTGTTTTTATTTTTCTTAAAATGATAATGACTGACACACCAGCTTAGTAGACCAGGGAACAGGAAAGCTAACTGAGGTCCTTTACCACTCCCTTCTCTCCAAATTCAATTCTGTCTCATTCCTAGCTTTGCAACAGAACACTGGCTACAGGCTCCCTACCACTTACTGCCTGACCCACATCTCCTATGGATCCCACAGACCTTCCCCTCCTAATTCCCCTCTCTTGATTTATTGATTTATTCTAATTCCCAACTCCAGTAGGCACCCCTGTTAACCCAAAGGCCTCCCCAGCCAAGGAATCAGATAGCTACCTGCAGATCATCACATATCCTTCTGTTCCCCCCAGTCCCAATCCCACAAATCCCATCCACACCTCTGGCAGAAAACCTGCTATAGTCTCTGTTGCCTCTTTGACTATTAGGTCCAAAGAAACTTTCCTAACAGACAAGACACAGAACAAGCATCACACTCTCCTAAAACCCAGAGAGGATACAGAACCCAAGGAACAAAACACCTACCCAATGGACACAAAACCAGAAATCAACATCTAGAACTATAATCATTCAAATCCCAGATGCCTACATGCCAGTTTAAAAACATAAACAATAACAACCATGTCAATATATCTGCAATAGAGCCCAGCAATCCCACCACAGTAGGCCATCAATATTCCAACATACCCAAATGACAAGAAAAAGACCTTAAAACAGGGTGCACGAAGGTGATAGAAGTCCTTAAAGAGAAAATGAATAAATTCTGTTAATAAATTCAGGGAAACATAAATACTTGGAGGGGATGAATAAAACTGCTCAAGACCTGAAAATGGAAAGAGAATCAACAAGAAAACCAAAACGGAGAGAATTCTGGAAATAAAAAATTTAGGAATTTTAACAGGAACCATAAAGACAAACTTTACTAACAAAATACAAGACATGGAAGACAGAATCTCATCCATTAAAGAGACAATAGAAGAAGTGGACATATTGGTCAAGAAATTCTGAAAAAACTTATTAGCAAAACTTCAAAAAAATTGGAAAACTATGAAAAGCCCAAATCTAACCATAGTAAGAATAGAGGAAGAAGAAGAATCCAAGATCAAGGCCCACAAAATATTTTCAACAAAATCATGGAAGAAAAGTTCCCTAACTTAAAAAATAGTGATGCCTGTCAAAGTAGAAAAAGCATATAGAAGAACAAATAGATTGGACCACAAAAGAAAGTCCCCTTGTCACATAATAATCAAAACACTAAGCATACAGAACAAAAAAAGATTACTAAAACTGTAAGGGAAAAAGACCAAGTAACATATAAAGGCAGATCCAAAAGAATTACATCAGACTTCTTAATGGAAAGGTCTAAAACCCAGAAAGACCTGAGAAGTATGCTGCAGATCCTAAAAATCACAGATGCTAGCCAAGATTACTATACCTAATGCAACTTACAATCATCATAGATGGAAAAATAAGATACTATATAATAAAGCTAAATTTAAATAATATTTGTCTACAAATCCAATTTCACAGAAAGTGTGATGAGAAAAACTTTAACCTAAAGAAGTTACCTCATCTATGAAAACACAAGAAATGAATTATTTCAGAAAAGACAAATTAACTCTTTCTCTCTCTCTCTCTCCCTCTCTCTCTCTCTCTCTCCCTCCCTCCCTCTTCTCTCTCTCTCTCCATTCCCCCATCCCCCATACTACCTATATCAAATTAACAAATATCAACAATCATTGGTCATTGATATCTCTCAATATCTACAGTCACAATTGCCCAACAAAAAACACAGACTAACAGAATGGATTTGAAAACAGTATCCATCATTCTGGTTCATTCAAGAAATATACATCAACATCAAGGATTGATATTAGCACAAGCAAAGGTTGGAAAAAGATATTCCAAGCAAATGGACCAAAGAAACAAGCTGCTGTAGCAATTTTAATATCTAACAATATAGACTTCAAAACAAAACTAATTAGAAGAGGTAAATTAAAGGACACTTGATTACTCATCAAAGGAAAATGCCCCAAACACAATGACACCCCACGTTTATAAAAGAAACATTACTTCATGTAAGACAATTGTCCTTCAAAGGATATTAAAGACTTGATTTTCATAACCTTTTTGGATTCTGGCCTTGTAATAAATATGTAATAAATATCTGTAATAACAGTATGTGCATAGCTTATCTTTCTCCATTGAAAAGTCTTTCTCTGGAGTCATAGTGTCTTAGAGGCATCCCTGGGGATGGGGAGTTGTGGCTTCACAGCTAGTCCACTAACAAAGCTATTTTAGCATCTATGTATTCCTGGAGTTGATGGAGCCTCTCATCAATGTGGTCCATAAGCTTCTTTCCCCCGGTGCTATAGGAAAAATGGAAGGGAATTCTCTTCTGTAACTGGCAGGTTCTTCTCCCAGAGGCCTTTCTAGCATGTATAATGTGTGTCATTTTTAGAATCTAAAATGAGGGTTAAGATATGAATCCAGGGGATTGCAGTTCCCAGCAGACTAAGCTTTCAGAATTTAACTGTTATATTCGTGTTGGTGATACAGCAATGCTAATGGGATTGCTCTGAAGACCACCTGTAAGTGAATAAAATTCTTTCCGGCTAAAAAAAGAATCATTACTACAGCTTAAAACATATATTGCCCCTCACACAGTAATAGCAGGAACCTTTAATACCCCAGTTTTGCCAACAGACAGGTCCCCCAGACAAAAACTAAACCAGTAAATGTGTAAACTAGCTGACATTATAAAACAAATGGACCTAACATGTATTTATAGAACATTTCACCCAAACTTGGAAATTTCATACTAGCAACTTAACAGCACAGCCAAAAACTATAGAACATAAAAGAAAAAATGATACCAAAAAAGAATTGATATGAATAAATTATCAAACTCTGGACTGAAAGCAATAAATAGAAACAAAGAGAATACAAAAATTTAAGAAAACTATGGGTTGGCTCTTTGAAAAAAATCCAAATTAACTAAAACATGATGTGAGAATATCCAAATTTAAAATAAGATGGACATAATGACAGACACTGAGAGAATCTAGTGAATTATGAGAAAATTAAAAAAAATCTGCATCCTACCTAATTACAAAATCTAAATGTCTGCCTCTGCCTCCCAGAATGCTGAGATTACAGGAAGGACAAAACGGCAACCAACAAATTGGGAAAAGATCTTCACCAACCCCACATCTGACAGAGGGCTAATATCCAATATATACAAAGAACTCAAGAAGTTAGACCCCAAAGAACCAAATAACCCTATTAAAAATGGGGTACAGAGCTAAATAAAGAATTTTCACCAGAAGAAATTCAGATGGCTGAGAAGCACCTTAAGAGATGTTCAACATCATTAGTCATCAGGGAAATGCAAATCAAAACAACCCTGAGATTCTACCTCACACCAGTCAGAATGGCTAAGATTAAAAACTCAAAAGACAACAGGTGCTGACGAGGATGTGGAAAAAGAGGAACACTCTTCCACTGTTGGTGAGATTGCAAGATGGTACAACTACTCTGGAAATCAGTCTGGTGGTTCTTCAGAAAATTGGGCATGACACTTCCAGAGGACCCTGTCATACCACTCCTGGACATATACCCAGAGGATTCCCCTGCATGCAATAAAGACACATGCTCCACTATGTTCATAGGAGCCTTATTTATAATAGCCAGAAGGTGGAAAGAACCCAGATGTTCCTCAATGGAGGAATGGATACAGAAAATGTGGTATATTTATACAATGGAATACTACTCAGCAATTAAAAATAATGAATTTATGCAATTTGTAGGCAAATGGTTGGATCTGGAAAATATCATCCTAAGTGAGTTAACCCAATCACAAAAGAATACACATGAAATGCAATCACTGATAAGTGAATATTAATGGACCCAGAAACTCTGAATACTCAAGGCACAATTAGCTATACAAAAGATTCCCAAGAAAAAGGATGGAGAGGACCTTGGTCTGGAAAAGACTAAATCCAGTTTTGTAGGAGAGTACCAGAACAGAGAAATGGTGGGGGGGGGGTGATTGGGGAATGGGCCGGGGGAAGAGGACTTATGGGACATATGGTGAGGGGGGGGAACTGCAAAGGGGGAAGCCTTTGGAATGTAAATAAAGAATATAGAAAATAAAAAATAAAAAAATCTAAATGTAATGGATAATTTTTCTTGATAGGTGCCATCTACCAAAGGTAAATGAAGATCAGATCAGAAATCTAAATAGGCCTAAATGTCCCATCCAGACCAGATTGTTTTAGTCCAGAAATCTACTAGATGTTCAAAGAAGAGTGACGGCCAATGCTCCTCAAATTTTTCCATGAAATAGAAACAGAATTTAATATTGTCAAATTCATTTAATGAGGCCATAATTATTCTGATACTCAGACAACATAAAGACTCAACAAAGAAAGAGAATTACAAACCAATTTTCCTTATTAACATAAATGCAAAAATGTCCAATATAATACTTAAAAACTGTATCTAAGAACATAGCAAAGGATGATCCACTGTGATCAAATGAACTTCATCCCAGAGATACAGGGATGGTTCAGTATATAAAAGCCAGTAAATGAGCCGGGTGGTGGTGGTGCACGCCTTTAATCTCAGCACTTGGGAGGCAGAGGCAGGTGGATTTCTGAGTTCGAGGCCAGCCTGGTCTACAGAGTGAGTTCCAGGACAGCCGGAACTACACAGAGAAACCCTGTCTCGAAAAACCAAAACCAAAACCAAAACCAACCAACCAACCAACCAAACAAACAAACAAACAAAAAAACAGTAAATGTAATCTATCATGTAAATAAACTGAAATATAAAAAATAACAATGGTCATCTATTGACTTCAATTTTTAAAATCCTACTTTTAATAAGAGTTCTCAAATACTTCAACCCCCACCCCCTTCTAGCCCAACATCCAAAGATAGGTGAGAAAAGATGGTAAAGAGGGCAAGGGGATGTGGACCTCCTTCTTAGCACCTCACGGTACCATCTCCATAATTGACCATATAATTGGTCAAAAAAAAAACCCCTACTGAGACAAGATTGAAATAATCCCATGCATCCTATCAGATCACTGCAAACTAAGGTTAGTCTTCAACAATCACAAAAAGACCAGAAATTCCATATACACATGGAAGCTGAAAAACTCTCTACTCAACAGCAACTTGGTCAGGGAAGAAATAAGGAAACAAAGACTTCCTGGAACTTAAAAATGTTGATACTTCATACCCAAAATTATGGGACACAATGAAAGCAGTGCTAAGAAGAAAATTCATAGCACTAAGTGCACTTGTAAAGAAACTTGAGAGTTCTTACGCTAGTAACTGAATAGCATACCTGAGAGCTTTAGAAGCAAAAAGCAAACACACCCAAAAGGAGTAGACAGCAGGAAAATAGTCAAACTCAGGGCCAAAATCAACCAAATAGAAACAAAGCGAACAATATGAAGAATCATCAAAGCCAAAAGCTGGTTCTTTGAGAGAACCAACAAGATAGACAAACCCCTAGCCAAACTAACTAAAGGGCCCAGAGGCAGTATCCAAATTAACAAAATCAGAAGTGAAAAGGGAGACATCACAATAGAAATGGCGGAAAATCAAAAAATTATTAAACCCTATTACAAACGTCTATACTCAACAAAACCGGAAAATCTAGATGAAATGGATTTTTTCCAATACAAAAAGCAAGAGGAATTTTATTTACTTCAGCATGCTGGGGTCACACTGTACACAGGGAGAAAACAGCCATGAGCAGCCAGCACAACAGGCCTTTATACAGTCCTCAGGGCCGCTGCCATTAGGCACAATGTGATTGGCAGAACAGTGTGAATTTTTAAACTGATTGGAGTTTAGGAAATGAGGTGGCCAGGACTTCCCTTGTCTGTAGGTGGCCAACAGTCTGTCCTGAGGAATGTGTCCATACCTGCAGGTCTGTTCCCCCCAGAAATGGATGGTTTTATAGAGGGATACCACTTAACAAAGTTAAATCAAGAGCAGATAAACTATCTAAACAGGCCCATATCCCATAAGAAAATGGAAGAAGTTTATAAACCTCCCAACCTAAAAAAGCCCAGGGCCAGATGGATTTAGTGCATAATTCTACCAGACATTCAAAGAAGACCTGATACCAATATTCCTCAAACTATGCTATAAAATAGAAATAGAAGGAACACTACCTAATTAGTTCTATGAAGCCACAATTACTCTGATACCTAAACCACACAATGACCCAACCAAAAAGGAGAACCTCAGACCAATTTTCCTTATGACTATTGATGAAAAATACTCAAATCAAATCCAAGAACACATTAAAATCATCACTTCCCACAATCAAGTAGGCTTCATCCCAGGGTTGCAAGGTTGGTTCAATATATGAGAATCCATAAATACAATCTACTACTTGAAGTATTAGATAGAAAAATAAGACAACAAAAAGACATCAAGGGGATGCAAATTATCAAAGAAGAAATAAAGGTATCACTATTTGTAGATGGCATAATAGTATACATAAGTTATCCAAAAAATTCTACCAGAGAACTTCTCCAGCTGATGAACAACTTCAGAAAAATGGTTGGATATAAAATTAACTCAAATAAATCCATAGCTTTCTTTTATACAAATGCTAAAAAGGCTGAGAAAGTAATTAGGGAAACCACTACCTTCAAAATAGCCACAAATAATATATCTTGGGGTAACACTAAACAAACAAATGAAAGACCTCTATGACAATAACTCCCAGTCTCTCAAAAAAGAAATTGACACTCAGAAAATGGAGAGATTTCTCATGCTCATGGATTGGCATAATTAACATAGTAAAAATGGCCATCCTTCCAAAGGCAATCTATAGATTCAATGCAATCCCCATCAAAACTCCAACTAAATTCTTCATAGAATTATAAAGAACAACTCTCAAATTGATTTGGAATAACAAAAAACGCAAGGCAGCAAAAATTATTCTTAATAATTATAGAATGGCTGGGGGAATCATCATCCCTGACCTCAAGCTTTACTACAGAGCAGTAGTGATAAAATCTACATGGTATTGGTACAGAGACAGACATGTCGATTAATGGAAAAGAATTAAATAAAGACCCAGAAATTAAACCAACACTTATGGACAGTTGATCTTTGACAAAGAAACCAAAATGTACAATGGAGAAAAGAAAAAATCTTCAATAAATGGTGCTGGTCAGTTCAGGAAATTTCCCCCTGAGCCAATGTCCTCAAGGGTCTTTCCCAGTTTCTTTTCTATTAGTTTTAGTAAGTCTGGTTTTATGTGGAGGTCCTTGATCCACTTGGAGTTGAGCTTAGTGCAAGGAGATAAGAGTGGATCAATTCTCATTCTTCTGCATGTTGACCTCCAGTTGAGCCAGCACCATTTGTTGAAAAGGCTATCTTTTTTCCACTGGATGTGTTCAGCTCTTTTGTCGAAGATCAATTGGCCATAGATGTGTGGGTTCAATTCTGGGTCTTCAATCCTATTCCATTGATCTACCTCCCTGTCACTGTATCAATGCCATGCAGTTTTTAACACCAATTGCTTATGCTCTAAGAGCAAGAATAGACAAATGGGACCTCATAAAATTACAAAGTTTCTGTAAGGCAAAGACACTGTCAAAAGGACAAATCGGTGCAAAATGGTAAAACCGCTCTGGAAATCAGTTTGGCGATTCCTCAGAAAATTGGGCATGTCCCTTCCAGAGGACCCTGGCATACCACTCCTGGGCATATACCCAGAGGATTCCCCTGCATACAATAAAGACACATGCTCCACTATGTTTATAGCAGCCTTGTTTATAATAGCCAGAAATTGGAAGGAGCCCAAATATCCCTCAAAGGAGGAATGGATACAGAAAATGTGGTATATTTATACAATGGAGTACTACTCAGCAATTAAAAATAATGAATTCATGCAATTTGTAGGTAAATGGTTAGACCTGGAAAATATCATCCTGAGTGAGTTAACCCAATCACAAAAGAATACACATGAAATGCAATTACTGATAAGTGGATATTAATGAGCCCAGAAGCCCTAAATACTCAAGGCACAATTAGCAAGTCAAATGATTCCCAAGAAGAAGAAAGGAGAGGACCCTGGGCCTGTAAAGATTGGATCCAGTTTTGTAGAGAAACTGTGGGGGGATGGGGAATGATTGGGGAATAGTTGGGGGGAGAGGAATTATGGGACGTATGGTGGGTGGGAACTGGGAAAGGGGAAAGCCTTTGGAATGTAAACATAGAATATAGAAAATAAAAATTAAAAAAAAGGACAAATCAGCAACCAACAAATTGGGAAAAGATCTTCACCAACCCCACATCCGACATAATATCCAATGTATACAAAGAACTCAAGAAGTTAGACCCCAGAAAACCAAATAACCCTATCCAAAAGTGGGGTACAGAGCTAAACAAAGACTTTTCACCTGAAGAAATTCAGATGGCTGAGACACACCTTAAAAAATGTTCAACATCATTAGTCATTAGAGAAATGCAAATCATAACAACCCTGAGGTTTCACCTCACACCAGTCAGAATGGCTAAGATCAAAAACTCAGAAGACATCAGGTGTTTGAGAGGATGTGGAGAAAGAGGAACACTCCTCCACTGCTGGTGGGACTGCAAGCTGGTACAACCACTCTGGAAATCAGTCTGGCAGTTCCTCAGAAAACTGGACATGATACTTCTGGAGGACCCAGCCATACCACTCCTGGGAATATACCCAGAAGATTTCCCAGCATGCAATAAGGATACATGCTCCACTATGTTCATAGAAGCCTTATTTATAATAGCCAGAAGCTGGAAAGAACCCAGATGTCCCTCAATGGAGGAATGGATACAAAAAATGTAAAAAAATTCACCCATTAGAAACAATGAATTCATGAAATTCTTAGACAAATGGATGGAGTTGGAGAACATCATACTAAGTGAGGTAACCCAGTCTCAAAAGAACACTCATGTTATGCACTCACTGATTAGTGGGTATTAGCCTAGAATCTTGGAACACCAAAGACACAATTCTCGTACCAAATGATGTCTGAGAAGAATAAAGGAGTGGACACTGGTGATGAAAAGGATCAAAGCATCAGTGTAGGGAAATACAAGAACAGGGAAGAGGGAAGGGGTGGAAGAGGGAGCAGGGGGAGGGAAAAGGGCATGTGGGACCTTTGGGGGGTGGGGAACCAGAAAAAGGGAAATGAATTGTAAATATAGAATATATCCAATAAAAAAATGGTGCTGGTCTAACTGGCTGTGTGTAGAAAAATGAAAATAGAACCATTTTTGTAACCTTGCACAAAGCTCAAATCCAATGGATTAAGGACTTCAGCATAAAACCAGATACATTGAATCTAATGGAAAAGAAAGCAGGAAAGAGCATTGAACTCTGGCACAGGGGGAAATTTCCTAAACAGAACTCCAATGGCTCAGACTCTAAGATAGAGAATTGATGAATGGGATCCCATGATCCTGGAGAGCTTCTTAAAAACAAATCAGCAACCCACAGATTGGGGAAAAATCTTCACTAACACCACATCTGATATAGGGCTAATATTCCAAATATATAAAGAACTCAGGAAGCTGATCTCCAAAACAACCAAACAACCCACTCAAAAAATGGGGTATAGAACTAAACTGAGAAGTCACTACAGAAGAATCTCGAGTGGCTGAGAAGATCTTAAAGAAATGTTCTAAGTCCTTAGTGATCAGAGAAATGAAAATCAAAGTGACCTTGAGATTTTACCTTATGAAGATCAAAACCTCAGGTGACAACCCATATTGGCAAGGATGTGGAGAAAGAGGAATACTCCATTGCTGGTGGGAATGCAAACTGGTGCAACCACTCTGGAAACAACCTGGAGCTTCTTAAGAAAATTGGAAGTAGAGTGATATACTTGAAGACCCAGCTATATCACTCTTGTGCATATACTCAAAAGATGGCCCACAGTGACACAGAGGAAAATGCTCCACTATGCAGAGCAAGCAGCTTCCAAAATTATAGAAATGAGAGAGACAGCTGGATTCCTACACAGTCAACTGAACTTCCTCTGCGTCATTGGAGTGTCATCTTCAGCCCTTTGGCCTAAAGCATTTGATACACTTTTCTGTGAAGCAGGAATTACTTTGTTTTAGTGAAGCTCAGCTGTCAACTTCCCTGTTTGTCCAAGGTTTGGACAGCCTACTGTCAGCAATTGAAGCAAGAGCAGTTTCTGGCCCAGCAGCTAGATTGTCACATAGAAGTAAACTCCATATGAAGGTTCTTCAATGCTCATCATTTTCTTTTAAGTGGTGTAGGGGTGCTGCCAGGAGCAGTTGTGTCTCACTGTCGTGAAAAGCCTTTTATTAATAAAACATTTTTAAATAGCATATTCTCAGGATTTCTGAGGTTTTTGTTTTTGAAAACCATCTATCATATCTATCTATCTATCTATCTATCTATCTATCTATCTATCTATCTATCTATCCTATATCTAAATTGCTTGTTTCTAGTTAACTACTAGCTCCCTAACTTTGAAAAGAAGCTATAGGAAGCTAAATGAAGCTTGTTTTTGTAGTTAACTAAAATAGTATCTAATATGACCAATATGTTTTATTTTAAAAAGCATGTTCTTTTATTGAAAAAGAAAGTAAAAACATTTTATGATAAAATTGAAGATTTACGTTGAAAATATTTCTGATAAAATAGAGATATATAGACAAACATTAAAATTGACAATTTTCATGGAAAGTTAAAGAGTAAAATGGTAGACATAAAACATTGCTAAATTAATTGAAAAAATGGAGTAGAAAAATTTTATGATAGAATTGAAGATTTACATGGAAAATATTTCTGATAAAATTTTAGAAAAACATGTTAAAATTGAAGATTATCATGGAAAGTTTTATATAGATATAATAATGGTAGGCCTAAAAGTATTCCTAAGTTGATTGAAAGTGAAATTACAAACATTTTTTGAGAAAGTTGAAGATTTACATGGAAAATATCTGATAGAATTGGAGAAATATATAGAAAAGATGTTGAAATTGAAGATTATCATAGAAAATTATACAGATAAAATGGTGGGCATAAAAATGATTCTAAGTTGATTGAAAGTGGAATTTTAAATATTTTGAGGGAAAATTGAAGATTTATATAAAAATATTTCTGATAAAATTCAAGAAATATGTAGAAAAACATGTTAAAGTTAAATATTTGATGGAAAATTATACAGATAAAATGGTAGACATAAAAATCCTTTCTAAATTGATTGAAGGTAGAATTAAAATATTTTTTAAAAAATATTTTGTGATAAAATCAGAGATTTATATGGAAAACATTTCTGATAAAATCAAAGAAATATATAGAAAAACATGTTAAATGGAAGAATATAATGAAAAATAATGCAAACAAAGTGGTAGACATAAAAATAACTAAATTATTTGAAAGAGGAATTACAAAGATTTTTCTGATAAAATTGAAGTTTTATATGAAAAATATTTGTTAGTCTGTTTTTTTATTGAGTCCATTGATGTTAAGAGATATTAATAGTGATTGTTGCTTCCTGTTAATTTTGATGTTATGTTTGTGTGGTTATCCTCTTTTGGGTTTGGTAGAAGAAGATTATTTTCCTGCTTTTTCTAGAGTGTAGTTTCCTTCCTTGTTTTGTCATTTTTCATCTATTATCCTTTGTAGGGCTGTATTTGTGGGAAGATATTGTATAAATTTGATTTTATCATGGAATATCATGATTTCTCCATCTATGGTGATTGAGAGTTTTGTTGGGTATAGTAGCCTGGGCTGGCATTTGTGTTCACTTAGTGTCTATGAGATCTTCCGAGGATCTTCTAGCTTTCATTGTCTCAGGTGAGAAGTCTGGTGTAATTCTGATAGGTCTGCCTATATGTTACTTGCCCTTTTCCCCTTACTGCTTTTAATATTCTTTCTTTGTTTAGTGCATTTGGTGTTTTGATTATTATGTGCTGGGAGGACATTCTGTTTTGGTCCAGTCTGTTTGAAGTTCTGTAGGCTTCTTGTATGTTCATGGGCATCTCTCTCTTTAGGTTAGGGAAGTTTTCTTCTATAATTTTGTTGAAGATATTTTCTGGCCCTTTAAGTTGGAAATCTTTGCTCTTTTCTATACTTATAATCTTTAGGTTTGGTCTTCTCATTGTGTCCTGGATTTCTTGGATGTTTTGGGTTAGGAGTTTTTTGCATTTTACATTTTCTTTGACTGTTGAGTCAATATTTTCTATGGTATATTCAGCACCTGAGATTTTTCTTCTATCTCTTGTATTCTGTTATTGATGCTTGCATCTATGACTCCTGATATCTTTCCAAGGTTTTCTATCTCCAGAGTTGTCTCCGTTGTGATTTCTTCATTCTTTCTACTTTCACTTTTAGATCCTGGATGGTTTTGTTCAGTTCCTTTACTTGATTGTTTGTGTTTTCTTGTAATTCTTTAAGGGACTTCTGTGTTTCCTCTTTAAGGGCTTCTGCCTGTAGACCCATGTTCTCCTGTATTTCTTTAAGGGAGTTATTTAAGTCCTTCTTGAAGCCCTCTTTCAGCATCATGAGATATGATTTTAAATCCAACTCTTGCTTTTCTGGTGTGTTGGGGGTATCCAGGACTTTCTGAGGTGGGGGAACTGGGTTCTGATGTTTCCAAGTAGCCCTGGTTTCTGTTGGTAGGGTTCTTTTTTTCTCAAGACAGGGTTTCTCTATGTAGCCCTGGATGTCCTGGAACTCACTCTGAAGACCAGGCTGGCCTCAAACACAGAAATCCACCTGCCTCTGCCTCCCAAGTGCTGGGATTAAAGGTGTGCGCCACTACTGCCTGGCTGTTGGTAGGGTTCTTGTGCTTGCTTTTCACCATCTGACTATCTCTGGTGTTAGTTGGTCTTGCTGTCTCTGTCTAGATCTTGTCCCTCATTTGGGTCTGTAAACCTGTGTCTGTACTCCTAGGAGACCAACTCTCTTCTAGCACAGAAGTCTGTGGAGCCATCTGGCTCCCTGGTGCAAATGGCAGTGGGAAGACTTTCTTCTTGGCTGTTCTACTAATTGTTTTTTCTGTGCACTCCTAGCTGTTCCCCTCCAAAGAGAAGGTGGAGATCTCACCTCGATGCTCAGAAGTGAAAGCACTGCTGGGAGATCACTCTTTCATGGTGGGCAGTGCACAGAAGGCTGTGGAGTCACCCGACTCTGTGGTGCAAATGGTGGCGGTGGGCCACCAATAAGTTTAAGTGATTGAATGCTAATTTGTATTTCTGAATATCCTAAACAGTTTGCAATAGCAGCTTTTAAAAGGACTAGAACTTCACATTGCATTTAAAGAATTACTTAGATATAATACCTTAAACAAGAGCTGAAGCATATATAAAGTTTTCATCCCTTCTCCCCCATTTTCTTTGTCATTAGATAGGAGATAAAGAAAGATAAAGATATAGAAGAAAGATCGAGTGAGTGAGGGAGTGAGAGATCCCTGAATCTAACCACCCTTACTTTGTTTCTTCTCTAAGACTATTAACAACTTGTAATCAACCCCCTTTAAACAACAAAAACATCCATCATGTTATAAATAACGTCTTAAAATGGCATCATTCTTTTAAAATTGCTTCTTGCTCTCTAGGCACGTTGTTTTTAAAGGGGAGGGGAAAGAAAATTTGAATATTGGCCAGTCTTAAGAAAGTTAGCTGTAATGTCTATTGTCCAGTCTCTGTGTGCTGGGTAACTGCAAAGCTTAACTGAAGTTGTGATTGGAACAGTCTGCAAGGCTGGACCATTGTAGCTGCCTGTATGAAACTGTTCCAGATGCAGACCTCTGAAGAAGCAGCTATTGAGGAAGTCTGTGAGGCTGAATCTAGCAGGAAGTTGAAGTTCATCCCAAGATCCTTTTGAGCATGCTCAAGGGTGAATCTTGTCCTATATGGAATCTGGTCTATTTACTCTGCAAACATACAAACTTTCACAGTAATATACATGTCTGCATTATTAGTACATGTATGGAACGTGTGGTGTACACAATCAGTTAAAGATGATTCTCTACTCTGTTCAAGTAGGTAAGGAATATGTTTTTCCTTTATAAGTTAGTTTGGACTCTATAACCTAACTGTGATGTACATTTCTATTCATGCCATTTGAAAAGATTACAACTTAACTCCAGAGGATTCAGTAACCTCCAAGATTTATTGGCTACATTTAGCTGAAATAATGGCTGGAAACATTTTCATGTGTCAGCCAGTTTCAGTGATTTTCCCATGTAGAGAAATCAGCATATACTTTGCCAGGGTTCAGCCTAGATCTTCAAGTGATCTCCCAGATTAAATATAATTTTTATTAATTTCGATGGATACATACCTTTTATTTTCCTGTTGAAACAAAGACAAATCCTCTTCCCCAATACAACACATTTCCTTCCCTTCATTCTGAAGTTATCACATATTTGTACTGATCTAATGAAACAGTCCTTTCTAAAATCCAGTGCTTTTTAGTAGATGTGCTGTCTCACTGGCATCTAAAATATTTCAAATCAATAAAGTATTGCTTAATCTGTCTCTGAGAGATTCCTTATCCCCATTCTGTTCCATGAGCATTTTCATTAAAGTTCTGTGAGATTGCTCTACAACTGTTTGACCTGTAGGGTTGTTAAGATATACCTGTAATGTTTTTTATTATGCCACAATGCTTAAGAAATATTAAGTAGGGACCAGATTTTTAATTTATATCTTCTTTTAGGCTAGGGGTGGCCATTTGCCACTCTTGTGATGTGGAGCAGTAACAGTGAGTTGCATCTTGCAATGGGCCACATGATCCTGAAAATGAATAGTGGACACTAAGCAGTGTGCTGTACTGATGAGTTAGGATGCTTGGAAGTTAAGTGCATCCAATGTTTTGATGTATGATATTTTCAATTTTGAGGACTCTATCATTTATCTAATGTTTACTAATCATGACCTCAAATTGCTAATGACAAAAAAACAGGCAATATTAATCAATAAGAATGGAGAATTTTAGGATATTTAAATTACTGAATATTACAGAGATATTATAAATAAGGGGGTTGAGGTAATGTTTTAGTTGATAGAGTTCATGAAGACTTAAATTTGGATTCCTTTTACCTATATGAAAGCTGAGTGTGGGATTGTGCATCTGTAACTGTAGTTCTGATGGAGTGGAGGCAGAAAGGCCCAGGGTTATCACTGACCAGGCAGGCTAGATGAGTCAATTCACTCTAGGTTTAGTGAGAGGCCAAGCCTCACCAAACAATGTGGGGAGTGATCAAGGAAGATACCTGATACCAACCTGGGCCTTCACATACATGTGCACACACATTCATCTACACTTGCACACACATAGGGGTACATCTGCATGAACACATGTATACACCACTCGAACATAGACATATAACACATACATAACAATTAAGTCTGAACTGATTGGCAGTGATTTCTGTGATATAAATAGATAAGCAGATTGAAGAGTATGCATGTCATCATTATATACATACATAGAGACATGTGTTTACTGAGAGGGCAATATTTAGGAACTCATTTCTTTTTTTTTAATCTTTATTTTCTATATTCTATGTTTACATTCCAAAGGCTTTCCCCTTTCCCAGTTCACACCCACCATAGTTTCCATAGTTCCTCTCCCCCCCAACTATTCCCCAATCATTCCCCCTCCCCCCTCGGTTTCTTTACTAAACTGGATGCAATCTTTACAGGCCCAGGGTCTTCTTCTTTCTTCTTCTTGGGAATCATTTGACTTGCTATTTGTGTCTTGAGTATTTAGGGCTTCTGGGCTCATTAATATCCACTTATCAGTGATTGCATTTCATGTGCATTCTTTTGTGTTTGGGTTAATTCACTCAGGATGATATTTTCCAGGTCTAACCATTTACCTACAAATTGCATGAATTCATTATTTTTAATTGCTGAGTAGTATTCCATTGTATAAATATACCACATTTTCTGTATCCATTCCTCCTTTGAGGGATATTTGGGCTCCTTCCAATTTCTGGCTATTATAAACAAGGCTGCTATAAACATAGTGGAGCATGTGTCCTTATTGCATGCAGGGGAATCCTCTGGGTATATGCCCAGGAGTGGTATGCCAGGGTCCTCTGGAAGTGACATGTCCAATTTTCTGAGGAACAGCCAAACTGATTTCCAGAGCGGTTTTACCATTTTGCAATCCCACCAACAGTGGAGGAGTGTTCCTCTTTCTCCACATCCTCGCCAGCACTTGTTGTCTCTTGAGTTTTTAATCTTAGCCATTCTGACTGGTGTGAGGTAGAATCTCAGGGTTGTTTTGATTTGCATTTCCCTGATGACTAATGATGTTGAACATCTTTTAAGGTGTTTCTTGGCCATCTGAATTTCTTCTGGTGAAAATTCTTTGTTTAGCTCTGTGCCCCATTTTTTGATAGGGTTATTTGGTTCTTTGCGGTCTAACTTCTTGAAGGAACTCATTTCTTTACATAATCTTCAGGCAACTTTTAAATATTATAATCTTTTCTAAATTAAGAATGTAATTTTTAGAAAACATGCTAAGAGTTTAAGCAATATGAATGAGCAGGAGTTGATATGTAAACATTTCTTTTTATACCTTCTGATGCAGCTGTTATGACTTTGGTGTACCTTCTTCCAGAATCTTTTACAGAAACACAAACTAGTTTTGTTTGTCTTTAGTTTAGTAAAGATGCATTTAATAGGAAGCATCTTATTCTTTACAATTGATATTTAATATGTTTATTCTTTCTTCTAACATAACAGCATGTCTTAGGCATTTCTTTTCTCATTAGAATTCCCCTGTATCTTCATTACCAAAAGAGCATGTCTAGATTTTTGTTAGGTATTAAGATGGCTTACAGGTTATATTTGGTAAAATAAATGTATATGCAATAACAATTAGTGTAAAATAAGTCCATGGACTTGATGGAGCATAGGGAAGAGTACATGAGCAGGTTTGTAATTATAGTCTAAAATAAGAGACTGTTTCACAGAATGGATATGTTGTTATATATTAATACTGCTTTATATTCATGTACAAATAATTTGCCATATTTACTACAAATATTACCATGTTACCTGTTGAAATAATAGAGTCTACTCACAACATGGAGTTATATGGGACCATTTCAGTAACTAGGAAGGACAAACAGATTGTGGGTTTCAGCTGGGTGATTTGGGAAAAGGTTCATGAAGTGTTCTCTGTTTTCTAGTTTTGCTTCACTTTACTCTCCCTTACATTACAGTTTCAAATTGACAGTCTGATGTTCCAGGAGAGGTCTCTGTCCAGCAGAACCCTTGTGAGTGTTAGGTCAGCAAGTAGCAGCATTATGTTTTAGCTGGAAGCACCAGGACAATTTCTGCATGTCAGGGCCGACTTTTCTTTTTCAAAATCACTTCTACAGAAATATTCATACAAGTGTCAGGATCAAGGAATATGTGCATTTTAAAATTTAAAGACATTCCCACAAGGCTGTGCCAAACATGTATCTCACCAGCAAGGGAGGGTGATGAAAGGAGGGAAGGCAAGCTCCAGTGGGAAATTTCTTCTAATGAATAACTTGGAGCAGAGCAGATGCATATAGTCAGGATGCTTTCATTTCTTATCTCTGTAGAGAAGGTAAGTGTAGGGAAGACTAAGGAAGGCCTTTATTACGTGTACCTTGATCAATGCTTTTCATTTCTGTCTTTGGACTCGGGTCAGCATGTGACTGAGACATACAAAACTGTTTTTTCATATGTTTCATATGTTTTTCATATGTTTGTGTTTTATATTCTTTATGAAGAGGAAGAAAACCTTTTATTATAAACAATCTCTTAGAAAAGTATCATCTTATTCAAAGCACAGCCTCTGTCTGCCATTTTTTGGGAAGCAGGCCTGCTGCTTTTACAACGGTATAGATGTTGGTGCCTTCTTATAATTTGTCAGCTTTAATTGATGATTCTTGCTCAATATTTGACACAGACCATGAAACTAGGGACAAAGCTTGTTTCAGTAGAGAAAAAGTCAAAGTGTAAAGACAGCCTTACAAGTGGCATAAAGAAGCATCAAAGGTCTATTATGTACCCTAGAACTATGAGTTTATCTGAGTTAATTTCTTACTTCAGTATGTATATATAAGTAATTTAGTGTGATGCATGACTTCAAAAGGTACTTGTGGTGGTTAGTGTTAAATGCCAACTTGTCAGGACCTAGAATCACTTTGGAAACAAACCTCTGAGAATGCATTGAGGGGACAATCTCAATGACACTCATTGGTGTAGGAAGATCCATTTTAACTGTGGGCAGCACTGGCTTCCTGGGGAGGATATCATGAAAACAACATGAATAAAAGGCTGTATTGTCCATTGTTCTGGTTCCTGATTATGGGAGGGAGGTGGTCAGCTGTTTTAAGCTCTGGCTGCTTTGAACTCCATTCATAATGGACTGTACTTGAACTGTGAACAAAGATAAGCCACCTTTTGCCTCACATTACCTTTGCCAGAGTATTTTATCAAAGCAACTGGAAAAGAAAATGAAACACTACAGGAGGAACAACAATATGAGTCACCCAGTACTCCCAGAGTTCCCAGGGACAAAACCATCAACCTAAGAGTGCACATGGAGTTACCCATGGCTTCAGACACATCAGCTGCAGAGGATGGTCTTCTTAGACACCAAAGGGAGGAAAGGCCCTTGGCCCTGGAAAGACCTGATGCTGGAGTGTATAGAAACATAAGGACAGAGAAGCGGGGGGGGGTGATTGGGGAAGGGGAGATGGCTTATGGGATGTTTGGGGGAGGGGGGAACCAGGAAAGGGGACAACATTTGAATTGTAAATAAAAAATATACCTAATAAAAAAAGAAAATGAAACATTAGGTCATTTTGAAAACCATTAAACCATTAATCCAAAAGGAAATATTTTTCTCTTTTTAAAAAATACTTTCTATTTATTTACATTTCAAATTATATCCTCCTTCCACAAACCCCCATTCAATCCCCTCTATTCTCCCTCCCTTTTTCCTCCATGAGGGTGCTCCTTCACCCACTCACACACTCCTGCCTCACTTCTCTAACATCCCCCTATGCTGGGGCATCAAGCTTCTACAGGACCACCCCCCCTTATGCCAGATCAAGCAAAACTCTGCTCCATATGCAACTGAAGCGATGGACCCATGGTTGGTGGTTTAGTCCCTGGGAGCTATGAGTGGTTCTGTTAATTGGTATTGTTATTTTTCTGTGGGGTTGCAAACCACTTCAGCTCCTTCAGTCCTTCCCCTTAACTTTTCCATTGGGGTTCCTGGGGCTCAGTTCAATGATTGGCTGTAAGTATCTGCATCTGTATTAGTCAGGTGGGGTGGTGGCAGAGTCTCTCAGAGGACAACTATGCCAGCCTACTGCTTGGCATCAGCAATGTCAGGGTTTGGTGTCTGCAGATGAAATGGATCCAAAGTCAGGGCAGTCTTTGGGTGGCCTTTCCTTCAGTCTCTGCTTCATTTTTTGTCCCTGCATTTTCTTTTGATAGGAACAATTTTGAGTTAAAAATTTTGAGGTGGGTGGGTAGTCCCATGCCTCAACTGGGGGCCGTACCTATTTATTGGAAATGGTGTCTAGAGGTCCTATCTCCCCTTGGTTGAGTATTTTGGCTAAACACCCAACAAAGGAAATACTTTTAAGACATAGTACCCATGCTTTCTGATCTCTTGTAAAAAATGCCACCACAAATAGGTATGATCAGATCTCAGTCTGAGGGATCCTAACAATGGTGTTTGCAACATAAGCAACAATATGTGGTTAATTATATGATATGCAACAGATTATGTTTTCATTCACTTTAAACACATTAATGACTTGCATGCCACTGTGTCATAGCAAAGGAATCACTGTGGTTAAGATTTTTGGAATACTTAAAATTTTATTTTTTCTTCTTCATTACCATTGCATGCAAGTAACATTGGATATCTGCTGTGTTTTGTTTGGCTGTTTCCCATATAAGTAAATTTAGATTCACCATAAGGAATTACTGCAAAAATCATTCCTTCATGGCCAGAAATTATCTTTCATTCATTCCAGGCAATGTCTATTCACCCAATTCCAGGTAACAGGTTCTCTGTTTTATAGATGTGAGGATTGAAAGTGAAGCCATCCAATCACAGAGATATTCTTACTTAGGCAAAAAAGTGATTTCCTTTGATATCAATTGAATTACAAAGTAGAAGAGAAACATATTTCCCCAAGACAGTCAGCAAGACTGGTAAAATGTTCATGTTACTGCACACCAGCATTACATTTTATATAAAATAACTTCAGGTAGAAAAAAAAACCCTAAAGTTTTGTGAGCTCCTGAACTTGGCAATTTTTCAAATAAAAAACAAAGACTTAAAAAAAATTCCTGAATTGTCTGAAAGCTTCCAAATTCCATTATGTAATACTTAACCTGTTTCCTGTGCTCTTAACAGAACACTCTGCTATCCCTCACTTATTTTATTTATATACTTATTTCTTTATGTTTTCTTTATTGTAGTTGAAAAAACAAAACAGCTATATGATGTACACATTGAAAGTGGTTGGGTATTTAGAAGTGGGGCTGTGATTGGGCCCAAAGCACTGAACACACTAAAGCATCCATTACTCAATCTCTCAGGTCAGGTCACATCATTTATGTGCATTTATATTATTTCCCACTTCCTAGGCATTTAAGTACTTTTTTTTAAAAAAAATGGGGGCAGTGGATTTACTCAGGATCTTATCCTGATTTTGTTCTTAATTTTAGCAGGAGTGAATTTCTAGAAAAGGGTAGGTAGGATAAGAAAGACTACTGAGAGACACTATAATCAAGGTACTTTATAAATGTGTAGAAATGTCATAATGAATTCTCTTACTTTTTATAATTAATGCATTAAAGAAAAAGATAAAACAATTAGGAAAACTAGCAAGAAAAACTGGCCCACTTGAATGGCCAATAAAATAATAAATCCTTAAAAAAACTGATTGAGCCTCCATGTGAGTACTGGGAATTGAACTCAGGACCTCTGAAAGAGCAGCTACTGTTCTTAACCACTAAGTCATCTGACCAGCTCCTTATACCCACAAGATGCTTCACCATGTAACAAGGGCACATGCTTCACTATGTTTATAGTACCCTTATTTATAATAGCCAGAATCTGGAAACAACCCAGTTATTCCTCAACAGAAGAATGGATACAGAAAATGTGATACATTTACACAATGGAGTACTTGAATGACTAGGAAGTGGGAAATAATATAAATGCACATAAATGATGTGACCTGACCTGAGAGATTGAGTAATGGATGCTTTAGTGTGTTCAGTGCTTTGGGCCCAATCACAGCCCCACTTCTAAATACCCAACTATTAATACTAAGCTGAGTATTACTCAGCTATTAAAAACAATGAATTTATGAAATTCATAGGCAAATGGTTGGAACTAGAAAATATCATCCTGAGTAACATAACTCAGATACAAAACAACACACATGGTATGTGCTCACTGATAAGTTGATATTAGGAAAAAAGCTCAGAATACCCACAGTACAACCCACAAGCCATATGAAGCTTAAGAAGGAAGATCAAAGTGTAGATGCTTCAATCCTACATAGAAGGAGGAACAAAATAATCACAAAAGGTGGAGGAAGGGAGGGAACTGGGAGGGAGAGAGGAGGGGGATGGAAAAAGTGGGGGGACAAGATCAGGTATTGGAAGGGACAGGAGTGAAGTACAGAGTGTCAGGAAATTGAACAGAAAATATGTAATAGTGGAGGATGGAGAATTGGGGTTAGTCACTAGAATATCCCAGGTGCCAGGGAAGCAAGAGGATCCTAGGATCCAAGAGTGATGACATTATCCCAAATACCCAACAAAGGGGAGATAGAACATGTAGAGACCACCTCCATTAGATAGGCAGGCCTCCAGTTGAGGGATGGGGCCACCACCCATCTCAAAAATTTTAACCCAGAAATGTTCCTGTCCAAAGAAAAGACAGGGAGAAAAATGGAACAGAGACTGAAGGAAAGGACATCCAGAGACTGCCCCTCCTAGAGATCCATTCCATCTGCAGACAGCAAACCACCACACTATTTCTGGCATGAGCCTGATATGGATGTTCCCTGAGAAGTTCAACCAGCAACTGACAGATACAGATGTAGATTCTCCAGCCAACCACCGGACTAATCTTGGGGACCCCAGTGGAAGAGCTAGGGGAAGGACTGAAGGAGCTAATGGGGATTGCAACCCCCATAGGAAGAACATCAACTAATTGAACCACTCAGAACACCCAGGGTCTAAACTACCAACCAGAGTATACATGGAGGGATCATGGCTCTAGCTACACATGTAGCAGAGGATTGCCTGATCTGGCATCAGTGGGGGAGGAGACCTTTGGTCCTGTGGAGGACTGATGCCGCAGCATAGCAGGATGCTAGAGCTGTGAGACAGGAATGGTGGAGGAGCACCCTCATAGAGCGAAAAGCATGGGGGAGAGAGGGGATGGAATGGGGGGTTTGGAGGGGTAACCAGGAAGAGGGATACAATTTGAAATGTAAATTAATAAAATGATCAATAAAACACCACCCCTATAAAAATAAAAATGTAAATATAAATAAAACATACTATTTAAAAACAAAACAATTGAGAACAAAAAGCAGAAAAGGGATAAGTTCCCTCTTGCTTATCTTATGAAAAAGGCCATGTCACAAAGTTAGTCCTTGCAGGCAGGACTAACTAGTACAATTAATTAGGCTATGTGCCTTGATCCACTGCCGATTCCTGGTACCATTGTTATATATAAAAAGGAGCAAATCACCAGGTAGCTTGATGAGAAAAGGTTTGCAAAAGGCCAAAGAACTAAGATTATAGTGCAAGGTTACAAAATATATTGCACAAAATAAATTTAATCCAATAACTTCAAATTACAAAGTTCTGGCTAGATCTATAAAAGCCAAATCTCTCCCCACCTTTTGTGCTCACATATTTTTGGTCACTAAGCTAAGCAGTTATTTTGTCTGAATACTTGGGTATGTGTCACTGTATGATAGAAAATAAAGAGATTGTCCACAGTGGCTGTGGGTGGAACTGCTCCCCTTCAAGAGCAAGTGCGTGGGCAGCAGCACTTGCTTCAAGGCTAACTCACGTTGTTCTTCTTTACACTCAGAAGCACATGTTCATTCTCTGATGCCCATTCTGGTACAACTTCTGTGATGCCTCAATTCAAACCTTGGCATTTATTGTCCTCTTTTCCTCTCAAATCCCAGAACCCATGTTCTCTTCACTGAATGAATGCCATCATTTTACTTAGTATTTTTTAAGATTTATTTTATCTGCTTAAAAAGTGTATATATGTCTCCCCCTTTTCTCTCTCTCTCTCTCTCTCTCTCTCTCTCTCTCTCTCTCTCTCTCTCTCCCCCTCTCGTGTGTGTGTGTGTGTGTGTGTGTGTGTGTGTGTGTGTGGGTGGGTGTGTGTGGTTTATGAGTGTATGTGCCTATGGAAGCAGAGACCATAGGATAACCCTGTAACTGGAGTCAGAATTGTGAGCTGCTTGATATGGTTGCTGGGAAGTGAACACGGGTCGTCTGTAGAACACTATGCACTCTTTAACAGCAAATCCGTCATTCCAGTCCTGTTTTAATTTACACTTTATGCTTTTGTCATCTGTTCGCATTTGTATTCATCTTAATGTAAAGAACATGAAGACAGGTTCCATATTGCATACTTGCTCTACACCTTTCCCGACTCTAAATTTAGTGCATAAGAGAGATATAGGCTCTTTTTTTAAAAAAAATAAAATACTGCGATATATAAAGCATTAGCACTTTATCCTTTTTTCTCTGAGCCGTGACCCCTTCATTTAAAAGCACTGTCTGAAGTAGGTACCCATGCTGGAGATCTCTCCTGTCACACTTACATTTTCTGGGTCTTTTCACCCCAGCTGTACCACTTACCTCTTGTTTTCTGCCTGGCATGCCTCTGCCTTAGTCTCATGGCATGCTGCCATTTTACTTAGTATTTTTTTTAAGATTTTTTATTTGTTTAAAAATAAACATTTTTAAATCATTTTCTATAATGCAAAAGCTGAAAGTGTGAAGGGATTAACCACCTTTGTGGGAATTCTTTGATTACCGGAAGCTTGTGGGTAAGTACAACCTTTTGTCATATCTTAGAAAAATAGTTCCAAGGTTCAATACACATCCATCCCCAGCAGGGTACAGTCATCAAGGCCTACAATTGAAAAGTAAATCAGCCTTCGCATGGTCTTTTTGTTGGGCGTGTTTTCTATCCCTGATACCCTGGAGTCTCTTCCCAGAATTAATTATGTGCACCAGACCATTGTCTTAGGCTGTAATATTTTTAAGTAAATCCAGACTTATCTGAATATCTGTCAAATTTTTACAAAGAATATATTGCAATACTGATGAATTTAAAAGCACTATTTACTACTTAATACAAATTCCAAAGGGATGGAAGTTTGTTGGTTGTCAACCTGTTGCAAGCTAGAGTTATTTGGGAAGAAAGAATGGCAGTTGAGGAATTGTCTGTATTCCACATTGGTGTAGGCAAATTTGGGGGACATTTTTTTTGATTAATGACTAGTGTGACAGTGATACCTGTTGGCAGGTGGTCCTGGGTGGTATAAGAAGGCAAACGGAGTGGAAGTCAATGGGGAGCGTTCTTCATGGCCTCTGCTTTAGTTCCTGTCTCCACATTCTTGCCTCAAGTTCCTGCTTTGCCTTCTCTCAGTGCTGGAACATAACTTGAAAGTTCTTAAATGAAATAACCCTTTCCTTCTCAAGTTGCTTTGGTTCATCATACTTTGATTCATATGGGTAAAAATAGAAAATCATTATTTGTTCTCTGACCCATAGTCTGAGAAGTTTTATCTTGTTTCAGATTTTCTGAGAAACTAGTCTATATACTCAGGTCCAAACACATGCATTCATCTATACAACAATATTTGTAAATAATTTCTAGATGCCAAACTCTATAACCCAGCAAAACCATAATAGTAGGGGTGTTGCCCTAGAATGTTGTTTGAAAGCCCACTGTTGTGAAGTTACTTTTTTTTTGATAAGTTCAGAGACCTTTTTTTATTTTACTTTGCATTTTTTTCCAGAAGTAATTTCATTTGAAATTGTTGACTAATGTGTAACTTTGCTTTTGGGTAACTTCTATGAATTGGAAAATCTCTTACATCCAAGTATTTCTAAGATCTTCTTTGTGTGTGTGGTCCTACAGCTTTTCTGTTTCCATCCACACTGTGGTTCTTTGGTTCTTCTCATCTACCAGGAATCTTCTCCCACTTATCAGTGATATTTCTTTTCCTTCTTTCTATGTAGTCCTCTTTCTTGGTGGACTCTTTGCACATTGATCGTTTATATCACAAATAAGTTCTTTAGAAAGAGTTAATAGAAATCAATTACTTTACATTTTTCAGAATATATAATTATGAGTTTATTTTGCCCAAATAACTGAGTAATAGTATGACTGAATAAGAAAGTGATGCTTTTCTCCAGAAGTTTTAAGAATACTTACCCATTGCTATGGGCTCAATGATTCTTTTAGAAACATCATATAATTTTGTATACTTGTGACTATTTTTGGTGCTTCTAGGGTTTGAACTTAGGGCTTTGCACAAACTACGCAAGTAAACTACCATAAAGCTATCCCCTAAGCTCAGGATTCTTGACTTTATTCATCAGACCCATTTTTTACAATAAAGTCTCTGAAGGTTTCTATTTTGCTGGAGACTGACATTTTGTGACAATGTGACCTGGTCTGCTTTATTTCAGTGTGCGTTCTGAGAGTTTGACCTTCCTATCAACCAGTTGGAATCTTTTGCAGGTGCTGTTTTTGATGGTCCCCTTTGTTTTTTCAGTCATCCTGCTATTAAAAATAAAAGCTATAGCGTTTTTGTTTTTTTGTTTTTTTGGTTTTTGGTTTGTTTATTTTTTGCTTCTTTATCCCCAAAACTATTTTTCTTTGTCTTGTCTTCTGTATTTTCCTTCATTTTTGTCAGGTTTGTCAACTGCATGGAATATTGAACTTTTCTAATTAAATTTTCAGCATTTTAAAAACTCAAAATAACATTTCCATTGCTATTGTTGTTATTGTGTCCATTTCTCCTTCAATTCAGCTGCTTTCTCCTCATCTTTATTCTTTTCTTACTAGATCCAATATCACCTCTTTATTTTCTGAAGGGGAGATTATAACGATTGCATGACTACTTAGACTAAGTCTTTTTTCCTTCCTTCCTTCCTCCTTTCTAGGTGCATGCTTTCTCTTTTTCTTCCCCAAACCCAGAGCCATGTGCTTGCTATTCACAATATTTCTAGTTTTCTTCTTTGTTTATTTAAGACATTATGCTGGGATTCTTTCAAATTTTTGATGATCATTAACTGTCCACTTGGACTCAAAGGAACCACTAATTGCTTGGTAGAAAACTGTGGTGCATGGACAAGAGTATGAAATTATCAGCATCGTTATATGGTGATTAGACAGAGACACGGTTGGTTGCTGTCAGACTCCCAGCTGTCTGTATCTGTGGGTGTTTTCTCATGGGCTAATCAGTTTTCTACTGAGAGTTCCTGAGACCTTCTGTCTCCCATTTAATTACTAACCACCAGATTCCAAAGTGAGGATGGTTTAGGATTTTATTGAGCAGAGTAATTCTCAAGAGCTATGTTATCAATTTTCCTCATCTTCAGATTTTAAATCCTATTTTTAATGTGCATTAATAAATAATTTCTTGTTTGTATATATTTATGCATGTGTAATAACTGGAATATCAGCTTCCTCTGCTGCTTGTGATGTTGTTTCCTCTTCAGACATCTGTCTTTATAAGAGGAGTTGCAAGTGGCTGTGTGAAAAGCACTGGACTTAGTGTTTTAAGAGTCTAATCAGCCAGCCCATATGCAATAAAATTATTGGTCCTGCTTTTAGACATAGTTCTTTGTACTGGACAAAATAAACAAACTATGTAAACATGCTAACATATTTGTTAGTAAACAAATTAATCTAGTTGTGTACAATACAATGACAAATGCTGACTGCTTCCGTAACCCATGGTAAAAGACATTGCAAATAAAGGATCAGGAAAGCTGAGCTTGAGGAGTGACATGACAGACAGGAAAGGGGACTTTTGGGGCCAAAACCCAATGTTTGTCTTTGATAGAGATCTAGGCATTTTAAAGATGTCTTATGGCACATGCAACTGGACTAGACATCAAGAATGAGGACAGCTTGGGAGGGAGGAAGTGCGGCGTCAATGCAGGTCACCACCATCACTCAGGACACCTTGAAATTGAAACCTGTAAACAAGAAAGTGTAGGTTTGAGGGGGCCTAAGAAAAACTGTGGCTTATCTTGGAAACTGTATTTCCTGTTGCCTTTCACATTACAGATCCACCAACTGTGTAGCCCTGGAATGATGTGAGATTTATGAAAAAAATCAGACATTTGCAAGTGTGGCTGGAGCAGACGCTGAGTTTGGTTGCAAATTAAGAGTGATAATTCTCTTCCTAGTAAATGCATCATTGGCTTTAGTTACAAAACAAAGTCATAGTGGTCATAATCTGCATTCTTGTTTTAATTCATAAACATACCAATTTCAGCAGGGAGATCAAGTTATTTATTAATAAGCACATAGCTAGGAAGAAGTAAGTATAGAACTTTGGCACATTCCTCCCACAAAAAGTAGATAATGAAACATTTAATTAAAAAAGCACATCATTACTTTTGAAGAGCTATGTGTGCATGATCTCTGGACAGACTGATATGTTTAGATTGACCCTGAGATAATTTCTTTTGGGGAGGAGACTGTAATTGATGTGAACCCAGAGCTCATTATTATTATCACTACTACTATTTGCAGTAAATTCTTCACAGAGGCTTGTTTGGAATTAGAGTTAACTGAATTCTCTTGTGTGCTAGCTTGCTTCTGTAGCCCTAATATATGTTAGAAAACTCACCTGACACCATAGGCTCCCTTTTCACCAGCTTGTTCAGTAGTGTCTGTGAAGCACAGTGTTGAATGGCTTTAAGTATTAATAAGCAGTCAATGTTGTCTAAAACAGGTTAAAAATTGTTAAAAAATTATGTTCAACAATCATCAGAGTGAGATATATTTTCTTCTTTATATGTAAAACTCACAAGAAATTGGCTTTACTAAATAAGAAGGAGAAGGCTTTAAGTGGTGTGGCCTGACAGTAATTTGTATTAGAGTCTGGAAGAGCACATTTGTAATGTCTTGTGGTAGTACATTTATCTCTTGCTGACAGAAGGAATAATTGCTTTAGAGAGCATATCAGTGGCTGTTTAAAAATTTAACTCTTTATCTCCATACACCTAAGGCTACAAAAGTAAGAGGAGACAAACACGGGGACTATAATACAGGTATAACAGTTATAAAATAGTGATTATAAAATATACATTAAAAAAGGAGTGAGGAAAAGGGCTAAATGGGTAATAAAAATCAGTTTAATATGTGTGTTTGTATTATTCACGTGCAGGCATTGCTCTAATGGCTATTGTTACTATTTTTGTTTTGGAATAGTCGTTGTCACATGGTTTTCAATTTATATGTACCTATATGAAGTTGATTTGTTCAGCTGAACTGTTAGGTGAGTAACTAATTAGGATTTTGATGTCCAAACATGACAGCTTTAATGGATTCTTGTCCATTAACTCCTTCTTATCCACATTTAAATATGAAATTTGTTTAACTTCAAATCTAATTTATCCTGAATAAACTTTTTGATCTTCATGTCTCACATGCTTTCTAGTGACATGTGCAAGGCTTGGAGTCTTAATTTAACCCTAGTGGAGAGGGAGGAGTTTGAGAGCGTAAGAACAAGGCCATTTTTAGGTCATTGTTTTTGTGGAAATTGGCCATTTCTGATCAGAGAAGATAGATAGAATGATAATTATGTTGACACAGCAGCTGTAAAATGTTCCATTCTAGCCAGTTTTCATAATCACTCTTACTCCAGAAAACCAATATGAAAGTACACGTGAGACCCTAGCAGATTAGATTTTATGTTGCGTGCTTTTCTTTCCTTCTTTCCTTCTTTCCTTCCTTCTTTCTTTCTTTCTTTCTTTCTTTCTTTCTTTCTTTCTTTCTTTCTTTCTTTCTTTCCTTCTCTCTCTCTCTCTCTCTCTCTCTCTCTCTCTCTCTCTCTCTCTCTCCCTCTCTCTCTCTTTCTCGGTTTTTCGAGACAGGGTTTCTCTGTACAGCCCTGACTGTCCTGGAACTCACTCTGTAGACCAGGTTGGCCTCAAACTCAGAAATCTGCCTGCCTCTGCCTCCCAAGTGCTGGGATTAAAGGCATGCGCCACCACCGCCCGGACGCTGGCTTTCTAAATATGTTTTTGGTATATAAAAATTGAACCAGCAAAATATATTTTATGTACTTTTATTTTAACCCTGTAATAACTCAAATTTAATTATAAGTATGGCTTCATTGTGTGTGTATATATATATATACATATATATATATAAAATTCATATTTTAGTATGCTAGATTTCTTGACCTGTTTAAACTGTTCTAAGTCAATTCTGCTTAATACAGAAGCATCTAACTTTGAAAGACTGATTTTCTAAAAGGTGCAAGACATGTAATGAAGCAGGGAGTAGACTTTCAAACTACAAAGGTGTCTGTATTAAACGATATTCAGTTTGTAGATGGCACATAGTAGGCTTTCAATAAATATTTAATGAATGGATAAATAAAGAATGATGAATTCTATATTTTTTCCTCAGCAGGAACTGTGACTAGCTCATATTTTCATCTGGTGCATAATGTGTCTTCAATTTATGAAGGTCATTTTAATTCTGATGGTTGATTCAAAGGTGTTGCTAACCCTTCTAACTTACAGATGTCTGAGAAATTCCACCTGTATGAGACATGTGACTGAGTTCAGCAACGAGCATCATGTTGAACATTTCTTAAACTGGAACACAGATGGATATAGTTACACAACGAAAGAGCAGTCTTCATTTCAGTCCTCTTAGCCAACCTTGTCCACATTTGACTAATCTCCCCCCTTACCATCCATTACTGGCTATTGTTTTTTTCCCTAAATAGAAAGTAAGATGTTTGATGAAGCCTGATGAGAAATAAGTGACATGAGGTTATAGTGGAAACATAAGATAATTTTAAATTATATTGCAGTGATTTCCTATGACATATGTCTCAATAGACAAGTCATGACACATAATGTATAGAAACAATCTGATGCCAATAGTCCCAGAGGGCAGACATAAAATTTCAAATGCGTTCATGTGTCCTTTTTCAAAATATTTGGAGGAATATCTCTTACTATGGGAAGCTTCTCACAAAGATCTATAACTATTTCACTATTTTTTTGCTATCAAGAGAACTTTTATTTTCTAAAATGAAATAATAATGATGACTTATGATTGAAATTCCAAATAACAAATCTCCCAGAGTGTACAAAAAATAAATGGCTTGTCTTCTAAATGCAAAGATGACTTGGAGGCGAGAAGCCAGTCAGTGATACATAGGCAACACAGAGATAATTATTCAGGTAATTGAAAATAAAATTCATTTTTGCCTTTTATTCCCAGCAAAGGGGATAAAAGCTGCCCATCTTGAGTTTATATTTGTATATTCATGTCACCATGGAAACTACTTAAGTCACTGCTGAAAGATTAGTGAATTGTATCTAAATTTCCTTCTCTTATTCTAAAATTTAAAGAAGGCTTTATTACCTTCCTACTGTAAAGAATGCATAGCACTAACCATCAAATAATTACAAATTTTAGTTGTGTACTGCATGTTTTCTTTTCTTTAAGAGAAACTGAGGTTGCAGATAAAAGATAGCTATTTCTATTGAATATGTTTGTAAGAAAACCTTCTTTTGTTTGCACAACAAAAGAAAAATAATCCTTCTAATGAGTGAAGCCCTGCTTGTAAACCACATTCAAATTTCAGTAGCATGATGTGTTTGAATAGCTCTGAGTTGCAGTAGCAGCACTCTCTGTGATCCATAAGTGGCAGTGTCTATTTGTATGAGGAGATATAGTGGCAGCGTGCATCCCCAACGTTGTTGACGATTTGCATGTCACAGAGTGCATTTCAACAATGCTGTATGCAAATTAGATACAGCTTCATGCTATGGTGGAACGCCATTCACAGAACAAAAACTGCTAGCATTTTTCCTAGTCACTCTATACATTGAAAGAAAATAATAACTATTTAGATACCCTGTTTCTATAAATTAGCAGATAAAGACATGCTGCACACATTAATTTTCTAACAATTACAGATGCTCCTATCTGGTTAATATTTTATATAAAACAGAATTTTAATATGCCTTCTATATTTAATCTGTTCTACATTTTTTAACATCTAAGTGACTTTATGTTGGGGTATAAATTATTTAAAATAAATAAATTTTGCTGTAAGTAAATTGGAAGTCTTAAAATGCCATGAATAAATACATGATGATTAGACGTGTGCAAAATCATTCTCTGTTTCTGTAGGAGTATGTGGAGCACAAATGTTTAAGTTCGGATTTTAATTTACCTAAAAGTGTTTACTGTTCTGAGCTTTTCTTTTGATTTCTAAGAGGAACAGTGTGTGTGTGGATCTAAGCATGAATAATGGAAGAGATAATTGTTTCAAATGACAAGAGCTTAAAACTTTTACAGAAAAAAAAATCAGCAACCAGATTTTGAAAGTCTATGAAGCGAGAAAAGGGCGCTAATCGGTGAATTAGGAACATAGACAGTCTGCGTTATGGCGTCTGTGAGCTTTCTTCATTCCATTTACATTTTCTCTCATTTCAAAACACAGCGATATACACTCCTCCTATTTCAGTTGTGCATGCAGAAGTGAAGCAACTGCTTCCCCCATACACAAAATTATTTGTAAATGCTCTCTGTGAATAAAACACATTAAACGCCATTTGCATATTGCGTGTTAATATGTGTGAAAAATGGTTCACGTAGTACATTAGGAAAGGAATACACAGAAATGACTCTAAAATGCCTTCTATATTTATAACAATTTAAGAGATAACAGTATTTCAGGTGCATTGGACTTAATTCAGCTGTGATGTTTTCTTTGGAGCCTTTATTTATTATTATTTTTTTTAAATGCTCCCTTGTGAATTCAGTGCATAGCTGCCAAGATTTTCAGAGCTGACCAGGAGGTGGAGACCTCATGTAAATGAGCTCATCTCTGCTGGCAGCCCACAATGACTGATTCAAAAGAACACAGAAGATGAGTGTGAACTAGCCAGGGATCCCTTCACTGCTCCTCACTAGGTAGGAGGTGACCTCCCCCAATTACACTGCTTCCACGATCTACTAGCTATATGTCCATAGAAAGAAGGGCTTGCCTTTTCTTTTTGAAAAGTGGAAATCCCTGTACATTAAACCCTTCATAGCTTTACATTTCTAGGCACAGTTTTTCTCACCTTCTCTCATGTAACACAGATGTTCCTGCATACATACTTACTCCTAGGCTGTCTGAATTATATATGATTAAGTTTCAGTACTTAATAATATATTAAATTTGAAAGCAATGTTGAAAAATATGGAATGTGTGTAAACCTCAAAATTTTACTATATTTCTAGTATGAACTGGCATATGATGTAATTTTTGAGAATTGTATAATAGAGGTATGTTAAATTGGTAAGATGTAGGTCCAGGAGTATATTATAACATCGTCATTTTAACTCAGATTCTGGCTTCATATACACTTCCGCCTTTGGTAATTTACATAAACATGCATAGCCTATGAATAATGCATAAACCTTATTTTCAACGCAGAGCCTTCAACTCTCACAGTGCACTAGTACACACACCCATTTGATTGGCTCTGCCCTGCTTTCATTACTCACAATTTCTTGGAAAACAGAAGAGGTGGAAAGGGTGACAAGAATGGACAGTATTCTTTTGTGCTTTTGTGTGTGTGTGTGTGTGTATTAAATATTGTTTTTTCTAGGCATTCAGTGTTCCAAAGGTTTACCTGTGATTATTGTTTCTGGTTGTGGTTCTATTTTTTTTTAAAGAAAGAATACATCAAAAATGTCTGAATCTACAAAACAGCAATCACAATAAGATATTCTATTTATTTATTTTTATTTTTTAAGCATGCTGCAAAAATCATTTTCTATTTGCATAAATCTGAGCACACAGATACAACTATAGAGTTTTTGATATCTCAATTATACTTGAAGCAAACTGGTAATGCTAAAACACTGATTAAACACATTTGCATTCAGGCAATATGAGAACTTAACATATTAAATGTATTGACTTGAACAGAATTGAGCAGTGATTAATTCACACATGTGATGAGTTTTCTTCATTTGAGACATTGAATACAGTTTATGTGCAAACTTGTTCATATGAATATATGAAATAAACCATCAAATGGTGCATGTGGAGTTAAATATTTCTAAGTGGGAATTCATCAAATATAAAGCAATACAATGACATGTAAATATATAACTTTAATAAAAATTTATTTGGTGTGTTTGCTAATTTCCTTGTTATTAAACACTTTGATTATTTTTATTTGAATAACAACATTTTGCTTTCCAGAGGTAGAAATTTCCCCTTTAAATCTACTTTTTTGCTTTCTCCTTTTTTTTTTCATTTTTAAATGCATTTCCAAGGCTGATCCTTTTTTCTTTTCTCTTCCCCTCTTGTGTAATGTTTCTTTTCACTTCCCATTTTAACACATTGGTGGACATTATTCACAAAATTATGTATGAGATTATCTTCTCTGTCAAATATTTAGGCTATTTATAGATGGTTGAGACCCACCATGTGGTTGCTGGAAATTGAACTCTGACCCTCTGCAAGAGCAGAGACAGTCCTCTTACCCACTCAGCAACCTCTCCAGTTCCCTAGTTTAGTTAACACTTAATTTAGTTCTCATTGAAACTTTCTTTTGATGAAATTTCTATTTGCTACACCAAATGGTTATTTATTTTCAAATTATAAAAGAGCCTGTACTGCTAGATTTACTTTAGGGAACCTTACCTTTAGGGATTACAAAATTTTTATTATTGACAATGTTACAAAACTGATCCTTTGTATGCAGCAATGCTATACTCTTCCTCTGTGGGTTGACAATATAAAGATACATGTGGAGATTTATGAGTACAAAAGCCTTGGAGTTATTATGTAATGGGATTTTTTTTGGGCAGAATTTTAAAGTAGTGATATTCATTGACAGCAAGACTTATACAGTAGTGAAATAGTATCAAGATTAAAACAAAGACTAGTACCTTCTTACTGAAATTTAAAGGGGATAGAAGTGAATTGAAATTTGTGTAGTATGCTAAAAGAAAGTGAGACAATTTACTTCAGCATTTGTGTGAGAAGAAATATTATCCGTGGTATAAGGAATAAAACATAAGAAGTGGAACCGGATTGGAGGGATCGAGGTAACCAAGAAGTACTCTATTGTGAGAGGTACTCTCCCCATGCTTAAAATTAGAGTTACATCTATGTTTATGGCTTCATTTAGTAGTAAACAATATATTTTATTTGAATACTGCATTTTTATTCTGTATGTGATATTCTTTGATGTTACTAAATGAATGTGAATGTTCAATTCAGAGTGCTCAACGAAAAAACAAACAGAAAACAAAAAACAAACAAAAACCCATATCTAACTGTACTTGTTAGTCTAATAGTAACACAGCTTTCCGTTATGATGTCCAGACTCTCCAATGCTATGTAACTTTGAGTAAAATGTTCACATTCAACATGCAATGAGATTTAAGAAGAGAGAATTTTACAAGCTGTGGGTTCTCTACCTTGGGTTCTGCAAGTGCTCAGTGGCATATACTTAAACAGATAGCTCTAACTACAAAAAATCTTGGACACAGTCTTTGAACTTGGATTTTTAAAAAAAAATTTGTTATTGGATATATTCTATATTTACATTTCATTTCCCCTTTCCTGGTTCCCTGCCCCCCCAAACGTCCCACATGTCCTTTTCCCTTCCCTTGTTCCCCCATCCACCCCTTCCCACTTCCCTGTTCTGGTATTCCCCTACACTGATGCTTTGAGTCTTTCCAGCGCCAGGGTCCACTACTTCCTTCTTGTAGGACATCATTTGGTATGTGGATTGTGTCTTTGGTGTCCCAAGATTCTAGGCTAATATCCACTTATCAGTGAATGTATACCATGGGTATTCTTTTGAGACTTGGTTACCTCACTTAGTATGATGTTCTCCAGCTCCATCCATTTCTCTAAGAATTTCATGAATTCATTGTTTCTAATGGCTGAATAGTACTCCACTGTGTATATATACCACATTTTTTGTATCCATTCTTCCGTTGAGGGACATCTGGGTTCTTTCCAGCTTCTGGTTATTATAAATAAGGCTGCTATGAACATAGTGGAACATGTATCCTTATTGCATGCTGGGGAATCTTCTGGGTATGTGCCCAGGAGTGGTATGGCTGGGTCCTTGGGAAGTATCATGTCCAGTTTTCTGTGGAACCGCCAGACTGATTTCCAGAGTGGTTGTACCAGCTTGCATTCCCACCAGCAGTGGAGGAGTGTTCCTCTTTCTCCACATCCTCGCCAACACCTGCTGTCTCAGGTGAAAGTTTTTAATCTTAGCCATTCTGACTGGTGTGAGGTGAAATCTCAGGGTTGTTTTAATTTGCATTTCCCTAATAACTAGTGATGTTGAACATTTTTAAGGTGTTTCTCATCATCTATCATCAACAGCAAAAGAACTTCTGGGGGAATCAATATCCCGGACCTCAAGCAATATTACAGAGCAGTGGTATTAAAAACTGCATGGTATTGGTTCAGCGACAGGGAAGCGGATCAATGGAATAGGATCGAAGACCCAGAATTGAACCCACACATCTATGGCCAATTGATCTTCGACAAAGGAGCTGAAAACATCCACTGGAAAAAAGATAGCCTTTTCAACAAATGGTGCTGGCTCAACCGGAGGTCAACATGCAGAAGAATGAGAATTGATCCACTCTTATCTCCTTGCACTAAACTCAACTCCAAGTGGATCAAGGATCTCCACATAAAACCAGACACACTAAAACTAATAGAAAAGAAACTGGGGAAGACCCTTGAAGACATCAGCTCAGGGGAAAAATTCCTGAACAGAACACCAATTGCTTATACTCTAAGAACAAGAATAGACAAATGGGACCTCATAAAACTACAAAGTTTCTGTAAGGCAAAAGACACTGTCAAAAGGATAAATCGGCAACCAACAAATTGGGAAAAATTCTTCACCAACCCCAAATCCGACAGAGGGCTAATCTCCAATGAATACAAAGAACTCAAGAGGTTAGACCCCAGAAAACCAAATAACCCTATCCAAAAATGGGGTACAGAGCTAAACAGAGACTTTTCACCTGAAGAAATTCGGATGGCTGAGAATTTTTCTTTTTTATTAAACTAATAAAATTTATTTTAAAATATACAACTCAGTATTCACATTTTAAGTCATCAAAAATAATTTATAATAGTTAAATGCCGCTTAAATATACATGAATTTTTCTGAAGCTAAAAGTAATATGCACTCAATCACTTTTAAAAATCTATTTGGAACATCAAAAATGATAGATGTAGAAAAATATCTCATGAATTTCTCTATGAAAGTAAATTGTGAAAAGTTCCTGATTAGACAGAAACCATTCTATGTCCAAGGGAGAATATTCAGTGTAACTGTGGCTTCATAGAATGAATTGGGTAGTGTTCCTTCTGTTTCTCTTTTGTGGAACAGTTTGAAGTGTATTAGTATTAGGTCTTCTTCGAAGGTCTAATAGAATTCTGCCCTAAACCCATCTGATCCTGGGCTTTTTTTTTTGGTTGGAGACTTTTAATGACTACTTATATTCCTTTAGGGGTTATAGGACTGGTTAAATGGTTTATCTGATCCTGATTTAACTTTGATATTTGTTATCTATCTAGAAAATTGTTCATTTGTTCCAGATTTGCCAGTTTTGTTGAAAAGAGGCTTTTGTAGTAGGATCTGATGAATTTCCTCAGTTTCTATTGACATATCTCCCCTTTCATCTCTGATTTTGTTAATGTGGATACTGCCTCTGTGCCCTCTGGTTAGTCTGGCTAAGGGTTTATCTATCTTGTTGATTTTCTCAAAAAATCAGCTCCTGGTTTTGTTGATTCTTTGTATTGATCTTTTTGTTACTATTTGGTTGATATCAGCCCTGAGTTTGATTTTTCCAGCCATCTACTCTTCTTGGGTACATTTGCTTCTTTTTGTTCTAGAGCTTTCAGGTGTGCTATCAAGCTGCTATTGTATGCTCTCTTCATTTTCTTTTTGGAGGCACTAAGAGCTATGAGATTTCCTCTTAGCACTGCTTTCATTGTGTCCCATAAGTTTTGGTATGATATGCCTTAATTTTCATTAAATTCTAAAAAGTCTTTAATTTCTTTATTTCTTCCTTGACCAAGTTATCATTGAGTAGGGCATGTTCAGCTTTCATGTGCATATGGGCTTTATGTTGTTTTTGTTGTATTGAAGACCAGCCTTAATCTGTGGTAATCTGATAGGGTGCATGGAATAATTTCAATCTTCTGATATTTGTTGAGGTTGGTTTGGTGACCAATTATATGGTCAATTTTGGAGAAGGTACCATGAGGTGTTGTGAGGAAGGTATATTCTTTCATTTTAGGATGTAATGTTCTATAGATATCTGTTAAATCCATTTGGTCTGTAACTTCTCTTAGTTTCACTGTGTTTCTGTTTAACTTGTGTTTCCATGATTTGTCCATTGATGAGAGTGGGCTGTTGAAATCTCCAAGTATTATTTTGTGATGTGCTATACATGCTTTCAGCTTTAGTGGAGTTCCTTTTATGAATATGGTTGCCCTTGCATTTGGAGCATAGACGTTCAGAATTGAGAGTTCTTCTTGATAGATTTTTCCTTTGATGGGGATGAAGTGTTCTTCCTTATCCTTTTTGATAACTTTTGGTTGAAAGCTGCTTTTATTCGATATTAAAATAACTATAGCAGCTTCTTTCTTGGGACTATTTGCTTGGAAAATTGTTTTCCAACCTTTACTCTGAGGTAGTGCCTTTCTTTGATACTGAGGTGCCTTTCCTGTATACAGAAAAATACTGGGTCCTGTTTATGTACTCAGACTGTTAGTCTATGGTTTTTTGTTGTTGTTGTTGTTGCTGTTGGGAAATTGAGTCCATTGATGTTAAGAGATATTAAGGAACAGTGATTGTTGCTTCTTGTTATTTTTGGTGTCATTTTTATGTTTGTTTGTCTATCTTCTTTTGGATTTGTTGAAAGATTACTTTCATGGCTTTTCTAGGTTGTAATTTCCTTCCTTGTGTTGTTGTTTTCCATCTATTATCCTTTGTATGACTGGATGTGTAGAAAGATACTGTGTAAGTTTGTTTTGATCATAGAATATCTTGGTTTCTTCATCTGTGCTGAGACTTTTGCTGGAAATAGTAGCCTGGGCTGGCATTTGTGTTCTCTTATGGTCTGTGCAACATCTGCCCAGGATCTTCTAGCTTTCATAAACTCTGATGAGAAGTCTGGTGTAATTCTGGTAACTCTGTATTTATGTGTTACTTGACCCTTTTCTCTTACTGTTTTAATATTCTTTCTTGGTTTTGTGCATTTGGTGTTTTGAGTATTATGTGACGAGAGGGATTTCTTTTCTGGTCCAATCTATTTGGAGTTCTGTAGGCCTCTTCTATGTTTATCAGCATCTTGTTCTTTAGGTTAGAAAGTTTTCTTCTATAATTTTTTTGAAGATACTTATTGTCCCTTTAAGTTGGGGAATCTTCATTCTCTTGCATACCTATTATCCTTAGGTTTGGTCTTCTCATTGTTTCCTGGATTTCCTGGATGTTTTGGGTTAGGAGCTTTTTGCATTTTGCATTTTCTTTGACTGTTGTGTCAATGTTTTCTATGGTATTTTCTGCACCTGAGATTCTCTCTTCTATCTCTTGTATTCTGTTGATGATGCTTGCATCTATGACTCCTGTTCTCTTTCCTAGCTTTTCTATCTCCAGGGTTGTCTCCATTTGTGATTTCTTTTTTTTTTTTTATAAATTTTTTCTTTTCTTTTTTTTTATTGTATATATTCTATATTTACAATTCATTTCCCTTTTTCTGGTTCCCCACCCCCAAAGGTCCCACATGTCCTTTTCCCTCCCCCTGCTCCCTCATCCACCCCCTCCCACCTTAATGTTCTTGTACTCTCCCACAATGATGTTTTGGTCCATTCTAGCACCAGTGTCCACTCCTTTCTTCTTGTGAGACATCACTTGATATGTGATTTGTGTCTTTGGTGTTCCAAGCTTCTAGGCTAATATCCACTTATCAGTGACTGTATACCATAGGTATTCTTTTGAGACTGGGTCACCTCACTTAGTATGATGTTCTCCAGCTCCATCCATTTCTCTAAGAATTTCATGAATTCATTGTTTCTAATGGCTGAATAGTACTCCATTGTGTATATATGCCACATTTTTTGTATCCATTCCTCTGTTGAGGGACATCTGTGTTCTTTCCAGCTTCTGGCTATTATATATAAGGCTGCTATGAACATAGTGGAGCATGTATCCTTATTGCATGCTGGTGAATCTTCTGGGTATATTCCCAGGAGTGGTATGGCTGGGTCCTCCAGAAGTATCACGTCCAGTTTTCTGAGGAACTGCCATACTGATTTCCAGAGTGGCTGTAACAGCTTGCATTCACACCAGCAGTGGAGGAGTGTTCCTCTTTCTCCACATCCTCGCCAACACCTGATGTCTTCTGAGTTTTTAATCTTAGCCATTCTGACTGGTGTGAGGTGAAATCTCAGGGTTGTTTTAATTTGCATTTCCCTAATGACTAGTGATGTTGAACATTTTTTTTATTGAATTCTATGTTCATATCTTCTTTTTTTTTTAATTTTTATTTTCTATATTCTATGTTTACATTCCAAGGGCTTTCCCCTTTCCCAGCACCCTGTCCATTTGTGATTTCTTTATTGTTTCTATTCTCATTATTAGATCCTGGAAGGTTTTTTTCAATTTCTTCACCGGTTTGGTTGTATTTTCCTGTAATTCTTTGAAGCATTTTTCTGTTTCCTCTTTAAGGGTTTCTACCTGTTTTCCTGTGTTCTCCTGTGTTTCTTTAAGGTTGTTACTTATGTCCTTCATCATCATGTCCCCTATAATCATCATGAGATGTGATTTTAAATAAGAGTCTTGTTTTTCTGGTGTGTTGGAGTATCCAGGGCTCACAGTGGGAGAACTGGTTTCTGATGATGTCAAGTAGACTTTGTTTCTGTTCCTCATGCCCTTGCCCTTGTCTCCAGCCATCTGGATATCTGTGGTGTTAGTTGTTCTTGCTGTTTTCTCACTGTGGCTTGTACCTCCTGCAATTCTGTTTGTCAGTTCTCCTGGGAGATCAGTTCTTTCCAGGAGGAATTTGGGCTTGGAGGGCTGTGGCATAGGGTCAGCTCCAGGGTTCAGATAGATACTGGAAGGATTATGTCTCCTGCTGTTCTTTGGTTCCTGTGTTTTAATGGCTCTGGGCAAGTCCCTTTTGGGACCGGAATTTAGGCAGCAGTGGTAGTTTTACCTGTGCTCACAGGTGTGTAGGCACTCCTGGGAGACCAGCTGTCTCCCGAAGGTAATTGGGTATGTAGAGGTATGGCACAGGACCAGCTCTGGATACTATGGTACAGGATCAGCTCAGGGTGCATACAGATCCTGTCCCACGCTTTTCCTTGTTTCCTGTGTCCTGAGGTTTCCGGGCAGGTCCCTCAGAGCAGAACTGGTGGTCTTACCAATGCTCACAGACTTGTCAGTACTTCTGGGAGACCAGCTTTCTCCCCAGCAGTATTTGTGTATGGAGCACTCTGACACATAATCATCTCTGGGTGCTGTGGCACAGGATCCTATATCATTTCTTAATATCAGCTTGTTCAGTGCACCTAGAGAGTAAGTACTCTCACGTGAGCTCTATAACCACATGCTTATCAGTGCCAAATAGGATGAACCCAAATTCATTGGTTTTAAGTTTATCTGGGTCAGCAGTAAAACTTAGTGATATTTACTCTTTGTGCTTGTTTGTTTTCATACTTCAAGACTTGAACAAGTTTTCTCAGCTTTTTTCATCTCCTCCTAGTCATTATATATACGGTTCCAGTGGGCTGCCATCACTGCTCCTCTATTATTTCTTGCCTCCCAGCCATTCATTGGAGATTCCTATCAACATTCATGGATTTAACTTCTGCCTCAGTTCCAAAAACTTTTGTCTATCTATTCTCTATCTTCTCAAAATATCAAAATATGTATCTTCATCAATTCATTTACATGCAAATCAAGATGATGCTTTTAAAACTCAACTATGATGCTGGGAGCTCTGTCCATATCTTCCCATCTGTCTCAACGCTTAATGTAGAATGATTATTTGGGCTCACAAAGGCCTTCTTGTTCTGTGTGATATCTCTGTATAAACTACCTCTCTGAGCCCATCTTCTGATGCTCTCTCAGCTCAAGCTTCTCTGGTCTTATTCTTCAGATATGACTGATGAAACCTCACCTGTGGAATTTTTCATTTTCTGTTCTAAATAATTTTCTCAAGATATTTCAGTATACTGATGTATTATTGGAAAATTTCTGATCATTCTCTTTATAAGTGCCTCCTTTCCCTAGCATTTTAGTCTAATTTCCTTCTGTTTTCCTGCACGGCATGCACAACAATAGGTTTTTACTATTATTTAATTTTATTTGGTGTTTTCTGTTCCCCTGCTGCTGATTCTTAGAAGAGTTTAAACTTTGAAATGGGAATGAATGTCTCTTTTGTTCTATACGCTGTCACTGGACCCCAATATAGTACCTGCAGTCTAGTAGACTTCTCTTTAAATTGTTGAATGTATGGAAGGATCATAAGCCTGAAATTGCAGAGAATTAACTAGTGACATTCAGAATATTAGGGTCACAAGAAGGGGACGTTGGATTTTGTTTTTATCTTTCATAATTTATTTTTTATTCACATCACATCACATTACAAGCACAGCCCCCATCCTTTGCTCCTCCCAACCCTTCCCTTGAAAATACCTCCCCCATTATCCTTTCTTCTTTTCCCCAGAGAAGGGGAATCCCCTGCTTGAGTGGTACCCTTCTGCATAAAACACTAAATCTAATAGAAGAGAAAGTAAGAAACTCATTGGCACAGGAGACAAAGACCTGAACAGAACACCAGTAGCTTAGACACTAGAATCAACAATTAGTAAATGGGACCTCATGAAACTGAAAAGCTTTTGCAAGCCTAAGGATACCATCAATAAGACAAAATGGCAGCCTACAGAATGGGGAAGGAAGTTCTTTACTAACCCTATATCTGACAGGGGCTAATATCCAAAATATATATAGAACTCAAGATATTAGACATCAAAAATGGGGCTGAGATAAACAGAATTCTCAACAGAGGAATCTTAAATGTCTGAGAAACACCGAAAGAAGTCATCCAGGAAATGTAAATCAAAATGACTCTGAGATACCATGTTACATCAATCAGAATGGGTAAGATCTACAATTCATTTCCCTTTTTCTGGTTCCCCACCCCCAAAGGTCCCACATGTCCTTTTCCCTCCCCCTGCTCCCGCATCCACCCCCTCCCACTTTACTGTTCTTGTACTCTCCCACAATGATGTTTTGGTCCATTCTAGCACCAGTGTCCACTCCTTTCTTCTTGTGAGACATCACTTGATATGTGATTTGTGTCTGGTGTTCCAAGCTTCTAGGCTAATATCCACTTATCAGTGACTGTATACCATGGGTATTCTTTTGAGACTGGGTCACCTCACTTAGTATGACGTTCTCCAGCTCCATCCATTTCTCTAAGAATTTCATGAATTCATTGTTTCTAATGGCTGAATTCTAATTGCTCCATTGTGTATATATACCACATTTTTTGTATCCATTCCTCTGTTGAGGGACATCTGTGTTCTTTCCAGCTTCTGGCTATTATATATAAGGCTGCTATGAACATAGTGGAGCATGTATCCTTATTGCATGCTGGTGAATCTTCTGGGTATATTCCCAGGAGTGGTATGGCTGGGTCCTCCAGAAGTATCACGCCCAGTTTTCTGAGAAACCGCCATACTGATTTCCAGAGTGGTTGTACCAGCTTGCATTCCCACCAGCAGTGGAGGAGTGTTCCTCTTTCTCCACATCCTTGCCAACACCTGATGTCTTCTGAGTTTTTAATCTTAGCCATTCTGACTGGTGTGAGGTGAAATCTCAGGGTTGTTTTAATTTGCATTTCCCTAATGACTAGTGATGTTGAACATTTTTTAAGGTGTTTCTCAGCCATCTGAATTTCTTCAGGTGAAAAGTCTCTGTTTAGCTCTGTACCCCATTTTTGGATAGGGTTATTTGGTTTTCTGGGGTCTAACCTCTTGAGTTCTTTGTATACATTGGAGATTAGCCCTCTGTCGGATGTGGGGTTGGTGAAGATTTTTTCCCAATTTGTTGGTTGCCGATTTAGGACCTTTGGGGGTGGGGAACCAGAGAAAGGGAAATGAATTGTAAATATAGAATATATACAATAAAAACAAAAAGAAAAAAAAGAATGGGTAAGATCAAAAATTCAAGTGACAGCACATGTTGGCAAGGATATGGAGCAAGCAGAACACTTCTCTATTGCTGGTGGGATTGCAAACTTGTACAACCTCAAGACCCAGCTTTACCACTCGTGAGCATATACACAAAAGATGCTCCACTATAACAGAAGATCATTTCTTCAACTATGTTCATTGTAGCTTTATTCATAATACCTGGAAACTTGAAACAACATAGATACCTCTCAACTGAAGTATGGATATAGAAAATGAGGTTCATTTCCACAATGGACTACTACTCAGCTATTGAAAACAAAGATATCATGAAATGTACAGGCAAATGAATGGAACTTGAGACTATCATCCCAAGTGAGTTAATACAGATCCAGAAAGACATGCATGGAATGTACTCAATTACAATTGGACATTAACTTTGAAGTGCAGGATAACCATTCTACAAACCACAGGCTCAAAGAAACTGGATAATAAGACAGCCCAAAAGAGGATGTGTGAGTTTTACTCAGAAATGGAAACAAAATGGACATTGGATTTCTTAAACATCAGAGTTATTTAAAGAGGGACTCTAAGATCAAGAGAAGGTCATATTGACATTTCATTGTTCTTTGGTAATTTAAGAGAGAGAGAGAGAGAGAGAGAGAGAGAGAGAGAGAGAGAGAGAGAGAGACTAGAAAAATATATTCTTTTTGCCTCTAATTTGTCTCTACAGTTATGTTTCTAGTTAAGCCTTTTTCTATTTCATTGTTTTCTAGCTCATCTAGTGCTTATCTATTCTTGCTTTCATTTGTCACGCTTGTAATTTTATTGAAACCTATTTATGCTTTTATAAAATCAGCTCATTTTGTATATCTAATCATTGACTCTTGATATTATCAGTTTTAAGATAAATCAAAGATTTTGGCCATATCTGTAACATCAGGGTTAAATGAAATAGGCCTAGCCTTGAGATAAAAGAACTAAGTAAACAGAGACACTAAATATAAAAGTATGTTTACTTTGATACATGTGCTGTCAAGAAGGTTTTATAAATAAAGAAAATATCTAATAAAAAAAGAAGGTTTTATCCATAGAAAGTTGTTGGGACTCTATGAATGAAAAATAAAGCACATCATTTGACAGTCCATACAGACTCTTAGCATGAAAAGATGCTGAATTTTGTCAAATGCTTTTTTCAGCATCTAATGAAATGACCATGTGGTTTTTTTCTTTGAGTTTGTTTATGTATTGGATTACAATGATGGATTTCCATATATTGAACAATCCCTGCATCCCTGGGATGAAGCCTATTTGATCATGATGAATGATCATTTTGATGTGATCTTGGATTCCTTTGGTGAGAATTTTATTGAGTATTTTTGCATTGATGTTCCTAAGGGTAATTGGTCTGAAGTTCTCTTTCTTTGTTGGATCTTTGTGTGGTTTTGGTATCAGGGTAATTGTGGCTTCATATAACGAGTTGGGTAGTGTTCCTTCTGTTTTTATTTTGTGGAATAGTTTGAAGAGTATTGGTGTTAGGTTCTTTGAAGATCTGACAGAATTCTGCACTAAAATCATCTGGTCCTGTGCTTTTTTAGTTGGAAGATTTTCAATGACCACTTCTATTTCTTTAGGGGTTATGGGACTGTTTAGATGATCTATTTGATCCTGATTTAATTTTGGGATTTGGTATCTGTCTAGGATATTGCTCATTTCCTCCAGATTTTCCAGTTATGTTGAGTATAGGCTTTTTTTTTAGTAGGATTTGATTATTTTTTTAATTTCCTCAGTTTCTGTTGTTATATCTCCCTTTTCATTTCTAATTTTGTTAATTTGGATACTGTCTCTGTGCCCTTTGGTTAGACTGGCTAAGGGTTTATCTATCTTGTTGATTTTCTCAACGAACCAGCTTCTGGTTTTGTTGATTCTTTACATGGTTCTCTTTGTTTCTACTTAATTGATTTCATCCCTGAGTTTAATGATTTCCTGTCTTGTACTGCTTTTGGGTGAGTTAGCTTCAGGACGCAGCAGGTATTGGCCAGGATATAGAGAAAGAGGAATACTCCTCTACTGCTGGTGGGATTGCAAGCTGGTACAACCACTATGGAAATCAGTCTGGCGGTTCCTCAGAAAACTGGGCATGACACTCCTGGAGGACCCTCCTGCACCACGCCTGGGCATATTCCCAGAGGATTCCTGGCATGCAATAAGGACACATGCTCCACTATGTTCATAGCAGCCTTATTTATAATAGCCAGAAGCTGGAAAGAACCCAGATGTCCTTCAATGGAGGAATAGATACAGAAAATGTGGTATATTTACACAATGGAGTACTACTCAGCAATTAAAAACAATGAATTCATGAAATTCTTAGGCAAATTGTTGGAACTGGAAAATATCATCCTAAGTGAGGTAACTCATTCACAAAGAACACACATGGAATGCAGTCACTGATAAGTGGATATTAGCCCAGAAGCTCTGAATACCCAAGACAGAATTCAAATATCAAATCATTGCCAAGAAGAAGGAAGGATAGGGCTCTGGTACTGGAAAGGCTTGAGGCAGCATTGTAGGGGATTGCCAAGACAGACAATTGAGCAGGGGTTGACTGGGGAAAGGGCAGAGGGAAGAGGGCTTATGGGACTTATCGGGAGGTGGGAACCAGGAAAGGGAAAATCATTTGAAATGTAAGCAAAGAATATAGAAAACAAAAAATGTTTCTAAGCTATAAATATATATTTTTTTCTTGAAAGTTATTTTACTCACTGAAACCCTGAAGGAATGAGTGTTATAGATTTATTAAGCACTCTACAGAAATGTATTTCCTTTGTGTTTTAAATTAGTTGCAATTTAATATCATTGGACATGCCCTTTTTCTTGTTTCCATTTGTGGTCTTGTTTCTAGTGGAATTGATAGAGCTCAGATTTATTTAAATTATGCTGATACATTTTATCTTCAAATATATGCATTGAAAAAAGTGTGGCTGTCCATATCCACAAATGAAATATGAAAATAGCCATGCTGATAAATTTCCCACTAAATCAGGTTTAATTAGATTTCAAAAAGTATAAAGACTGGCAACATTTTTACTCTATTACAGATCAAAGAAGAGAAAAAAGTGACAGAAACATCCAAATGTACTTTATAAACCAATCTCTGAATATATAGGTTACAGGACAAGAAATAGTTTTAATTTAGTCAAGACACTTGTTTTAAAGAAACTTTTACACTGAAACAGTTCTATGCCCCCCCCCAAATACATAATTAGGCTTGTAAAGCTATCACCATCCTTGCCTGTGCTAGGTCTTTAGGGCAACAGATGTGCCAGCTGCCCTGCATTTGCATAGTGTTGTTTCTCTTTTGGGGAAATTTCTTAGAATTTGATACATTTAAATGCACACAGGTATAAGCCATGTTGAATTCTCTAAGATTTTTAGAAGTTGAGAAACTTCAGGAAATGGTCTATTTCATTCATATTAAACACCAATTTAGTTTATTAAGTTTACTTAATACTAACTAGCTGTACTAGTTTCTGGGATCAGGACACATGTGGATAGAGTCCATTTTCTTGCTAAATATATTTGAGCATCTTTGGCAATGTGTCTTCACTTCAAATAACTGCTGAACAGGGAAGACCTTCTAAGGCACTTGTAGGCTTGGGAAACACATGTCAGGATATGTGGGGTGTTAATGTCAACCTCATATAAAGAACAACAATACCAACTAACCAGAACTCCCAGAGCTCCCAGGAACTAGGCCATTAACCAAGGGGTACACATGGCTCTAGCTGCATATATAGCAGGGGATAGCCTTGTCAGGCATCAATGGGAGGAGAGGTTTTTGGTCCTAAGAAGGCTCAATAGATGCCCCAGTGTAAGGAAATTGAGGGCAGGGAGGTCGGGGGTGGGGTGGGTGGATGAACACCCCCATAGAAGTAGGGGGAGGAAGCATGGGATAGGAGGTGTGGGGGGAGAACTGGGAAAGGCGATAACATTTGAAATGTAAATAAAGAATACATCCAATATAAAAGAGAAAAAGTTTATAACATGTAAGTATCACCAGAACTGTTGATCACCTTTACTTCAAAAGCATAGAAGAAACACAATAGGTTAGGATTTAATAAATTTAAATTTAACTTAAATACTTGGTATTTAAAATACTACCAACATTCTAATAGAGATGATAGTACTTAAAAAGTAACGAATGTCTACAGTTCTTAAGCTTTATTTAAATGACAAACTTTATCAGTTCTCTTGTGTCCTATACTGGTTACCTCAAGAAAATTTCAGTTTCTTGTAACTGGTTGATTTATTACACACTTTCTTAATCCCCCACATCTGGGTTTAACTTTCATCTATATCCTTACGAGTCTTTTAACCTTTCCTCAACAGTTCCAAGCCCCTGAATTTTTCTTCTGTCCTTTAATACCTCCATTTATCATTCAGTGTGATAAGCATAGTCATTCCATAAGCCACAATGGTATCAGCTGCTTCTTTGTGTATCTATGGAGGAAATACTATGTATGCTAAGGCTGTTTCAAGCTCTAGGGTTGTAATTTTATGATAATTTTAACTCTTTTTGAGTATAGGATCTGCTAATCTGTTCCTAACACTTGGCTGCTGCTTTCTCTCCTTCTGTCCCTTCTCCACTACTTTCTGGCACCTGTATCCCACCAGCCCTTTGAGACTTCTGTTTAATGATTACTTTTGTTTGCATTGTTGCAAACACAGTGTACAGTTTTATTCTTAAATCATCTCCTTTTATCCAGCTCACACAAATTAAACTATATTCTCAAAACTTCTATTTTTATATTTATTTTAAGGAATTCAGATTTTTGGTGCATTACTTATTAATCTGAAGTTTCATCAATAGTTTGGATTTCTGCCTTTTCAATTCCAGTCAGCCATTTCCATCCATTTCTAATTTGAGAATATCAAGTACTTTCTCTGAAAATGATGCTCTCTTGATTTTAATGAGACAAGATAAGCTGTTTTTGTACGTGTTTCGGGTTCTTTAAATATTCTGGTTATTGACTGGGTCAAAGAAATTTTATGTATTTGAACTCACACTATGCTCAAAAGAATCCTGGAAGATGACATTATAATCACATTTATATCATAGAGAATTTCTGAACTCACACAGACAGGATATGAGATTAGCCAGGCTGCTTCTAGAAATGGTTGTAGCACTGTCCTGTGATTACATTTTTAGTATGATACATTTTTCTATGGCCCTTTAAATAGCCTATCGTATTATTTGTTTCTTCCTGCATTGTCTCTCTTCTTTACCCTCCCGCACATAACCCTCCTACTCTAGTCTCCTGCTTATCTCTCTGTACCTATATAGTCTATTTCTCCTTCACTGAGAGATTTTCATTTCCCTTCTGGTCCCTTTTTTGATACTTAATTTCTGTAGTTATATAAATTGTAGCACACAGATACAAAAGGCTTATGAGCTAACATTCCTAGTGATGTCAGAAAGTATGTGCAAAAAGACTCACCAACACGACAGCCCAAGTGAGAGCTAAGCCAAGAGGTCACCAGTGAAGATGGCCAAGTGGAAATGGAAAGGTAGCCTTTCTTGGGGAAGGTGTCTTAGTTAAGGTTTCATTGCTGTGAAGAGACACCAAGACCAAGACAACTCATAAAGAAAAACATTTAAATGGACATGGCTTATAGTTTTAGGGGTTTAATACGTTATAATCATGGCAGTAAGCACAGCAGCATCAAGGAAGATATAATGCTGATAAAGGAGCTGAGAATTCTATGTATTGATCCTCAGGCAGCAAGGAGGAGACTAGCTAGCGTCTACACTAGTCAAAGATTGAGCATGGGAGACCACAAAACTCTCCTCAATAGTGACACACTTTCTCCAACAAGGTGATCCCTCCCAATAATGTCATTCCCTATGGGCCAAGCATTAAAATATATGAGGGTATAAGGGCTGAAGTTGTTCAAACCACCACAAAAGGGCATATGAATTAGTTGCCTAGTGCCAAACAGTCAGCCTTGAAAACTTTACAGGTGGCAGTATATGGATTTAACAGGTTTTATTTAGGATTATGTTTGTATATACTCATGCAAGTCAGGCCACAGATTTTAAGGAGAGTAGGGCATGGTATATGGGAGGGCTTGGAGGGAGAAAACGGAAAGGAGAAATGCAATTCATTTATAAATTTGAAGATAAAAATAAGTGCTTGCCAGTGGTAGCACATGCCATTAATCCCAGCATTTGGGAGGCAGAAGCAGCCAGATCTATGAGTTCAAAGCCAACCTGAAACCTGACCTACAGAGGGCATTCAAGGACACCCAAGTCTACACATTAAAACCCTGTCTCAAAAAACCAAAAACGTGTCCTAGAGTAGTATAACTGGATCTTGAAGTAGACTCATTCCCAGCTTCCTGAAAAACTGCCACACTATCTCCACATTGGCTGCATAAGTTTGCCTTGCAAATGCATTGAATAAGTGTTACCATTTCCCTACATTATTGCTAGCATGAGCTGTTTATTTATTTATTGAATATTATCTTCATTACATTGCCAATGGTAAAACCTTTCCTGATTTCCCCCCTCCCCAAAGACCCCCAACTCCTACTCCCACCCCCTGCCTCCACGTATATGCCCCTCCATCCGACACACTCCCATCTCCCCACCTTGGTTTTCCTTTGTTGGGGCCTCTATTGATAGACCAGAATTTTATAGACCAGAATCTCTCTGGCCTAGTTTATAGACCAGAATCTCTCTGGCCTAGTTTATAGACCAGAATCTCTCTGGCCTAGTTTATAGACCAGAATCTCTCTGGCCTAGTTTATAGACCAGAATCAATCTGGTCTATTAAACCTTCTAACCATAGTTTTTCAAACCCTTCTCCTTTCACCTGAAGCAGCTCTTGAAGGCTGCTGACAACCACCTATAAAGTTTCTATCCCATTTCCACTGTCAACCCCTAAGCGAGTTCAGCACTGGGTCAACACTGTCCCACTTAGTCTGTATCCTTCTGCACCTACAACAACAGCTTAAAAAGATAAAATTTTAGACTAGTGCTAGTATTTAACTCCTGTAGTTGTTCACTGTTCAGGATACCATCTTTTTCTGTTTTCTGCAAAGCTTCACCAAGGCAGGGTCACCTCAAGAGACCTTCCCGAATCCAGCCACACGTTCAGGCGCCAATTTGTAACTGCCCACAGTTACATCGAATGGGTTACCTGGAAGAGAAGCTGGGGATGTATGGGAAGGCGGCAAAATAGAGACAGAGACCAAGATGACACCTGCTATTCAAGGTCTCAAAGTTTAATGAAGAACTCTCAATATATATAAGCAGGGGGAAAAGTCTGGAAGTTTCTCAGCAGAATCAGTTCAGTTGCTCCACAGGTGGCTAGTGTTTCTCAGGAAACACTATTGTTATAGGCTTCACCTTTGAGCACTCTACCCTAGGTGGAGGTTATTATGGCTGACACAGGATTTCCCACTCAAAGGCTGGGATAAGAACTTCACATATGGTGGATATCAAGTTCCTGCCAGGTGGCATGGCACCCTAATAAGGCTCTCTACAATTGTGGAGAATAGTTTTTACTATCCTGGGATTTTTGTTATTCAGATGAATTTGAGAATTGCTTTTTCTAGATCTATGAAGAATTGATTTGGTATTTTGATGGGGATGGCATTGAATCTGTAGTAGGCTTTCAGCAAGATGGCCATTTTTACAATATTGATCCTGTCAATCCATGAACATGGGAGTTATTTTCATCTTCTGAGACCTTCTTTGATTTCTTTATTCAGAGGCTTTACGTTCTTGTCATCCAGATCTTTCACTTGTTTTCTTAGGGTCATACAAAGGTATTTCATATAATTTGGGACTGTTGTGAAGGGTGTCATTTCCCTAATTTCTTTCTCATCTTGTTTATCCTTTGATTAGAGGAAGGCTACTGATGTGTTTGGGTTAATTTTAAATCCAACCACTTTGATGAAGTTGTTTATCAGCTTTGTCGTTCTCTGGTGGAAGTTTTGGAGTCGCTTAAGTATACTATCATATCATCTGCAAGTAGTGCTATTTTTGACTTTTTTCCAATTTGTATATCTTTGACCTCCTTTTGTTGTCTGATTGCTCTGGTTAGGACTTCAAATACTATGTTGACTAGATAGGGAGAGAGCAGGCAGCCTTGTCTGGTCCCTGATTTTAGTGGGATTGCTTCAAGTTTGTCTCCATTTAATTTGATGTTGGCTGCTGGTTTGCAGTATATTGCTTTCACTATGTTTAGGTATGGGCCTTAGATTCCAGATCTTTCCAAGACTTTTATCATCAAGGGATTCTGGATTTTGCCAAAAACCTTTTCAACATCTAATGAGATGACCATGTGGTTTTTGCCTTGAGTTTGTTTATGTAGTGGATTACATTGATGGATTTCCATATATTGAACCATCCCTGCATCCCTAGGATGAAGCCTACCTGATCGTGGTGAATTATAGTTTTGATGTATTCCTGGATTCAGTTGGCCAGAATTTTGTTAAGTATTTTGGCATAAATATTCATGAGGGAGATTGGTCTGAAGTTCTCCTTTTTTGCTTGGTTTAGGTATAAGCATTATTGTGGCTTCATAGAATGAGTTGGGTAGTGTTCCTTGAGTTTCCATCTCATGGAATAGCTTGAAGAGTATGGGTATTAGCTCTTCTTTGAAGATCCTATCGAATTCTCCACTAAAGCCATCTGGTCCTGGGCTTTGTTTTAATGGAAGACTATTAACGACTGCTTCTATTTCCTCAGAACTTATGGGACTATTTATATGGTTTATCTGATCCTGTTTTAACGTTGGCACCTGGTATGTATCTAAAAAGTTGTCCATTTCATCCAGATTTCCAAACTTTGTTGAGTATAAGCTCTTGTAGTAGGATCTGATGATTTCTTTTTTGAATTTCCACAGTTTCTCTTGTTATGTCTCCCTTTTCATTTCTGATTTTATTAATTTGGGTAGTGCCTCTGTGCTCTCTGGTTAGTCTGGCTAAGGGTTTATCTATCTTCTTGATTTTCTCAAAGAACCAGCTCCTGGTTTTGTTGATTATTTGTATAGTTCTTTTTGTTTCTATTTAGTTGATTTCAGCCCTGAGTTTGATAATTTCCTGTAGTCTACTCCTCTTGGTGTATTTGCTTCTTTTTGTTCTAGAGCTTTCAAGTGCGCTGTCAAGCTATTATTGTAAGCTCTCTCCGTTTTCTTTTTGGAGACACTCAAGGCTATTAGTTTTCCTTTTAGCACTGCTTTCATTGTGTCCCATAAGTTTTGGTATGATTTTTTTTCATTTTCATTAAATTCTAAAATGTCTTTTATTTCTTTCTTTATTGCTTCCTTGACCAAGCTATCATTGAGAAGAACATTGTTCAAAGTCCACCTGTATGTGTGCTTTCCATTGTTTTTGTTTGAGCTTAAGACCAGCCTTATGCAGTGGTGATCTGATAAGGTTAATGGACTAATTTCAATATTTCTGTATCTGTTGAGGCTCATTTTGTGACAAATTATATAGCCAATTTTGGAGAAGGTACCATGAGGTGCTGAGAAGGTATATTCTTTTGCTTTAGGGTGGAATGTTCTATAAATATCTGTTAGATCCGTTTGGTCCATAACTTCAGTTAGTTTCACTGTGTCTGTTTAGTTTCTGTTTCTATGATTTGTCCATTATTGATAGTGGGGTGTTGAAGTCTCCCACTATTATTGTGTGGGGTGCAATGTGTGCTTTGAGATTTAGTAAAGCTTATTTTATGAATGTAGGTGCCCTTGTGTTCGGAGCATATATGTTCAGAATTGAGAGTTCATCTTGGTCAACTTTTCCTTTGACCCTGGTGAAGTGTCCCTCCTTACCCTTTTTGACAACTTTTGGTTGAAAGTCAATTTTACCTGATGTAAGAATGGCCACCCCATTTTCTTTCTTGGGACCATTTGCTTGGAAAATTGTTTTCCAACCTTTGACTCTAAAGTAGTGACTGCCTTTCTCACTGAGGTGGGTTTATTTTATGCAAAACATTGGGTCCTGTTTACATATTCAGTCTGATAGTCTACGTCTTTTTATAGGGTAATTGAGACCATTGATATTAAGAGATAGTAAGGAAAAGAGATTGTTTCTTACTGTTACTTGTTAAAGATGAAATTCTGTTTGTGTAGGTATCTTCAATTGGTTTTCTTGAAAGATTACTTTATTGCTTTTCCTAGAGTGTGGTTTCCTGTCTTATGCTGGTATTTTCCACCCATTATCCTTTGCAGAGCTGGATTTGTAGAAAGATACTGTGTAAATTTGCATTTGTCATGGAATCTCTTGTTTTCTCTGTCAATGGTAATTGAAAGTTTTGCTGGGTATAGTAGTCTGGGCTGACATTTATGTTCTCTTAGGGTCGGTATGACATCTGCCCAGGTCTTCTAGCTTTCATAATTTCTGGGGAGAGGTCTGATGTAATTTTGATAGGTCTGCCTTTATATATTACTTGACCTTTTCCCCTTATGGCTTTCAATATTCTTTCATTGTTTGGTGCATTTGGTGTTTTGATTATTATGTGAGAGGAGGAATTTCTGCTATGGTCCAGACTGTTTGGAGTTTTATAGGCTTCTTGTATGTTCATGGGCATCTCTCTTTCTTTAGGTTAGGGACATTTTCTTCTATAGTTTTGTTGAAGATATTTACTGGCCCTTTAAGATGTAAATCCTCACTCTCTTCTATACCTATAATCCTTAGTTTTGGTGTCCTTGATTTTCTGGATGTTTTGAGTTACAGGCTTTTTGAATTTTGCATTTTCTTTGACTGTTGAGTCATTGTTTTCTATGGAATCTTCGGTATCCAAGATTCTTTCTTCTATCTCTTGAATTCTGTTGTTGATGCTTGTATCTATGACTCTTGAATTCTTTCCAAGGTTTTCTATCTCCTGAGACATCACAATTTGTGATTTATTTATTGTTTCTACTTCCTTTTTTAGATTCTGGATAGTTTTGTTCAGTTCCTTCACTTGTTTCTTTGTGTTTTCCTGAAATTCTTTAAGGTATTTTTGTGTTTCCTTTTTAAGGGCTTCTACCTGATGACCCATGTTCTCCCATAATTGCCTATGGGATTTTTGTGTTGCCTCTTTAAGGGGTTCTACTTGTTGACCCATGTTCTCCAATATTTCTTTAAGGGATTTTTATTTCCTCTTTAAGGGCTTCTACCTGTTGACCCATATTCTCCTGTATTTCTTTAAGGAATTTTTATGTTTCCCCTTTAAGGACTTCTACCTGTTGACCCATGTTCTCCTCTATTTCTTTAAGGGAGTTATTTATGTCATTCTTGAAGTACCCCATCAACATCATGAGATGTGATTTTAAATCTAGCTCTTGCTTTTTCGATGTGATGGAGTATCCAGGATTTGCTGTTATGGGAGAACTGGGTTCTGATGGTCCTATTTTGCCTTGGTTTCTGTTGGTAATGATCTTGTATTTGCCTTTGGCCATCTAGTTATCTCTGGTGTTAGCTGGTCTTGTTGTCCCTGACTGTGACTTCTCTGTCCTGCAGGCCTGTGTATCTGTACTTGTGGGATTCCCTTTCTCTCAAATGCCCTGCATATAACTGGTTCTCCAGGAAGTATCAGAAGATATGGGGTCTTCCCTATGGCAGACTTGGCAAGGGCTGAATGCCCTGCAGGATGCTGGTTCTCTAGAAAGTATCAGAAAATAGGGTCTTCCCCATGGCAGAACTGGTACGGGTCTACCACATTGGAAGGAACAGGGCAGGCAGTCATGGAAGAGGAGGGAGGGGTGGAGGGACAGAATAGGAATGGTGATCTGGAGGGAGGGCAAATTTTGGTGGTTGCTGGGTAGTGAGCACCTCCCAGCTCTGGGCCTCCAGAGGTGGGGGGTGGTTCTTACTGAATGCTCTGCTGATGCTGGTTCTGTAGAAAGTATCACGAAATGGGGTCTTCTGTGTGGCAGAAGTGGCATGGGTCTACCACATCGGAAGGAACAGGACAGGCCTTAAATCATTTCTTTCTTTCTTTTTTTTTTTTTGCAATATTAACTAGTCATTTATTGCATCCTAAGGGACTTTGCATACTTCCCCACACAATCCTCGTAGTGACCATATGAATTGGATTTTATTATTGTCTAAAGAAATTGGAGAAAAGTAGGACACAAAGAAAAAAGCTGTATTTTCATTAAGGTAACACAGTTGGTAGAGCCTTCTGTGGTTTTATGGTTGGTATATGGTTCGAAAATACACATGTATTTCTGACCACACAAAAGGCCAATCAGTTCTTATTCCTCTGAAATCTCCCTGGGTCTACATCTAGTTACAGCTCTTTGATCTGAGAATTTCATTTTTTTTGGTCAAAAAATTTTTTTTATTGGATATATTCTATATTTACATTTCATTTCCCTTTTTTGTCCCCCGCCCAAGGTCCCACATGCCCTTTTCTCTCCCCCTGCTCCCTCATCCAACCCTTCCCACTTACCTGTTCTGGTATTCCCCTACATTGATGCTTTGATCCTTTCCAGCACTAGTGTCCATTCCTTTCTTCTTGTCAGATATCATTTGGTACGTGAATTGTGTCTTTGGTGTCCCAAGATTCTAGGCTAATATCCACTTATCAGTGAGTGCATACCATGGGTATTCTTTTGAGCCTGGGTTACCTCACTTAGTATGATGTTCTCCAGCTCCATCCATTTCTCTAAGAATTTCATGAATTCATTGTTTCTAATGGCTGAATAGTATTCCATTGTGTATATATACCACATTTTTTTTTGTATCCATTCCTCCGTTGAGGGACATCTGGGTTCTTTCCAGCTTCTGGCTATTATAAATAAGGCTTCTATGAACATAGTGGAGCATGTATCCTTATTGCATGCTGGGGAATCTTCTGGGTATATTCCCAGGAGCAGTATGGCTGGATCCTCCGGGAGTATGGGGGAATCAATATCCCGGACCTCAAGCAATACTACGGAGCAGTAGTGTTAAAAAACTGCATGGTATTGGTACAGTGACAGGGAAATGGATCAATGGAATAGGATTGAAGATCCAAAATTGAACCCACACATATATGGCCAATTGATATTCGACAAAGGAGCTGAAAACATCCACTGGAAAAAAGATAGCCTTTTCAACAAATGGTGCTGGCTCAACTGGAGGTCAACACACAGAAGAATGAAAATTGATCCACTCTTATCTCCTTGCACTAAGCTCAACTCCAAGTGGATCAAGGACCTCCACATAAAACCAGACACACTAAAACTAATAGAAAAGAAACTGGGGAAGATCCTTGAGGACATTGGCTCAGGGGGAAAATTCCTGAACAGAACACCAATTGCTTATGCTCTAAGATCAAGAATAGACAAATGGGACCTCATAAAGTTACAAAGTTTCTGTAAGGCAAAAGACACTGTCAAAAGGACAAATCAGCAACCAGCAAATTGGGAAAAGATCTTCACCAACCCCACATCTGACAGAGGGCTAATATCCAATGTATACAAAGAACTCAAGAAGTTAGACCCCAGAAAACCAAATAACCCTATCCAAAAATGGGGTACAGAGATAAACAAAGACTTTTCACCTGAAGAAATTCAGATGGCTGAGAAACACCTTAAAAAAATGTTCAACATCATTAGTCATTAAAGAAATGCAAATCAAAACAACCCTGAGATTTCACCTCACAACTGTCAGAATGGCTAGGATTAAAAACTCAGAAGACACCAGGTGTTGGCGAGGATGTGGAGAAAGAGGAGCACTCCTCCACTGCTGGTGGGACTGCAAGCTGGTATAACTACTCTGGAAATCAGTCTGGTGGTTCCTCAGAAAATTTAAATCATTTCTTATGGTCAATCTTTTTAAACATTTAATATTCTACTTGTCAGAATGTTTATGGACTAAAAGCTAATACCTTTTTTTAAAATTAAGTAGTTTAAAATTTTCCATAGTAATTAAATGAGAGAAGTAAAGATGGAAGGAGAAGTAATTGTCTCCTCTGTGCACATATATAGGACAGGCAGGTCATGAAACACTCTAAGTGGGTCTGTATTTGAAATGCAAGTAACTTCGTGTATTTGATTTCTGAGTAGAATTGGTTTTGTTTTCTGCTGTTTTTTTTTTTCAGTTTACCATTGAAGGCCTAACTGACTTTGACTGTTGGTCTTTCACTACTTATTTGAAGACTGCCCTCTAAAAGTTTTCCCATTGTTTTGAGAGAATAGCTTCCAGATGGTCTTCTGAGAACAAGTCTGGCTGTGAGTGTGATCATGCTGTACCAGTATGGAAACCACAGAGCACAAAGGGAGTTCCTGATTCAGCTGTGCTGAAACCACTTCTCCAATTAGCTATCCTGTGATAACACTGCTGCTTTTGTTGAATTTGAGAAGGGAGCTTTTCTGTGACTCCTTTCCAAAGGAGTGATATTAACCCTTGACAAACATCCTGTATTTAAATTTGATCTAATGGTTTGAAAAGATAATGAGGGGCTGGAGAGATCGCTCAGCAATTAAGGGCACTGGCTATGCTTCCTGAAGTCCTGAGTTCAACCCCCAGAAACCACATAGTGGCTCACAATCATCAACCGGATCTGATACCCTCTTCTGGGATGCAAGTATACATGCAGATAGAGTACTCCTAGACATAAAAATTAAATAAGTCTCTAAAAAAAGATCATGAGGTTTTCAAATGAATATAGGCAGTATTAAAGTATATTCTATATTGAACCATCCCTGCATCCCTGGGATGAAGCCAACTTGATCATGGTGAATGATCATTTTGATGTGTTCTTGGATTTGGTTGGCAAGTATTTTATTTAGTATTTTTGCATCGATATTCATAAGGGAAATTGGCCTGTAGTTCTCTTTCTTAGTTGGATCATTGTGTGGTTTTGGTATCAGGCTAATTGTGGCTTCATAGAATGAGTTGGGTAGTGTTCCTTCTGTATCTATTTTGTGGAATAGTTTGAAGAGTATTGGTATTAGAAATTCTTTGAAGGTCTGATAGAATTCTGCACTAAAACCATCTGGTCCTGTGCTTTTTTTGGTTGGAAGACTTTCTATGACCCCTTCTATTTCTTTGGGGGTTATGGGTCTGTTTAGATGATCTATTAGATCCTGGTTTAATTTTGGTATTTGGTAACTGTCGAGGAAATTGTCCATTTCCTCCAGATTCTCCAGTTGTGTTGAGTATAGGCTTTTGTAGTAGGATCTGATGATTTTTTGAATTTCCTCAGTTTCTGTTGTTATATCTCCCTTTTCATTTCTAATTTAGTAATTTGAATACTGTCTCTGTGCCCTTTGGTAAGTCTGGTTAGGGGTTTATCTATCTTGTTGATTTTCTCAAAGAACCAGCTCCTGGTTTTGTTGATTCTTTGTATGGTTCCCTTTGTTTCAACTTGCTTGATTTCAGCCCTGAGTTTGATGATTTCCTGTCTTCTATTCCTCCTGGGTAAAATAGCTTCTTTTTGTTCTAGAGTTTTCAGGTGCACCATTAAGTTGCTAGTATATGCTATTTCCTGTTTCTTTTTGGAGACACTCAGGGCTATGAGTTTTCCTCTTCACACTGCTTTCATTGTGTCCCATAGATTTGGGTATGTTGTGCCTTCATTTTCATTAAATTCTAAAAAATCTTTAATTTCTTTCTTTATTTCTTCCTTGACTAATTTCAAGGAAGTGTATGAGGATTTTCTTTTGTTTTTGTTGCTATTGAAGAACACTCTTTACTCCATGGTGATCAGATAGAAGGCATGGGATTAGTTCAACCTTTTTATATTTGTTGAGGTCTGTCTTGTGACCAATTATATGGTGGATTTTGAAGAAGGTACCATGAGGTGCTGAGAAAAAGTTATAGTCTTTTGCTTTAGGATGAAATGTTTTATATATATATATATATATATATATATATATATATATATATCAGATATATATGTATATATACATATATATGTGTATATATACATCTGTTAAAACCAATTGGTCCAACGTTTCAATGATTTTCTCCGTGTCCCTGTTTAGTTTCTGTTTTCCTGATCAGTCCATTGAGGATAGTGGAGTGTTGAGGTCACCCACAATTATTGTGTTAGGCACAATGTGTGCTTTGAGCTTTAGTAAAGTTTCTTTTATGAATGAGGGTGCCCTTACATTTGGAGCATAGATGTTTAGAATTGTGAGTTCTTGGTCGATTCTTCCTTTGACTAGCCAGAAGTGACCTTCTGTGTCTCAAAGAAAAAAAAACCATATGGTCATCTCATTGGATGCTGAAAAAGCATTTGACAAAATTTGTAATCCTTTCATGCTAAAAGTCTTGGAAAGAACAGGAATTCAAGGCCCATATCTAAACGTAGTAAAAGCAATTTACAGCAGACTGATAGCCAACATCAAGGTAAATGGAGAGAAACATGAAGCAATCCCACTAAAATCAGGGACTAGACAAGACTGCCCCCTCTCACCATATCTCTTTAATATAGTCCTTGAGGTACTAGCTAGAGCAATCCGACAACATAAGTCAAAGGGATACAAATGGGAAAGGAAGAAATCAAACTATCACTATTTGCAGATGATATGATAGTATACTTAAGTGACCCAAAAAACTCCACCAAAGAATTCCTATAGCTGATAAACAACTTCAGCAAAGTGGCTGGTTGTAAAATCAACTCAAGCCAATCAGTAGCCTTCCTATACACAAAGGATAAGCAGGCCGAGAAAGAAATTAGGGAAATGACACCCTTCACAATAGCCACAAACAATATAAAATATCTTGGTATGACTCTAACCAAACAAGTGAAAGATTTAAATGACAAAAACTTCAGGTCTCTGAAGAAGGAAGTTGAAGAAGACATCAGAAAATGAAAAAATCTTCCATGCTCGTGGGTTGGCAGGATTAATATAGTTAATGGCAATCTTGCCAAAAGCAATATACAGATTCAACACAATCCCCATCAAATCCCAACTCAGTTCTTTATAGAGTTAGAAAGAGCAATTCTCAAATTCATCTGGAATAACAAAAAAACCCAGGATATCTAAAATTATCATCAACAGTAAAAGAACTTCTGGGGGAATCACTATTCTGGATCTTAAGTAATACTACAAAGCAGTAGTGTTAAAAACTGCATGGTATTGGTACAGTGACAGGGAAGTCAATCAATGGAATAGGACTGAAGACCCAGAATTGAACCCACACATATATGGCCAAGTGATCTTCAACAAAGGGGCTGAAAACATCCAGTGGAAAATAGTTAGCCTTTTCAACAAATGGTGCTGGCTCAACTGGAGGTCAACATGCAGACGAATGAGAATAGATCCACTCTTATCTCCTTGCACTAAGCTCAACTCCAAGTGGATCAAGGACCTCCCCATAAAACCAGACACACTAAAACTAATAGAAAAGAAACTGGGGAAGACCCTTGAGGACATTGGCTCAGGGGAAAAATTCCTGAACAGAACACCAATTGCTTATGTTCTAAGAGCAAGAATAGACAAATGGGACCTCATAAAATTACAAAGTTTCTGTAAGGCAAAAGACACTGTCAAAAGGATAAATTGGCAACCACCAAATTGGGAAAAGATCTTCACCAACCCCACATCTGACAGAGGGCTAATATCCAATGTATACAAAGAACTCAAGAAGTTAGACCCCAGAAAACCAAATAACCCTATCCAAAAATGGGGTACAGAGCTAAACAAAGACTTTTCACCTGAAGAAATTCAGATGGCTGAGAAACACCTTAAAAAAATGTTCAACATCATTAGTCATTAGAAAAATGCAATCAAAACAACCCTGAGATTTCACCTCACACCAGTCAGAATGGCTAAGATTAAAATCTCAGAAGACATCAGGTGTTGGCGAGGATGTGGAGAAAGAGGAGCACTCCTCCACTGCTGGTGGGACTGCAAGCTGGTACAACCACTCTGGAAATCAGTCTGGCAGTTCCTCAGAAAACTGGACAAGATACTTCCGGAGGACCCAGCCATACCACTCTTGGGAATATACCCTGAAGATTCCCCAGCATACAATAAGGATACATGCTCCACTATGTTCATAGCAGCCTCATTTATAATAGCCAGAATCTTGAAAGAACCCAGATGTCCCTCAATGGAGGAATGGATAAAAAAATGTGGTATATATATACAATGGAGTACTATTCAGCCATTAGAAACAATGAATTCATGAAATTCTTAGAGAAATGGATGGAGCTGGAGAACATCATACTAAGTGAGGTAACCCAGTCTCAAAAGAGTACCCATGGTATACAGTCATTTATAAGTGGATATTAGCCTAGAATCTTGGAACACCAAAGACACAATTCACATACCAAATGACGTCTGACAAGAAGAAAGGAGTGGACACTGGTGCTGGAAAGGATCAAAGTATCAGTGTAGGGGAATAAAAGAACAGGGAAGTGGGAAGGGGTAGATGAGGGAGCAGGGGGATGGTAAAGGGCATGTTGGGACCTTGGGGGTGGGGAACCAGAAAAAGGGAAATGAATTGTAAATATAGAATATATCCAATAATAAATAAATTAATTAATTAAAAAATAGGGGAAAAAAGTATATCCTAGAGTAAAGTTATTGTGAATCAACTATTTTCTATATGGATAGAAAGAATTTAAGTAATTTGCATAAGCACAAGCCTAACATTAATATTTCCTTTAGGATTTATGTAAGTTATTTAGTCTTCATGGGCCTCCTGCTTGCCTTTAGGGCTCTCATAGTGTCATCCTGAAATTAGTGAAATTTAACATAAATGGGCTCTAAAATTTTTCTGTCATTCATTGTGTTAAGTAGTTTTAGGTTATATGAATATCTTTGAATTTGTCCAATTTATGCCCATGAAATACTGACATGGAAGAAATAATGTCTTTCTGTGCACATTTAAAAACTTTGAAGTGTAGTAAAAGGATAAAAAGGAAAAAATGAAAAGTTATCTTTTCCCTTAAACCATCTGAGAATTATTTCCCATTTAACCTATCTGTAAATCAAAATATCCTTGTGTATATTTCAAACTTACTAATTTTTGAAATGATTATAGTGCCATCTTAAAAAAATAAGATACTGATATTGACACTTTATTCATGATCTTCAGAAGCCAATAAAGTTTCAACAGTTACCGTCAGATGATGCCCTTCAGAGTAAAAGCTACACTTCAGAATCACATGTGGCATTGGGATATCAAGTGACATTGGCAGTGGGATATCATTCATCTGGCTTACTTATGGATCTTTATATGGCTTTCATGACCTTAACACCTGTAAAGATTACAGGAGATGCTGTTTTTAATGCGATGTTTTCTCAGAAGCAGAATTCACTATGGATTTTGACAAAAGTATCACACAGTGCATCAGTGTTCTTGCCACTGTATCAAACAAAGTAATGAACAAGTCTTGATTTGTCCTGCCACTGTTCATATTCCTTTTGATCCTTTAATAAAGTGATGTTTCCCAGGATATCAAATACATTCTTGTTGCAATGTCTAAAGTAGCTCAAGCTGTCATGGGACTCACTATGCAGCCAAATATGATCTCTAGTTTCTGATCCTCCTAATTTCTCCTCCCAAATGCTAGTATTGCAGACAGGTACTATTGTATTCAGTTTTATGAGGTTCTGGGTATTGAACTCAAGGCTGTAGGTATGCTAGGCAAGTCCTGTATCAATTGAGTTACATGTTACCCCAAAGATATACATAATAAAGTTAATCTTTTAACTGTGTAACTAGTAAGTATTTGGGGAATGATTTGGGGGATAAAATGCTGGATAAATATGTTTTAAACCTTTAATTTGTTCATTCATCAACCTAACCTATGGTTACCCATCTTATACAATAGGGTATAGTATATTTCCAGCATTGTTATTTCAAGGTCACACTTTACAGGCTTTGACCATTTGATATTCCTTGCATCTGACTCCTGGCTTTTTATAGTATTTTTGGCATGGATCATTGTTCTTGAAGCTTTTAAGCCTAACAATATTTCGGACAAATCTGAACTTTTAAAAAATTGGTTATCTTTTTCCACCATGTAGAATTCCACTTGTATTATCAGGCTTGGTGGCAGGTACCTTAATCCACTGAACTATCTTGATAGGCTTATTTATTTATTTAAAACAAGGTTTGAATGCCTTCATTGTTCTTGAAGCTTTTAAGCCTAACAATATTCCTGACAAATCTGAACTTTTAAAAAATTGGTTATCTTTTTCCACCATGTAGAATTCCACTTGCATTATCAGGCTTGCTGGCAGGTGCCTTAACCCCCTGAGTCATCTTGATAGTCTTATATATCTATTTAAAACAAAGTTTCAAGGCCGGGCGTGGTGGCTCACACCTGTAATCCCAGCACTTGGGAGGCAGAAGCAGATGGATTTCTGAGTTCAAGGCCAACCTGGTCTACAGAGTGAGTTCCAGCACAGCCAGGGCTACACAGAGAAACCCTGTCTCAAAAAAACCAAAAATAAGTAAATAAATAAATAATTAAAAAATAAAAAAAATAAAACAAAGTTTCAGTGCCTGTCTGTAGGTGTTAACTGCTTTGGTAGATAATATGTGGATACATGTATATAAGTACACATACATACATACATACATACATACATATATTAACCATGACTATTTTTATTATTCTTAATATTTTTAAAGAAAGTCCCTGATAACCTTTTTTTAAGATGAGTAATTTTAAGATTTGATGTGATCTATCTCCAGTGCACATGTTCCCTCCTCCTGTTTAGCTTTGGTATCATTCAGTTCTCTTCAGTGCTGTCTTTGAACTACTCTGCATGACTCTGTAGCAAATCTTCCACTTAGCCTAAGTCCTGAAACTTACACAGAGTCATTTTTCTTCTGCATCAATTTTGGTATTTTATTCTCTGCCTTGGTCCCATGTACTCCATTCCTGTATACAGCTACATGATGCTCACTCTAACTAGCATAACGGATTAAGTTGACTCTTCACAGAAGTAAAGTATAAAAAAAATGAAAGAACTCCTATTGAGGATTTGGTTATAGAAATAAATGTGAGAATTGTTGACAGATGCAAGGTAATGGTTGAAGTCATTCATGTCCTAAAGCTCATGTTAACATTCTCCCTCATATAGTTATTTACTCTTCCGTCTTCATAACCCTGGGGCCTATAGTTAGTTAGATATATCTATTTACCTGAAAAGTTTCAATTATTATTTTATTTCCCTCATGTCTCATGGCTAGTAGGTGTCTCTGTGTCTCTTTCATATTTTGAATTTATCAATGCATTTGAAAATAGTTTGTCATATAACATCCTGCTTGTTTGTAATGAGAGAACATTTATTTAAACCAGTTTAGCCTGTCATGTTGCCAGACATCCATTTGATATACTTTTAAAACATTTTTTCTGTCAGCTTTATTTGATCCTTTGTGAACTATATCAATCAAATGACAGAAATAGAATATGACAGATATTCTACTTAGTATTTATTTATCAAAAATGTTTCCAGCAAGTAGTGAACTCAGTGTAGTTATAACAGTACTTTAGCTTGAAGAATTTTCCTTTAAAATGTAACCATTCTTTGTGTTATATTAATGACATGTCTCTTACTATAGTCTATAAACTAGATAGGATAATATTCTGCTGTATTGAACTAACAGGAGATCCTTGTCTCTATTTTCAGACTCCCTAAGCACACTTACCATAGAAAAAAGGCAGCAGATAGTTGGAAAGAAGCATTGAATTTTTGACAACTAAGTTTCAAAGTCTCTAGTATAAATTATGGATGAAGATAATTATATTCTCTGATGGTTGCTTGCTTCTTTTTATAAGGAGATAAAAAATCATGATGGGACTGGATATTTGAATGGAATTGTTATTTATTCAATAGATACTGTGGTGGTTTGAATATGTATGGCTCCAATTGACCCATGCAATTGAATGCCTGACCCATAAGAAGTGTTGTCATTAGGAGGTGTGGGCGTGTTACAGGAAATGTGTCATTGTAGTGTCAGGATTTGAGGTCTCCTATGCTCAAGCTATACTCAGCCCCTTTCTGCTGCCATTGGATCAAGATGTAGAACTCACAGCTCCTTCTCCAGCACCATAACTGTTTGCCTGCATTCATGCTACTCAACATAATAAAAACAAACTAAGCCTCTGACACTGTAAGCCACACCACTTAAATGTTTTTCTTTATAAGAGTTATGTTATCTCCTATAATATCTCTTCACAGCAATACAACCCTAACTAAGACAGAAGTTGGTACCAGTGACTAGGGTATTGCTATGATAGGCCTGACCATGTTTTTCTTTTCAGGAATGTAAATTTTGAAACTTTGGATTAGGAAAAGCAGTGAACCTTCCAGTCTAAACCCTGTACCCTGAGCAGACCTTGGCTCTGTACCCAGTCTCACAAGATCCAGAGGAACCTCGGCTCCCAGGTATCACCAAGTATCAGAAGTGAAGATGCCACAACATCTGTACGAACACCCAGAGTAACTGGGTCCCCCAGTATCCAGGAATGCAGGAACCCTCACCCAAACAGACCAGAGGTGCTGGTTCTACACCCACTCTCAAAATACCCATAGGAAGCCCAATTTTCAGGTACTCTGAAACACCCAGGATCATAGTATCACAGAATCACAGAAGAAGCTAGACTCCCAAGAGATCAGACACACTCATGAGCACTGGAGCTCTGACACACCACAAATCACAGCTCCTCAGCTGTGATCTTGATCACAACATTTTACCCAACACCCAGTGTAATGGTGACACACACAGGAAACAGGGAAACACAAACCCCAGCCCAGCCAGGGGCCTGGGTTCCTTCTAGCATGCATCAGTTCCTGGAGCAAACCAGGCTACCCAGCCATGCCTGCAACACTCAGAGAAAGCTTGACTCCCAGGTGCTCTAACAGAACAGGATCTCAGGAGCTTGGTCACACCAAGATTTCAGGATCTCAGAGGCAGCTTGACTCCAAGGAGCTCTGACAGACCCAGGATCTCAGGATCACAGGATCCCAGAATCACAGGATCCCAGAGACAGTTGGCCTCTGAGGAGTCTGACACAAACAGGATCATAGCAGGGACAGGTTCCAGTAAGAGACAGCAGGGCAGGAAGCAATAGAGATGACAAGAACTAGAGATAACTTCTCATGGTGAGAGGCAAGAACAAGAAGATAAGGCTACTTGACATCATCAGAACCCAGTTCTCCCACCACAGCAAGTCCTGGACAGCCTGTCACACTAGAAAAGCAAGATTCCAGTTTAAAGTCATTTTTCATGATGATGACCATAAGAAGGACATAAAAACTCTTAAAGAAATACAGGAGAACACAGGCAAAGAGGTAGAAGCCCTTAAAAAGGAAACACAAAAGATCCCTTAAAGAATTACAGGAAAACACAATCAAACATGTGAAGGAAGTGAACAAAACCATGCAGGATCTAAAAATAGAAATAGATAAAATTTAAATAATCACACAGTGAGACAACCATGGAGATAGAAAATCTAGGAAAGAGATTAGGAGTCATAGGTGCAAGCATTACCAACAGAATATAAGAGGTAGAAGAGAGAATTCCCAGTACAGAAGATAATATAGAAATCATTGATACAACAGTAAAAAAAATGCAAAATGCAAAAAGCTCCTAACCCAAAACATCTAGGAATTCCAGGACACTATGAAAAGACCAAAGCTAAGGGTAATATTTATAGAATACAGTGAAGATTCTCAAATTGAAGGGCCAGTAAATATCTTCAACAAAATTATAGAAGAAAACTTTCCTAACCTAAATAAAGTGATAACCATAAACATACAAAAAGCCTACAGAGCTCCAAATATGCAGGGCAAGAAGAGAAATTCCTCCTATCATATTATAATCAAAATACCAAATGCAAAAATTTAAGAAAACCTATTAAAAGCAGTAAGGGGAAAAGGTCAAATAACATATAAAGGCAGACCTATCCGAATTACACCAGACTTCTCACTGGAGACTTTAAAAGCCAGAAGAACCCAGGCAGATGTCATACAGACTCTAAGATAGAGCAAAAAATGCCAGCCCAGGCCACTATTTCCAGCAAACATTCTCAACATAGATGGAGAAACCAAGATATTCCATGACAAAAACAAATTAACCAAACATTTTCCCACAAATCTAGCCTTACAATGGATAATAGATGGAAGACTCCAACTCTCGGAGGAAAACTACACGCTAGAAAAAGCAAGAAAGTATTTCTTTAAATAATCCAAAAGAAGACAACTAAACAAATGTAATTCCACATCTAACAACAAAAATAACAGGAAGCAACAATCACTTTGTATTAATATCTCTTAGCATCAATGGGCTCAATTCCCCAACATAGACATAGACTAACTGATTGGATATATAAATAGACATTTTGCTGCACACTGGAAACACACCTCAGTAACAAAGACAGACACTACCTCAGAGTAAAGGCTAGAAAACAATTCTCCAAGTAAATGATCCCAGGAAACAAGCTGGAGTAGCCATTCTAATATTGAATAAAATATACTTTCAACAAAAAGTTATTGAAAAAGATAACAAAGGATACTTCATCCTCATCAAAGAAAAATATCTAACAAGGTGAACTCTCAATTCTGAACATCCATGCTCCAAATGCAAGAGCACCCACATTCATAAAAGAAACTTTACTGAATCTCAAAGCACACATTGCACCTCACAGAATAATAGTGAGAGACTTCAACACCCTACTCTCAACAATGGAAAGATCATGGAAATAGAAGCTAAACAGAGACACAGTGAAAGTAACAGAAGTTATGAACCAAATGAATTTAACAGTTATCTATAGAACATTTCATCCTAAAACAAATGAATATAACTTCTCAGAACTTCATGGTACCCTCTCCAAAACTGACAATATAATTGGTCACAAAACAGGCCTCAACAAATACAATAAGATTTAAATAATCCCATGTATTCTACTAGATTACCACATGCTAGGGATGGTCTTCAATGATAACAAAATAACAGAAAGTCCACATACACATGGAAGCTGAACAATGCCCTACTCAATTATAATTTGGACAAGGAAGAAATAAAGATATTAAAGACTTTTTAGAATATAATGAAAATGAAGGCACAACATACCCAAACATATGGGACACAATGAAAGCAATATTAAGAAGAAAACTTATAGCTCTAAGTGCCACCAAAATGAAACTAGAGAGAGCATACACTAGCAGCTTAACAGTATACTTGAAAATCCTAGAACAACAAAAAGCAAATACACCCAAGAGAAGTAGACATAAGGAAATGATCAAACTCAGGGCTGAAATGAAAAAAGTAGAAACAAAAATAACTATACAAAAAATCAACAAAAGTGGGAGCTGGTTCTTTGGGAAAATCAACAAGATAGATTGACTGTTAGTCATACTAACCAGAGGGCACAGAGACAGTACCCAACTTAACAAAATCAGAAATGATATGGGAGACATAACAGGATTTGAAGTCACCAGATCCTATTGAAAAAGCCTATACTCAAAAAAAAAAGAAAGAAAGAAAGAAAGAAAAGAGAAGAAAGAAAGAAAGATAGAAAGATAGAAAGAAAAAGGAAAATCTGGATGAAATCAACAATTTTCTAGACAGATACCAGGTACCAGGCACCAAAGTTAATTCAGGATCAGATATATCATCCCCTAAAAAGAGACGCAGTCATTGTCTCCCAACCAAATAAAGCTCCAAACCACATGGTTTTAGTGTACAATTCTATCCGACCTTCAAAGAAAACCTAATACCCATACTCTTCTATTTCAGAAAATAGTAACAGTCAAAGCATTCTATGAAACCACAATTACGCTCATACCTAAACCACACAAAGACCCAACAAAGAAAGAGAACCTCAGACCAATTTCCCTTATGAATATTAATTGCTAAAATACTCAACAAAATTCTCGTAAACCAGGAACACAACAAAATGATCATTCACCACGGTCAAGTAGGCTTTATCCCAGGGATGCAGGGATGGTTCAATATATGGAAATTCACAAACGTAATCTACTACATAAACAAATTCAAAGAAAAATGAAAACACATGATCATCTTATTAGATGTTGAAAAGGCATTTCACAAAATTCAACACCCCTTCATGGTAAAAGTTTGGAAAGATCAGGAACTCAAGGCCCATAACTAAACATAGTAAAGGCAATATAGAGCAAACAAGTAGCCAACATAGAAGCGAATGGAGAGAAACTTGAAGCAATCCCACTGAAATCAGGGACAGGACAAGGATATCCACTCTCCTCATACCTATTCACTATAGTACTCGAAGTTCTAGAGCAGTTACTCAAAAAAAGGAGGTTAGAGGGATACAAATTGGAAAGAAGAATTCAAAATATCACTATTTGTAGATGCTATGACAGTTTAAGTGATGTCAAAAATTCCATCAGAGAACACCTAAACCTGATAAACAACTTCAGCCAAGTTGCTGGATACAAAATTAATTCAAACAAATCAGTAGCCTTCTTCTATTCAAAAGATAAACAGGCTGAGAAAGAAATTAGGGAAATGACACCCTTCACAATAGTCACAAATTATATGAAATACCTTGGTGTGAATCTAACCAAGCAAATGAAAGATCTATATAACAAGAACTTCATGTCTCTGAAGAAAGAAATTGAAGAAGTTTGCAGAAGAAGGAATGATCTCACAAGTTCATGGATCAGCAAGATTAATACAGTAAAAATGTCCATCTTGCTGAAAGCAATCTACAGATTCAATGCAATAACCATCAAAATTTCAACTCAATTTTTCATTGAGTTAGAAAGAGCAATTATCAAATTTATCTGGAATAACAAAAAACCCAGGATAATGAAAACTATTTTCTACAATACAAGAACTTCTGAGTGAATCACAATCCCTGACCTCAAGCTGTATTACAGAGCAATACTGATAAAAACTGCATGGTATTGGTACAGAGACAGGCAGGTAGATCAATGGATTGGAGTTGAAGACCTAGAAATGAACCCTCACACCTATGGTCACTTGATCTTTGACAAAGGATCTAAAACAATCCAGAGGACCAAAAAAAAAAAAAAAAAGATAGCCTTTTCAAAAAACAGTCCCGGTTTACCTGGGGTTCAGCATGGAGAAGACTGCATATCGATCCATTCTTACCAACTTGTACAAAGCTCAAGTCCAACCTCCACATCAAACCAGATACATTGAAACTAATAGAAGAGAAAGTGGAGAAGAGCTTCGAACACATGGGCACTGGGGAAATTTTTTTGTACAGAAAATTTTCCTGATCTTAGAACTCAGGCTCTAAGATCAAAAATAGACAAATGGCTTTTCATAAAATTGCAGAGCTCCTGTAAGGCAAAGGACACTGTCAGTAGAACAAACCATCAATCAATAGATTGGGAAAAGATCTTTACCAACCCTACATTGAATAGCGGGCTAATATCCAATATATACAAAGAATTCAAGAAATTAGACTACAGAGAAGCAAATAACCCTATTTAAAATGGGGTACAGATCCAAACAAAGAATTCTCAGCTGATTAATATTGAATGACTGAGAATCACCTAAAGAAATGTTCAACATCCTTAGTCATCATGGAAATGCAAATCAAAATAACCCTGAGGTTCAACCTCAAACCTCTCTGAATGGATAAGATAAAAAAACTCTAGTGACGACAGATGCTGGTGAGGATGTGGACAAAGAATAACACTGTTCCATTCTTGGTGAGATTGTAAGCTTGTGCAACCATTCTGGAAATCAGTTTGTCATTTCCTCAGGAAATTGGACATAGCATTACCTGAAGAACCAGCTATACCACTCCTGGTCATATATCCAAAAGATGCTCTGCCATAGAAGAAGGAACCATGCTCCACTATGTTCACAGCAGCCTTATTTATAATAGCCAGAAGTTGGAAAGAACCCAAATGTTCTTTATCAGAGAAATAGATGCAGAAAATATGGTATATTTACTAAGATTTTAAAAACAATTACTTCATGAAATTCTTAGGCAAATGGATGGAACTAGAAAATATCCTGAGTGAGGTAACCCAGTCAAAAAATAACACACATGATATGTACTCACTAATAATTTAATATTAGCCCAAATACTCAGAATACCCAAAATATTATTTATAGACCACACATAAGAAGAAGGAAGACCAAAGTGTGGTCTCTCTTAGAATTGGGAACAAAATACTCTTGGGAGCAAATACTGAGACAAAGTGTGGAGCAGAGACTGTAGTACAGGCTATCCAGAGACTGCCCCTCCTGTTGATTTATCCCATATATAGTCACCAAACCTAGACACTATTGTGGATTCCAAGAAGTGCTTGCCAACAAGAGGCTGATATAGCTGTCTCCTAAGAGGCCCTGCCAGTGCCTGACAAGTACAGAGGAAGATGCTCATAACCAACCATTGGTCTGAGCACTGGGTCCCAAATGGAGGAGTTAGAGAAAGGTCTGAAGGAACTGAAGGGGTTAGCAAGCCCCTAGGAAGAACAACAATACCAGCCAACCACATCCCCCTGAGGTCTCAGTGCCTAAACCACCAACTGAAGAGTACACATGGAGAGACCCATGACTCCAGCTGCATATGTAGCAGAGAATGGCTTTATCAGGGACCAGTGGAAGGAGAGGCCCATGGTCTTGTGAAGACTAGATTCCCCAGTGCAGGAATGCCAGGGTTGGGAGGCAGGAGTGTGTGGGTGTATGGCACAACACCCTCATAGCAGCAGGGGGAAGTGGGATAGGATTGGGGTTTTCTGGTGGTGTACTGGGAAAGGGAATAACATTTGAAATGTAGATAAAGGAAATATTCAATTAAAAAAAGTGAAAAGAAGTAGAATGCTTTATGTGGGGCATAATGGGCCACTGAAGTAGCAGAATGGAAGACAGTTGTGTTAAGAATTTCAACTATGGGGCTGGCTCAAGAGGCTTCAGAGGAGAAGAATTTTAGTATGAAGCCTAGACATCATTCTTGTGATGATTTGGTGCAGAATGTGGCAACTTTCTCCCTTTGTTCAATGAGTCCACTTGAGGCTAAGGTGAAGATATTTTAGATTAATTACACTTGTTAAGAACATCTCGGTGGCCAGAGTTATAGCTTAGCTTAGCTCTGCAGGAGATCCGGGCACAGAAAGCTCAGCTGCGGGTGCAGACTACCGGCCGGGACCAGCTCTCTGAGCGGACTAGCAGCGAGGGGCCACCTGGCCGCCTCGGGGCACAGCTGGGCACTCTAGCAGCTGGAGTCAGGGGCCTGGACTCAGAACAAGCATAGTCCAGCACAGACAACGCAGCCAGAAGGGAGCAGCAGAGCCGGGTACGAGCAGCTCAGCCAAGGCCACGCGGTGCTTTCAGCAGGGGCAGCCATCTTGCCCCAGACCCCCGCACGCAAACAGCGGGCACACTGGACGCAGTGAGCGGCTGGAATCAGGTGCGTGGCCAGAGTTATAGCTTAGCTTAGCTCTGCAGGAGATCCGGGCACAGAAAGCTCAGCTGCGGGTGCAGACTACCGGCCGGGACCAGCTCTCTGAGCGAACTAGCAGCGAGGGGCCACCTGGCCGCCTCGGGGCACAGCTCAGAACTCTAGCAGCTGGAGTCAGGGACCTGGACTCAGAGTGAGCATAGTCCAGCACAGACAAGCTGCCAGAAGGGATCTGTCTCCTGGGGACAGGCGTGCTGTGCTTTCAGCAGGGCGCCATCTACAATAAGACCAACTAACGCCAGAGATAAAGAGATGGCAAAAGGCAAACGTAGGAACGTTATTAACAGAAATCAAGGCAATATGGCACCATCTGAACCCAATTCGCCAACCACAGCAAGTCCAGGATACCCCAGCACACCAGAAAAACAAGAGTTAGATATAAAAGCACAGGTCATGATGCTCCTAGAGGAACACAAAAAAGACATGAACAAATCTCTTAAAGAAATGCAGGGGAACATCAATAGAGTAGAAGCTCTTACAATCCAAACACAAAAAACACTTAAAGAACTCCAGGAGAATATGGGCCATCAGACAGAAACCAATAAAGAGGAAGTGAGAAAATCAGTTAAAGAAATGCAGGAGAACTTGAAACAACAGGCAGAAGTCATGAAAGAGGGAGCACAAAAATATATTAAAGAATTACATGAAAACACAAACAAACAAATGATGGAACTGAGCAAAACCATCCAAGATCTGAACACAGAGGTAGAAACAACTAAGAAATCACAAAAGGAGGCAACCTTGGAGATAGAAAACCTTGGGAAGAAAACAGGGGTTGTAGATGCAAACATAAACAACAGAATACAAGAGATAGAAATAAGAATCTCCGGTGCTGAAGATAACATAGTAACCATTGACTCCACAGTCAAAGAAAACGCAAATTCCAAAAGGCTTGTAACCCAAAACATCCAGGAAATCCAGGACACAATGAGAAGACCAAACCTAAGAATTATAGGGATAGATGAGAGTGAAGATCTACAACTTAAAGGGCCAGCAAATATCTTTAACAAAATTATGGAAGAAAACTTTCCTAACTTAAAGAGAGAGATGCCCATGAATGTACAAGAAGCCTACAGAACTCCAAACAGACTGGACCAGAACAGAAACACCTCCCGTCACATAATAATCAAAACCCCAAATGTACTAAACAAAGAAAGAATATTAAAGGCAGTAAGAGAAAAGGGCCAAGTAACATATAAAGGAAGACCTATCAGAATCACACCAGACTTCTCTTTAGAAAACATGAAAGCTAGAAGATCCTGGGCAGACCTCATGCAGACCCTAAGAGAAAACAAATGTCAGCCAAGATTACTATACCCAGCAAAACTCTCAATCAACATAGATGGAGAAATCAAAATATTCCATGACAGGACCAAATTTACACAATATCTCTCCACTAACCCAGCTCTACAAAGGATAATAGGAGGAAAACTCCAACACAAGGAAGGAAATGGCACCCAAGAAAAAGCAAGACAGTAAACTTCTTCCATCAAACTCAAAGGAAGATAACTACTCAAAAACAAAAATAACATCAAAAATGTCAGGAAGTAATAATCTCTATTCCTTAATATCTCTTAACATCAATGGACTCAACTCCCCAATAAAAAGACATAGACTAACAGACTGGATACGGAAACAGGACCCTACATTTTGCTGCTTACAGGAAACACACCTCAGAGTCAAAGACAAACACTACCTTAGAGTAAAAGGATGGAAGACAATTTTGCAAGCAAATGGTCACAGGAAGCAAGCTGGAGTAGCCATTTTAATATCAGATAAAATTGACTTTCAACCCAAAGTCATCAAAAGAGACACAGAAGGTCACTTCCTGCTAGTCAAAGGAAGAATCCACCAAGAGGAACTCACAATTCTAAACATCTATGCTCCAAATGTAAGGGCACCCTCATTTGTAAAAGAAACCTTACTAAAGCTCAAAGCACACATTGCACCTAACACAATGATTGTGGGGGACCTCAATACTCCACTATCTACAGTGGACCGACCAGGAAAACAGAAACTAAACAGGGACACGGAGAAACTCATCGAAACTTTGGAGCAATTGGATTTAACAGATATATATAGAACAATTCACCCTAAAGCAAAAGACTATACCTTTTTCTCAGCTCCTCATGGTACCTTCTCCAAAATCGACCATATAATTGGACACAAGACAGATCTCAACAAATATAAAAAGATCGAACTAATCCCATGCCTCTTATCAGATCACCATGGAGTAAGAGTGTTCTTCAATAGCAACAAAAACAACAGAAAATCCCCATACGCTTGGAGGCTGAACAATATTCTACTCAATGATACCTTAGTCCAGGAAGAAATAAAGAAAGAAATCAAAGAATTCTTAGAACTTAATGAAAATGAAGGCACAACATACCCAAATCTATGGGACACAATGAAAGCAGTGCTTAGAGGAAAACTCATAGCCCTGAGTGTCTCCAAAGAGAAACAGGAGAGAGCATATACTAGCAACTTAATGGCGCACTTGAAAGCTCTGGAACAAAAAGAAGCAATTTCACCCAGGAGGAGTAGAAGACAGGAAATCATCAAACTCAGGGCTGAAATCAATCAAGTTGAAACAAAGAGAACCATACAAAGAATCAACAAAACCAGGAGCTGGTTCTTTGAAAAGATCAACAAGATAGATAAACCCCTAGCCAGACTTACTAAAGGGCACAGAGACAGTATTCAAATTAACAAAATTAGAAATGAAAAGGGAGATATAACAACAGAAACTGAGGAAATTCAAAAAATCATCAGATCCTACTACAAAAACCTATACTCAACACAACTGGAGAATCTGGAGGAAATGGACAATTTCCTCGACAGTTACCAAATACCAAAATTAAACCAGGATCAAATAGATCATCTAAACAGACCCATAACCCCCAAAGAAATAGAAGGGGTCATAGACAGTCTTCCAACCAAAAAGAGCACAGGACCAGACGGTTTTAGTGCAGAATTCTATCAGACCTTCAAAGAAGTCCTGATACCGATACTCTTCAAATTATTCCACAAAATAGAAACAGAAGGAACACTACCGAACTCATTCTATGAAGCCACAATTACCCTGATACCAAAACCACACAAAGATCCAACGAAGAAAGAGAACTACAGGCCAATTTCTCTTATGAATATCGATGCAAAAATATTAAACAAAATACTTGCCAACCGAATCCAAGAACACATCAAAATGATCATTCACCATGATCAAGTTGGCTTCATCCCAGGGATGCAGGGATGGTTCAATATACGGAAATCCATCAACGTAATCCACTACATAAACAAACTCAAAGAAAAAAACCACATGGTCATCTCATTGGATGCTGAAAAAGCATTTGACAAAATTCAGCATCCTTTCATGCTAAAGGTCCTAGAAAGAACAGGAATTCAAGGCCCATATCTAAACATAGTAAAAGCAATATACAGCAGACCAGTAGCCAACATCAAGGTAAATGGAGAAAAACTCGAAGCAATCCCTCTAAAATCAGGGACTAGACAAGGCTGTCCCCTCTCGCCATATCTCTTCAATATAGTACTTGAGGTACTAGCTAAAGCAATTCGACAACAGAGGGAAGTCAAAGGGATACAAATCGGAAAGGAAGAAGTCAAACTATCACTATTTGCATATGATATGATAGTTTACTTAAGTGACCCAAAAACCTCCACCAGAGAACTCCTGCAACTGATAAACAACTTCAGCAAAGTGGCTGGCTATAAAATCAACTCAAGTAAATCAGTAGCCTTCCTATACGCGAAGGATAAGCAGGCCGAGAAAGAAATTAGGGAAATGACACCCTTCACAATAGCCACAAATGATATAAAGTATCTTGGAGTGATGCTAACCAAACATGTGAAAGATTTATACAACAAAAACTTCAGGTCTCTGAAGAGGGAAATTGAAGAAGACATCAGAAAATGGGAAAATCTTCCATGCTCGTGGGTTGGCAGGACTAATATAGTCAAAATGGTAATCTTGCCCAAAGCAATATACAGATTCAATGCAATTCCCAACAAAATCCCAACTCAGTTCTTCATAGAGCTAGAAAGAGCAATTCTCAAATTCATCTGGAATAACAAAAAACCCAAGATAGCTAAAACTATCATCAACAGCAAAAGAACTTCTGGGGGAATCAATATCCCGGACCTGAAGCAATATTACAGAGCAGTGGTATTAAAAACTGCATGGTATTTGTTCAGTGACAGGGAAGCGGATCAATGGAATAGGATCGAAGACCCAGAATTGAACCCACACATCTATGGCCAATTGATCTTCAACAAAGGAGCTGAAAACATCCAGTGGAAAAAAGATAGCCTTTTCAACAGATGGTGCTGGCTCAACTGGAGGTCAACATGCAGAAGAATGAGAATTGATCCACTCTTATCTCCTTGCACTAAGCTCAACTCCAAGTGGATCAAAGACCTCCACATAAAACCAGACACACTAAAACTAATAGAAAAGAAACTGGGGAAGACCCTTGAGGACATTGGCTCAGGGGAAAAATTCCTGAACAGAACACCAATTGCTTATGCTCTAAGAGCAAGAATAGACAAATGGGACCTCATAAAATTACAAAGTTTCTGTAAGGCAAAAAACACTGTCAAAAGGATAAATTGGCAACCAACAAATTGGGAAAAAATTTTCACCAACCCCACATCCGACAGAGGGCTAATCTCCAATGTATACAAAGAACTCAAGAGGTTAGACCCCAGAAAACCAAATAACCCTATCCAAAAATGAGGTATAGAGCTAAACAGAGACTTTTCACCTGAAGAAATTCAGATGGCTGAGAAACACCTTAAAAAATGTTCAACATCACTAGTCATTAGGGAAATGCAAATTAAAACAACCCTGAGATTTCACCTCACACCAGTCAGAATGGCTAAGATTAAAAACTCAGAAGACATCAGGTGTTGGCGAGGATGTGGAGAAAGAGGAACACTCCTCCACTGCTGGTGGGAATGCAAGCTGGTACAACCACTCTGGAAATCAGTATGGCGGTTCCTCAGAAAACTGGGCGTGATACTTCCGGAGGACCCAGCCATACCACTCCTGGGAATATACCCAGAAGATTCACCAGCATGCAATAAGGATACATGCTCCACTATGTTCATAGCAGCCTTATATATAATAGCCAGAAGCTGGAAAGAACCCAGATGTCCCTCAACAGAGGAATGGATACAAAAAATGTGGTATATATACACAATGGAGTACTATTCAGCCATTAGAAACAATGAATTCATGAAATTCTTAGAGAAATGGATGGAGCTGGAGAATGTCATACTAAGTGAGGTGACCCAGTCTCAAAAGAATACCCATGGTATACAGTCACTGATAAGTGGATATTAGCCTAGAAGCTTGGAACACCAAAGACACAAATCACATATCAAGTGATGTCTCACAAGAAGAAAGGAGTGGACACTGGTGCTAGAATGGACCAAAACATCATTGTGGGAGAGTACAAGAACAGTAAAGTGGGAGGGGGTGGATGCGGGAGCAGGGGGAGGGAAAAGGACATGAGGGACCTTTGGGGGTGGGGAACCAGAAAAAGGGAAATGAATTGTAAATATAGAATATATACAATAAAAAAAATAAAAAAAAGAACATCTCAAAATATCCTAGTAATAGACACTGTCCTGTAATTCACTCTTATGAAGAGAGTTTAATGAAAAAGAGAAAGTTAAGCAAGGTAAAACCGAAATATATGGCTCAAGAATTGAAGGGGTACTTGGAAGTGGTATATAATAATATATATTGATAAAGCTAATACAATAATAAATGGTATATAATAAAGCTATGTTAAATGGAATAAGGGAAGTGGTGACCTCAGGGCAAGGTCTTACCATCTAAACTTCTATGTTGTGAACAATTTAGGTCCAGGAATGTTCATACAAGCCATTAATTCCAGCAAAAGAAGCCTTTAATATCAGCACTCAGGAGAGAGAGGTGTGAAGACCTCTGAGTTCATTGTCACCCTGGTCTACAGAGAAAGTTTCAGGTTAGCCAAGCTTAGGCAGTGAAGGAAACCATTGATAACAGTAAGTTGATGATATAATTGAAAGAATCCATGTTCTGGCTTCAGCAAGCAGAAGAATTTGGCAGCTTTGGCCATGTGATTTGGGCTTTAGGGTCAAGTATAGAAAAAAAAAAGGTAATAGAATCCTTGTCATTGACTATGAAAAGGCACTGAAGCCAGGTGTATGGCACAGGTGTTCCTGAATATAGGCCCAGAGAGACCACTGTGTGAGATGAAGCCTGGATTGCCTTGGAGACCTCAAGAGATTCGAGATACAAGAGTCATAAGATACCTGCCAAGGAAAGCTGCTAACACGAGTGGAAGTAGCCCTAGAGAAAAAAGTATGTTGCAGTCAATAAGACTGAAAGGAGTTGGAGATTTGAAGAGCCCTTTAACATTAAAAATGGAAATGAAGAACTTGGAGTTTGCTCAGCCTGGATTTTGGTCTTGCTTTTTTCCAGTATTTTCTCACTGTGCTCCCTTTCCTACATTTTAGAATGGTATTGTATGTCCTGTGCCATTGTATGTTGGAAGTTTGTGAACTGCTTTTTTATTTTTTTATTTTTATTTTATAGGGAATTAGGGAATTATACTTAAGCAATTACATGGATCTCAGAAGAGACTTTGTATTTTGAACTTTTACAAACTATGGGGATTTTTTTAAGCTGAACTAAATGCCTTTTCCTTTATAGTGTGGCTAAAAGTCTTCAGAGGCCAGGGAGTAGAACATGGTAGTTTGAATAGGTATGCCCTTATAGACTCATGTGCTTGAATGCATGACCTAATGGGAGTAGCACTATTAGAAGGTGTGGCCTTATTATAGTAGGTGTGGTCTTGATAGAGAAAGTGTATTCCTGTGACAGTGATCTTTGAAGCCTCCATAGCTCAAGATACAACAAATCTTCTGCTGCCTTCTATCAGTATTTAGAACTTTCCTGATAGATGCAATATCTCCAGTACATTACCAATTCAATGGTTCAGGATCACTCTTGGACAGATCTTTTCTCTTTGACCAGAGAGACAGATTATGGGTCACAGAGGAGACCCATGCTTAAGGATGCACATAGCAAACATTTTATTTGTTTCACTTTTGAAATAATTTTATTTTCTTTATAATTCATGATTTATATATATTATGATACAGATCTAGTAGAGTGTGTTTGCCTAATAAACTCAGTGGAACACAACAATATTACTGACAAATTGAAGTAGTGCCTGTTGTAGCAGGTTCACATGTTGTGTTCTGGAGCACTTAGTAATCGCAGATCTTTTTGATAGTGATTTGAATGACATTCAATGTTTTTATTCTGATGACAGTTTAATTGGTAAACATTAAAATAAATCTAAAAAATGTAAAACAATCTTGTATTAAAAAAGCAACTAATTCAATATTTTGGTTTTTGGTTTATATTATTGCCAAGGGTTTGTTGTAAACTTCTCAACTTAAATTAGCATGTGTCTCCATTATAACAACTATGTATAATCTATCTATCTATCTATCTATCTATCTTTCTTTCTTTCTTTCTTTCTTTCTTTCTTTCTTTCTTTCTATCTCTCTATCTATCATATATCTAATCTAATCTATTATCATTTACCTAATCTATCTCAGAGCAGAAAAAGGTACCATATACAACAAAAAGGTACCATATACAATGACAGGTCTTCTGACCATAATTAGCCGAAAGAAGACAATTCCCACAGGCAAAACAGAGGCCTGTCTCTCAAGTGATACTACATGTCATCAAGTTGATAATGGAGATCAGCTATCATAATACATTTAAAATGTGAAATATGAAAGCTATAATTAAAACAAGTGTTTCATCTCTGCAATCCTGAAGCAAAGGCTGCATTTTACAGAGGTCCTGTATAATTTGTTAATAGATTAAGTTTTGGAATGAAAAAGTGACCTCTAACCAAAAATTAGTTTAGTAAATTAAAATGAAAATAGAAAGCTCTCTGTTGCAGGACATATCAGAGAAGAACAGCATTTTCCCACGCTATGCCTGACACCTGCAGCCCACATGTTCTCATCTCAGCAGACCCTCTGGCCTGAAGCACCCAAGTTCCCTTGGTGGGTTGCTGCCCCACCATCCCCTTACAAAGACCACGCCCAATTCCCAGTAATGTGGTAAAATTAAAACCTAGAAGCTTGAGTTGATTTTATAACCAGCCACTTTGCGGAAGTTGTTTATCAGCTATAGGAGTTCTCTGGTGGAGTTTTTTGGGTCACTTAAGAATACTATCATATCATCTGCGAATAGTGATAATTTGACTTATTCCTTTCCAATTTGTATTCCTTTGACCTCTTTTGTTGTCTAATTCCTCTAGCTAGAACTTCAAGTACTATATTAAATACATATGTAGAGAAAGGGCAGCCTTGTCTAATCCCTTATTTTAGTGGGATTGCTTCAAGTTCCTCTCCATTTAGTTTGATGTTGGCTACTGGTTTGCTGTATATTGCTTGTTTTATGTTTAGGTGTGGGCCTTCCTATACTCAAAGGATAAACAGGCTGAGAAATAAATTAGGGAAATGACACCCTTAACAATAGCCACAAACAATCTAAAATATCTTCGTATGACTAACCAAACAAGTGAAAGATTTGTATGATAGGAACTTCAAGTCCGTGAAGAAAGAAATCCAACAAGACACCAGAAGATGAAAAAATCTGCCATGCTCCTGCATTGGCAGGATTAACATAGTAAAAATGGCCATCTTGCCAAAAGCAATATACACATTCAATGCAATCCCTATCAAAATCCCAACTCAGTTCTTCAAAGAGTTAGAAAGAGCAATTCTCAAATTCATCTGGAATAACAAAAAACCCAGGATGGCTAAAACTATTCTCAACAGTAAAAGAACTTCTGGAGGAATCAGTATCCCTACCTCAAGCAGTCCTACAGAGAAATAGTGTTAAAAACTGCACAGTATTGGTACAGTGACAGGCAGCTAGATCAGTGGAATAGAATTGAAGACCCAGAAATGAACCCACACACTATGGTCACTTGATCTTTGACAAAGGAGTTAAGACCATCCAGTGGAAAAAAAGATAGCCTTTTCAACAAGTGGTGCTGGTTCAACTGGAGGTCAGCATGCAGAAGAATGCAAATCTACCGATTTTTATTTCCTTGTACTAAGCTCGAGTCCAAGTGGATCAAGGACCTCCACATAAAGCCAGACACACTGAAACTAAGAGAAAAGAACTGTAGAAGAGCCTTGAGCACATGGACACAGGGCAAAATTTCCTGAACAGAACACCAATAGCTTATGCTCTAAGATCAAGAGTTGACAAATGGGAGCTCTTAAAATTACAAAGTTTCTGTAAGGCAAAGGACACTGTCACAAGGACAAAACAGCAACCAACAAATGGGTAAAAGATCTTTACCAACCCTACATCTGACAGAGGGCTAATATCCAAGATATACAAAGAACTCAAGAGGATAGAGTCCAGAAAGCCAAATAACCCTATTAAAAATGGGGTACAGAGCTAAACAAAGAATTTTCACTTGAGGAATATCAAATGACTGAGATGTGCCTAAAGAAATGTTCAACATCCTTGATCATCAGGGAAATGCAAATCAAAACAACCCTGAGATTTCACCTCACACCAGTCAGAATGGCTAAGATAAAAAAAAAAAAAACTCAGGAGAAAACAGTTGCTGGTGAGGATGTGGAGAAAGAGGAACACTCCTCCACTGTTGGTGTGATTGCAAGCTGGTACAACCAGTCTAGAAATCAGTCTGGCAGTTCCTCAGATAACTAGGCATAATGGTACCAGCGGACCCAGCTATACCACTCCTGGGCATATACCCAGATATTTACCCAGCATGTAATAAGGATACATGGTCCACTATGTTCATAGCAGTCCTATTTATAATAGCCAGGAGCTGGAAAGAAACCAGATATCCCTCAACAGAGGAATGGATACAGAAAAGGTGGTATATTCACACTATGGAATACTACTCAGCTATTAAAAGCAATGGATTCATGAAATTCTTAGGCAAATGGGTGAAACTGGAGAATGTCATCCTGAGTGAGGTAACCCAATCACAAAAGAACACACATGGTATGCACTCACTGATAAGCAGATATTAGCCCAGAAGCTTGGAATACCTAGGAAACAATTCACATAACAAATGATGCCCAAGAAGGAAGGAGATGCACCTGGTCCTGGAAAGGCTCAGTGCAGCAATATAAGGGAATACCAGGATAGGGAAGAGGGAAAGGGTTGATTGGGAAACAGAGGGAGGGAAGAGGGCTTATGGGACTTTCAGGGAGGGGGGGATCTTGGAAAGGGGAAATAATTTGAAATGGAAATAAAGAATATATTGAATAAAAAACCCTAGAAGATTATAATTAATTAGTCAGATTTATATATCAATAATTCTCAATATACAAGATGTCCACACAATAAATTCAGTACCAATTGATAATGGTACAAGCTGCCCACCTAAATTAGACAAGTTACTCCAATTATTCTATCCCTATATGATATTATATTTACCTGTGGCTATTTAAAATCACACGGAATCTGAATCATCCTCTTCATCCTCCATCTTTCTTTATTCTCCTCCATCTCCCTCTCTGCACAACTTCACTCTACCTCCCTTTTCCTTGTCCAATCACAGGCTTCTCCTTGTATTAATATTTAAAGTGATTGGACAGGGAAAATTCTGCTACAGCTCCTCTCTCTCTCTCTCTCTCTCTCTCTCTCTCTCTCTCTCTCTCTCTGTCTGTCTGTCTGTCTGTCTGTCTGTCTCTGTCTGTCTGTCTCTCTCAGAACATTAAAACAATTTAAAAATTGGGAAAATATCATTATTATGATTATTAGCAATCAAAAAGCTAGATAAGTATGGATTCATAATAATAAGGTGATACTTATTTACTGTCTTTGTAAGGGTTTTTATTGCTGTGAAGAAACAGTATGACTACTACAACTCTTTTAAAGGAAAACATTTAATTGGAATTAGGTTGAGGGTACTGAGGTCAGTGCATTATTAGCATGGCAGGAAGCATGGCCTCATGCAGGCGCATATTGTAACATCTGGATTAACTGTGAGCCTCTAGGCCTGATTTTGAGCTTCTGAGATCTCAAAGGCCATCCTCTAGTGATACACTTCCTTCAAAAAATGCATAACTACACCAACCTAGCCACACCTCCTTCTAATAGTGACACTCCCTACAGACCTATCGTGGCCATGCTTTATTAAATTATTTTATTTGCATTCCAAATGTCGCCCTTCTTCCAGGGCTACCCTCCTAGAGTTCTTCATCTCATCTGCCCTCCCCTTTGTCTTCAAGAGAGTGCTCTCTCACACCCTACTCACCCCTTTAACACCCCCACCTTATTCTCTCAGCACCCCCCTCCCAAGAACATCAAGTCTCTACAAGATTAGGTGTATCCTTTCTCACTGAGGCCAGACCTCTGATAAATATATATCCGGGCCATGGACCAGCCCATGTAAGCTCTTTGGTTGGTGGCCCACTCTCTGGGAGCTCGGAGGGGTCTGGGTTAGTTGGTTGTTGTTCTCCCTATGGGGTTGCCATATACATCAGCTCCTTTAGTCCTTCCCCTAACTCTTCCATAGGGATCCTGACCTCAGTCTAAGAGTTGGTTATCAGTATCTGAATCTGTCTCTGTCAGCTGCTGGTAGAGCCTCTCAGAGGACAACCATACTAGGCTCCTGTCTGCAAGCACACGATGGCATTAGTAATAATGTCAGGGTTTATTCAAACTAGCATACATAATTATGAAAACTGTTTGTTGTACTAAATGATATTCATAGTTTGAAGGATTATATAAAATGATACATACTACAACTATACAAATATTTACATTTTATAAAGAATAATAACTAAGGGACATTGTTCATGAAGAATTTAAAAACTCGCAGTTATTTCTAAAATGTAATATGATCCCTGTTAAAATATTACACCGTATCCACAATAACTGTTGTCAGCATGACTACTTTTGTAGGTTTCAGCATCTATTTGGCCTTTCATGAGTCAGTTCTTATTGGATCTTAAAACTGAATTACTGAAAGCTTAGACAATTCCCAAGGAAAGGATTCTTTTCCCATCACCTTGCCAATCAACAGAGACACAGGAACAGGCCAGAATCAAAATTTTTGCAAATCCTTTTGGGTTCATACAAGTAAGAAAGGTAATTCTTATGTAGAAACTATGATCATAGGAATTGGCTTACCAAATTTTTTCCTTTAAATTCGGTTATTTGATTTGTTTGTTTGAGATATATTTGTTATCAGTATTGGAAAATTAAGAACAGATTCAGTGTCAGATGGTTCTATAAGCCGCACCCCACCATGTTGGATTCCATTTCAATACATTTCAAAAGGCCAAATATGAAGCCTGACTGCTGGCAAGTGTTAATACTGCTGTTTATAATGATATTGAATCGTTCAAGCAGCATCGTGTGATTTTAATTTTTCCACAGCTCTTTAGTTCTTCTCTGGCCTTGGTCACAAAAATATAGTCACATCTGGGTGCAATTAATTCATCTAGAGTATTTTTATACTCATTGCACTGCATTTGCTATAAGAAGATGTATAGCTCAAAGGAATAAGAATTCCTCAAAATACCCTTGATTTATAAGTCAAATAAGTCAGAGCACAGATTTATAGACATACTACCTTTTCTGACCCGGGACATAAACCCTTTGCCTCAGTAACTGGTTTGTGTGTCTTAACTTGGGTCTTTCTGTGTAGCACAGCTGTCTAAACCATATGTTTTTAATCGACAGTTACTTTCTAGAAAATGTCATGGTGTCTTTGTACTGTCTTCAGCTTCCCCTTTTGTTTCTTGAATGAGGCTCATTACAATGGATCTTTCGTCTTTTTGTAATGATACAAGAAAGAAAGAACATGTACTTGCTAGCATTTTCTTCAGTAATAGCCAAATAGGTTGTACCAAGTGGTGTTTTGCAATGCAAACCACTCCAAAGCTGAATAAGATGTATTTTTTGTATGTAAATCTATTTTTTGCTATTTTTATGACATGTACATATTCATTGTTCATAGTACTGATACATTGTGTAATTTCTTCATAATCATTTTCATTCCCTTCTCTCTCTCTCTCTCTCTCTCTCTCTCTCTCTCTCTCTCTCTCCATATATAAAAATCTAGGAAATGTGACATATGTTTTTCTAACACTGGCTTATTTTGCTTAACATAATGACCTACAATTATATCAATTCCCTTGCAAAGAACATAATTTCTTCTTATAGCAGAAAAATATTAATATATCACATTTTCTTTATCTACTAACTGACCAGACCAAATTTTAAATTATTTGCATTTAATCTACTGCTAAAATAAATGAGATGTACAAAAAAAAATCTATGCTTGAGTCTTGATTCTCTTCTTGAGGAAGGTGTGCTTGTTTTCATTTGCATAGAGACAATAAACACATTCTCAGTAACTTTGGAAGCCAGTTGGTGCTAGTTAGCAAATGAGAGTTATGAGCATATTCAACTGCCACACCCAGCCAGGCCCTACATATCCTCTCTATGTACAGGTGTATTTCTTATCAATGGCTCTGCCTTATCTCTTCTCCCACATACAGTCCTCAACCCTCACCATCTAGTCTGGGTCCCACAGTCAGCGTTCAAATCCTGCAAAAATTAGTACTTATAATTTCAGTAATTTAATATTTCAACAAGTTTACAAAGCTACAAGCTGAAAAGAAAAGAAAGCATCTTCAACAAATTCTTCCAGGAAAACTGGATGATGCCCACAAGGAGAAAAATGAAAATAGAGCCATATCTATTGCCTTGCATAAAAACTAACTCCCAATTGGTCAAAGACCTGAATGTGAAGCCCAAAACCACTAAAACTGGTAGAAGAAAACATGGGCAGTACCTACATGGCAAAGATATAGAAAAGGACTTTCTAAATAGGACTTTATTTATTCAAGAATTAAGGCCAACAATTGACAAGCGGGACTTCATGAAACTAAAATCTAAAAAGCTATCCACATCTAAAGAGACAATTGATTAAGTAAAGATGAATCCCACTGAATGAAAGATACATATTTAGCTATATATCTCACCGAGATTTCCTATCTAGAATGTAAAAAGGAAAAAACAAAGGTTCAAAACAAGATAAATGATTTATTCAAAACAGAAACAAATGGCTTAAGACCTCAAAGGTTTTTAAAAGCCAGAAGCTGTACATTAGTGTGGAAAATTCTAAAAAAGCTAAAAATATATCTAACATATGCCCCAGGTATACCACTCCTTGTCATATGCCCAAAGGTCTTGATATCCTTGCTTCAAACCCTTGCTCAAACATGTTCATTGTTCATCTATTTATAACAGCTAAGAAATGGAAACCTAAATGTTTTTCAACCACAGAAAGGATAATGAAAGCATAGTTCATATGCACTATGGATACTATTTATCTGTAAAAAAAAATGAAATCCCACTTTGGGTCTCTCTCTAGACCTTCTTTTCCTCAGGCTCCTCTCCATTTCCATCTCTGTAATTCTTTCAGGGAGACACAATTATGGGTCAGAGTTCTGACTGTGGGATGACCCCCTCTCCCTCATTTGATGCCCTAATTTCCTGCTGGTGGTGGGCTCTATAAGTTCCCTCTCCCTATCGTCCATCAATTCATCTAAGGTCCCTTCCTTTGAGTCCTGAGAGCCTCTCACTCTGGTCCATTCTGGGGGGGTCTCCTCAACCTCCTATCTCCTGAGGTTGCCTGTTTCCATTCTTTTTGCTGACCTTCAGGGCTTTAGTCCTTTTCCCTCACCAAATACCTGATAATGCTCCCCTCTCCCCAACTTCCTCTCCCCCTGTCCATTTTCCCTCCCAGGTCCCTCCTTCCCTCCTCATTTGTGATTGCTTTGTTCTCCCTCCCAAGTGAGACTGAGGCATCCTAACTTAGGCACCTTAGTTTGTTGACCTTTTTGGGTTCTGTGGAATATATCTTGGGTACTCTGTACTTTTTAACATCCACTTATTAGTGAGGACAAAAACCTCACTCAGGATGATATTTTCTAGTTACATCCATTTACCTGCAAAACTCAGCATGTCCTCGTTCTTATTGCCTGAGTAATATTCCATTGGGTAAATGAACTACATTTTCTCATCCATTCTTCTGTTGTGGTATATCTGGGCTGTTTCTAGCTTCTGGCTATCACAAATAAGGCCTGACACTATTTCTGAGGCCATTGTCTGCTCACAAAAAGGGACTAAGCATGACCACACCACAGAAGATCCAACAAGCAGCTGATTCAGATGCAGATATTTGCACCCAACCAATGGATAGAAGCAGCTGACCCCTGCTGTTGAATTAGGGAAGGCTGGAAAAAGCTGAGGAGAAGGGCAATCCTGTAGGAGGACCAGCAGTCTCATTTAATTGGTACCTCCAACATCTATCAAACACTGGACCACCAAACACGCAGCATATACCAGCTGATATGAGGCCCCCAACACACATACAGTAGAGGACTGCCAGGTCTGGGTTCATTCAGAAATGATGCACCTAAACCTCAAGAGGCCCCAAGGAGTTTAGAGGTCAGGGAGGGTAGGGGTTGGGACAGGAGTTGGGGATGAGGTACGGGATGTGGAACAGTTAGAGGGTAGATGGGGAGGGGGTGGCATTAAAAATAAATAAATTAATTAATAAAAAACAACAAATTAAATCATGAAATTTGCAGTTAAACTGATAAAACCAGGAAAAAATAATAATATTAAATGAGGTAACTCAGATAGCCAAAGTCACATACTTTCTCTTATTGAAAGCTTCTCAATCAAAATCTTCAGACATGAGTATGTATCCTGGAATAATTAAAGAAACTAGTAAAGTCAAGGAGGAACATTCATTAAGTTTGTGGGAGAGCAATAAAAAGGAACATAGCAGGATGCAGGTGATCTGATAAAAGAAATGTGAAAGAGGGGTGCTAATTAGGGATAAAAGTGAGTCCAGAAGAAGGGTTTTGTTAGATAATAGTAATACCATGATGATTCCTTATGATGTTTTCAAAAATCCTTACTATTATTTAATTCTCCTTCTCTTTCCAGTCTCTTGACTCTTTTCAGTTCTTAGTTAGGGTTATCCAGGGGATTCTCAAAACACTTTAGGCTATTGCTAGTTATCCCTACTTGTGTCCACAAGTGGAAGTCAGTCCCTATTTGCTAAAGATACTTCAATTATGGACTTCAGAAGCAAGGTTCAAAGTCCATAAAAGCCTGCTCCCTGGAGACTGTCTTTCATGATACTGTAATGTGCCATGAATGTACTCAAAGGAGGCAGGAACACAATAGTTCTACACAGGTACAATATCTGATGAATCACATCAATGACCAGCTTAGCATGATAATTTCGAGGATGTAGTAATGACATGCATACCTTGCCAGTAACCAACAGCTCTCTAATTAAACATAAGATCTGATCAACAAGAGGCAAATAATGACTGTGGCTAAAAACTTAAGCTAATGCATTCAAAGAGCTTCAAAGGGATCCTATAACTAACACTTTACTAAACCAGCACAATCCCTAACTACATTATAAATGTTTGTTCTTATAATCACAGATAAATGCAGTCCTCAGCCCTCCTCAAGGAAACTTGTCTTTGTAGCAGATGTGGACTTCACCCCTCTTCAAAACAACCAAACAAAACAAAAATCAGAACAAAAACCCTTGTCTTTACAGCAGATAGAGACCTCTAGAGAGAACTACAGTCAACCAAAATACAGTTATACAGTCCACTCCAAATGTACACATCTACAAAACAACTCTTCTTCAAAGCTCAGGGATCATTTTTGAAGAGGGGTAGAAAGATTATAAGAGCCAGAAGACCAGGGAATTTGTTGTGAGACTATGTCTCCTAGAGCTACTCCAGTAAAGTATTGCTAACATGACTGCTTAAACATGAATTGAACAAGGATGAAAATAGACATGCTAAGTGGATGGTGGAAAGTCTATGAAGACTCAACTATCCATGAAGAACTAACTGTGAGAAACTTAGGAACGCTGAGAGAACAAGAAAGACTCTTATACAGGGAAGCACTACCATTTATTTAACATTAAATAATCAGCACTAAAAATATACAAACAATAACATAATACAGACTAGGCAGGTTTTATGGCATTTAAGTAGGTGTGGCTTGATTGGAGATGTGTATTTAGGGGCTGGGTTTTGAGTTCTCAGAATTTCAAGTCAATTGACTTCCTGATACTTTTGAATCAAGATCTAGAACCCTCAGCTTCTTCTCTAGGATTATATCTGCCTGCATATCACTATGCTTCTCATCAGAATAGACTAAATGCCTTAACTCCAAGCCAGTCTCAATTAAATGTTTTCCTGTGTAAAAGTTGTAGTAGTCATGGCATCTCTGTAACATCATGACTAGCTAAGAAATCATATATGCTTATAACAACAACTAATGTAAAAAGAGAACATGAATTTGGAAAAGTACAAGAAAGGGAAAAGTGGAGGGTTTAAAGAAGGGAATGGAAGATGGAAGTGATGTAATTATAATCCCAGAAAAGTAGAAATAAATAATATCAAAAGAGGGGAAGAGCATGATCCATCTAAAACTGAGATAGCTGCTGAGCTCTAACTTGATGTGACAGTAGTCTCCTACTCAGGTCAATAAGGTATTCACTCACTTGTTTATATATTGACATATATTACATTGGAACTGATAATGTAAAGATTTCTAAGATAGGTGCTTTACTGCTCTTTGGTTGATCCCCAAATCAGTTTTTTCCCCCAAAAGCAATGCTATACATAAATTTACTTGGTTTAACATGCTCTCTCTCTCTCTCTCTCTCTCTCTCTCTCTCTGTGTGTGTGTGTGTGTGTGTGTGTGTGTGTGTTTGCTTTCTATTTTACAAAGTTAATTTTTGTGACTATCAGTCATTTTTATTCCAAAATGCTTTCAGAGATTACAAAGGGAATTTTAATATCAATGTACACATTTTTTTATGTTTATAGGTAGCTTTCATATTAAGCTCACTAAAAAATAAGCAAAAAGAGAAAGGGTTCCTCTGCTTTGCCAGCTTTGATAAGTAGAAGGCAGTTTTATCACACGGAGATCTCACCTTATTGGAATGCAAAAGTACATGCCCAGTGGTCAATCTCATTCACATGTGAGCACTTACTGTGAGCAAGAAAAGGTTACCTGACACAAGTGGGGGAGTACTGGCTGTTTTGATTAGAGATGAAAAAAATGCTTTGCCACATGATGTACATCTTAATGAAAGTTTTGAGATGTTCAAGTGAAATCAAGCTGTTTGGCCACCTTGATGCTCTTTGAACCTGCCTCCCTCTTGTGTTATTTCCTCCAGTATGAGTTAGAGAACACAGAACGTTTTGTAGGTCAATCACCACTCAAGCCATAATTTTGGCCTTTCTCGCATTCCAGGCTGTGGATATTTTAGATCCATGGAGCTAGTGCATTTTCTTTGTACAGAAATACCAGAACAAAAAAGAAATTAAGGGTAATATTAATATTTTATAGTTTGTGACCATAGAAAAAGCAATAACTAGTACCTGGGTATAATAAGATATGCCAAGTCTGCCACCTTGTGTGTTTACTGCCAGGTTCAGGTAAACGCTAATGGTAGGATGGTCATCAGATCATGATTTTTAAGAAGTCAAAACAAAAATCATACTCATAGATCTATCAGAGAGCACTTGTTCTCTGGATAAAGACTCAGGAATGAATGTTTCAGTTCTCCAAAAGCGATGGGAAATGTCAATGCTATCTCTAGTTAATGAATTCCTGATTTGTTTGGCATTTTGCACTTTCTTAAGAAATTGCTGATGTATTTAGACGTTTGCTTCTACCAAGCAGCACTGAAATTGTTGATTATGGTGACCTTATAGAACATCATCCAGGCAGAAAGCTAAAAGATTTCACATTGAAAAGAAACAGGTCTGTTTATTAGCAGGCACTGTGCATTGTCATATGCATATCTCTGCACCTCAGTCTTTGCCTGGTTGCACTATGGGGGATGCTTTGTGAAAATTACTTGCATGGCAGGCCTTCTCTCATGAAAATGTCCTTTTCTCTGCCTGCTGGCAATAGAAAGTATTTTTTTTAATCTACTGAAACTTCTCCAATTTTGTTAAGATATTGTTGTCTAAGTATTAGAAAAATAGTTTATAGAGGACCATTTAAAAGTATGAATGCTGAATGTAGAATTGATATTTGTGTTTAAAACCATTTTCAAAGAAATTTGCTGCTGTTCTTCTAAATAAAAACCTGAAGTTTTTATGGATTTAATTTAAACAGGACTAACAATCTAGGCAGTATAGTCTGAACATATTCTGCTTTAACTACTTTTACCAGATTGTGTACTTTAGGAGGCATTTCACTATAGGAAAGCATCCAACCCACTTCCATTTAGTTTGTACAAGGATCAGCCTGATACAAAGCTGTGGTTCGTTTTGATTTGCATTTCCCTGATGACTAATGATGTTGAACATCTCTCAAGGTGCTTCTCAGCCATCCAAATTTCTTCTGGTAAAAATAGCTCTGTACCCCATTTTTTGATAGGGTTATTCGGTTCTTTGGGGTCTAATTTCTTGAGTTCTTTGTATATATTGGATATTAGCCCTCTGTCAGATGTGGGGTTGGTAAAGATCTTTTCCCAATTTGTTGATTGCTGTTTTGTCCTTCTAACTGTATCCTTTGCCTTACAGAAACTTTGGAAAAAATATGGAACACTTCATGAATTTGAATGGCTAAGATTAAAAACTCAGGAGACAACAGGTGCTGACGAGGATGTGGAGAAAGAGGAACACTCCTACACTGTTGGTGGGATTGCAAAATGGTACAACCTCTCTGGAAATCAGTCTGGTGGTTCCTCAGAAAATTTGGAATGACACTTCCAGAGGACCTCTGGGCAAATACCCAGAGGATTCCCCTGCATACAATAAAGACACATGCTCCACTATGTTCATAGTAGCCTTATTTATAATAGCCAGAAGTTGGAAGGAGCCCAGATGTCCCTCAAAGGAGGAATGGATACAGAAAATGTGATATATTTATACAATGGAATACTACTCAGCAATTAAAAATAATGAATTCATGCAATTTGTAGGTAAAGGGTTGGATCTGGAAAATATCATCCTAAGTGAGTTAACCAAATCACAAAAGAATACATATGAAATGCAATTACTGATAAGTGTATATTAATGAGCTCAGAAGCTCTTAATACTCAAGGAATAATTAGCAAGTGAAAAGATTCCCAGGAAGAAGGAAGAAGAGGACCCTGGTCCTGAAAAGACTGTGTCCAGTTTTGTAGGAGAATACCAGAACGGAGAAATGGCAGGGGGAGGGGGAGAGGGAGTTGATTGGGGAATAGGTGAGGGGCAGAGGGGGCGGGGCGGAGAGGACTTATGGGACATATGGTGAGGGGAAAACTGGGAAAAGGGAAAGCCTATGGAATGTAAACAAAGAATATAGAAAATAAAAAATAAAAAATAAAAAAGAGGCTGTGGTTCAAACTCCTTAGTTAAACATGCCCAATTTGGCTTTATTATAGACTGAACATAAGTCGTACTGTCTCCCCTAAATATCATTGACTCAGTAAGATGAACACTGCACAACATAGCTCCCTATTATAGCTATTTGGAGGGTAAATCAATAATTGTCATGCATTGATTTCACATCCAATACAAAGGAACAGAATTCCTCTATTGGACAGAGCTGTGCTGTTTTTGTTGTATTTCCATTTGCTTTCATTTTCTATCTTTGTTTCACACTGCATTTGAAAATACATCTTTAAATGGTGATCTTCTCTTGTTACTGTCTGTGACAGTTGTTTTTCGTGAACATGACTTTAGGTCTAAAATTCTTCATACCTCTTAGTAAACTTTTATTACTCAACTAGTACTTGCTAATTAGCTTCTTATTCAGAGGACAATTTCTGTCTTGTGAGTTTGCAAGTAATTGAATGGACTCTGGCTGCTTCTTTGTTCTAATGTTTTGAAAATTCTACCTTCTTTTTCCAAAACATGTTCATCTTTAGAGTTTCTTCATGTGTGACATTTGTAGCACAAAAGCTTATGCAATGGCTTCTAAATTTTTTCACAACTACCATTTTGTTGTTGGGGGATGTTCTTATACATTGAAAGATGTTTAACTGTATCACTGCCTTCCACTTACTAAAAGCTTAAATTACAAATGATTATGAGAACCGAAAATGTGTTCAGACATTAGCCAATGTCACCTCGTGGGCAAAATGACATCCCTCTATCTCCCAGTTAAGAAACATTGGCTGATACTAACAGATGATTCAACAATTTCCCAGCATTTAGCACACAATTAGAATGACGGTTGGGCTCTCCGTTGCTTATTGGGGACCATTCTCGGATGATAGAACATTCTGGAATTCCCACTATGACTGCTTCTTTGGTCTCAGAGAAGTAGGAGAGCTTAGTAAATGTTTTTGCTAGTTGTAGTATCCAGACAGTGATTCTCAACTAATGTATACAGGATGGTTTTATAGCTTTTCTGACACAAAACAAAACAAAACAAAACAAAACAAAACAAAACAAAACAAAACAAAACAGTCCATGGGTCTCAACTTAAGAGGAAAAAGAGACAAAGCCAAATATGAGTCACCATGGCCTGGAAATACAAATTTAGATTACTTCCTATTTCATGATGCAATATAGAAACAGTTTCATGAAGTTCTATAAAACAAAGAACTCATAAATCAAGTCAGTTTAAAAATATATTGGTTGAGGCCAGGCGTGGTGGTGCACGCCTTTAACCCCAGCACTTGGGAGGCAGAGGCAGGTGGAATTCTGAGTTTGAGGCCAGCCTGGTCTATCGAGTGAGTTCCAGGACAGCCAGGACTACACAGAGAAACCCTGTCTCGAAAATATATTGGTGGAAACATGGGAGGGATATTTACAGGAAGATTAGAGAAGCTCTTCTCTATGTTTCAGGTATGATCTAAGAACAAAATCGGCTTTTATCTAGATGGAAGTTGGGTGCAACTGAGTCCAATTTTTTTTTTATTTTTTTCAGTTACATGCTGTTAGATATGATATAGATGTGGACAAGTTCAAGGTGCTGAAACTAGACAGAGGTAAAGTAATTTTCTTTTAAACTTGCAACATTCCATTCTCTACACATCACTGCAATTCTAATCAGTTGGACTTGGCAGAAAAACTGTTTTTTCCAGAAATTCTCATTGGCAATTAATCCCTTGATCAAAATCAGATTTTTATAATCTTGCTAAATACATTCAAAGCCTTCCTACAAGAAAACAAAGTATCACAGAGTCCATGACTATTTTATCTAGAGAATAAGATAGCTAATGGAGATCAAGAAGGTACAAATTGTAAATGAAGATATCAAAGCATTGCTGTCCACACATGATATGATAGTACCTTGAAGTAACCCAAAATTTCTACTAGGGAACTCATACAACTAATAAACATCTTCAGAGAAGTAGCTAAATATAAAATTAACTAAAAAAATCAGTAGTTTTTAAATATACAAATAATAAATGAGCTAAGAAAGAAATCATGGAAACAATACCCTTAAAAATAGCCATAAATAATATAGAATATTTTGGCATAACCATAACCAAGAATGTGAAAGACCTACAAGTTTTTGAAGAAGATCATCAAGTCTTTGAAGAAGGAAATTGAAGAATTTACAAGAAGACAGAAAGATGTCCCATGCTCATATTTCACTGGGATTAGTGTAATAAAAATGGCCATTTTACCAGAAGCAATATTCAACACAATCCCCACAAAAATTCCAATATAATTCTATACAGACCTTGAAAGAACAATAATCAACTTCATATGGATAAACAAACCAGACAGGTTGACCAAAAAGTCAATATGGCAGGCTACAGAATGGGAAAAGATCTTCACCCATACCACACCTGACAGAGAGCTGATATTCAAAATATATAAAGAACTCAAGAAAGTAGATATTAACCTGCCAAATAATTTAATTAAAAATGAGGTACAGATTTAAACAGAATTCTTGACAGAAGAATCTTTAATATCCAAGAAGCAGAGGACCCTGGCATACCACTCCTGGGCATATACCCAGAGGATTCCCCTGCATACAATAAAGACACATGCTCCACTATGTTTATAGCAACCTTGTTTCTAATAGCCAGAAATTAGAAGGAGCCCAAATATCCTTCAAAGGAGGAATGGATACAGAAAATGTGGTATATTTATACAATGGAATACTACTCAGCAATTAAAAATAATGAATTCATGCAATTTGTAGCTAAATGGTTAGATCTGGAAAATATCATCCTAAGTGAGTTAACCCAATCACAAAAGAATACACATGAAATGCAATCACTGATAAGTGGATATTAATGAGCCCAGAAGCCCTAAATACTCAAGGCACAATTAGCAAGTCAAATGATTCCCAAGAAGAATAAAGGAGAGGACCCTGGGCCTGAAAAGATTGGATCCAGTTTTGTAGACCAAGAACAGAGAAATCGTGGAGGGGAATGGTTGGGGGGGGGAGAGGAATTATGGGACGTATGGTGGGGGGGAACTGGGAAAGGGGAAAGCCTTTGGAATGTAAACATAGAATATAGAAAATAAAAATTAAAAAAAAAAAGAAATGTTCAACATCGTTAGCCATCAGGGAAATGCAAAGCAAACAACTTTGATTTTCTATCACGCATGTGCCAGAATGGCAAAGGTCAAATTTTCAATCTCATGCTGGTGAGAATGTGGACCAAGGAGTACACTCGTCCATTGTTGGTGCAACTTGTATAAGCCACTTTGGATATAAATTTGGTAGATTTTTAAATAATTGTGAGTAGTTTGACCCCAAGACCAAGTTCAATCACTCTTGGGCATAATGTCAAAGAATAATCCACCATATCTCAAAGACATTTGCTCATCTATGTTTATAGCAACTTTATTTATAATTGCCAGAAATTGCAAACTACCTAGAATTCCCTTAACTGAAGAATGACTAAAGAAAATATGGTACATGCACACAATGAAGTAGAACTTGGCTGTTAAAAATTGCCATCTCCTATAATCATTCAGGACTTACAATGGATGGATTGGAATATCAACCCAGCCACAAAATCAACCTATAATTCACTATGCCCAAAAGATGAACAGGAGTGAATATGAAGCAGAAGGTGAGGGAATGGCCAACAAATTATTGGTCCAGCTTGAGTCCCGTGCCGTGAGAGGGAGTCCATCCCTGACATTGCTAAGGATAACTTGCTATACTTGTAAACAGAGCCTCCAGAATCATCATTAGAGAAGCTTCACACAGCAGCCGATAGAAACAGATGCAGTGACCCAAAGTCAAACTTTAGACAGAGCTTGTGGAATCACGCAGAAGAGAGCAAAGGACGGTAGGAGCCAGAAGTCAAACACACCATAGGAAAACTCACAAATCAACTAACCTGGATCCACAGGTATATACAGAGACCTAATCACCAGCCAGGAAGCGTGGATGGGACCGACTTAGGCCTTGTGTACATATGTTCGTTACAGTTATATAGCTTGTTCTTCATCTGGGACTCCTAACAGTGGAACCAGGGACTGCTTCTGCCTCTGTTGCCTGTCCTTGGGACTCTTTCTTCCTCATCTAGCCTCAATAGGAGAGGATGCATCTTACTGCAACCTGATAGGCTGGGGCTGGTTGATACCCGTGGAAGACCTCCCCTTTTCTGCAGAGAAGCAAAGGAGTAGTGGATGGGTGTGGAGGTGGGCAGAAGAATGACTGAGAAGAGCAGAGGGAGGTGAAACTGCAAAATAAAAATGAATAAGAAAAATAAAGAGAAATTACTGAACATTAGATCTAACATTTTTCTGTGGGTATAGCCCTGAGAAAGTGATCTCTGAGCAATGGAAATAAAAGAGACTATATAGACTGAAAGACACTAAAATGATGAGAAAAAAATAACTTGAGAAACTTTTTTACTTTTATCATGCCTTTAAGTACATGTCAACTTATAATCATAAGAGCCATTTAGTACATTATTAAAATTCTGTCAAGATGAATATTGATCAATAAGTTGCTAAAAAGGAGGGGGTAAGAATCCATGACTGTCTTGGCAACATGCACTCTGGGCCACATAGATATCTATCAATAGCTCATTTCCTTGTGGGGCATAGAAGTGCTGAAACTCAGGGAGAAAAGCAATAATAAATAAATGATCATACTGATTGAAATAAATATATGGGTCAAAATGTCACTATCAGTCCATATTAAAACAATATGAAAATTCCTAGATTACTTTTGCAAAGTTTCTCCATTTTCACTAAAGGCAATTATTGGCAGATCTCCCTACTCAGAGGAGTGAGTATTAGTCTAACAAGCAATTTTCCTTTGTTTTGTTTGCTTCATCTTTTATTCTAACTACTTAGAAATGTTTGTAGGATACAATCTCTGGGCTAGTCTTTCCTTAAAAATAAACGCATTAAAGCCAGTCCTTTATACATAAGGGATTGATTGATTTCACAGGCTACAAAAGCTGCCTCCTTCTAGGATGTTTTATTCTTCATAAAAGTCTGGATACAGTAACCTTCATTTTTACATTCTTTATGGATGTTCTTGAGATTTGGTGTATAGGTTTATCTAGAAATATGTGCAGTAGTATGTTACTACTTGAACACATGGGCTGATGGAATTCTTTATAGATAGTTCATTTAGGAAATATATACTTTAAGACAAATTCATAGCTCTTTAAAGAAAATTTTAACACCCAAGAATGAGTACAACCTTACAAGTAGCCCAAAGATTGTATCCTACAAACATTTCTAAGTAGTTAGAATAAAAGATGAAGCAAACAAAACAAAGGGAGATTGCTTGTTAGACTAATACTCCTCTGAGTAGAGAGATCTGCCAATAATTGCCTTTAGTGAAAATGTTGAAATTTTACACATGACAACAAAAATAGAATGTCCTTTATTATGTTGATATTGGGACAGTATTTTTCATTACATGCATAACCAGCTTGTCATTTCCTTTTCTGCATAATGAAAATGTTTCATGATATATTATATATACTACATATATTATTAAATATATATGTGCATATATCAAATATATAAAAATATATCAAATACATATATATGAACAATTATTCTCCAAAATTTACAATATCTTCCTCTTACATCTATTGCAATTACATAATAATGATCTGAAAGCTTCCAACTCATAGGTATTCAGTTTCCCCTTTACTCTTATAGAAAAGTCTTAAAAACACACATTTTAGTCACTCTATACTCGAGGTCAAAGGTAGCATAGACTACAGAGTGAGTGCTAGGGCTAGCAGGGATTCAACAAAATTCTGTCTCACAAATCAGTTGCCAACGCACTTGTGGTCCAAGTCTGATGACCTGAGTTTGATCATGTCTGATGCTGGATACTGTATTATCCACCTGCAATCCCAGGACTCCCACCAGAGCATCATACTTAGAGACAGGATAATTGCCTGGAAACTTGAAGGCTATCTTGCACTGAGGAAGAAAGATACTAGAAACTACAAGAAACACTTGTCTTATCAAGTTTTGGAGGTAGAAAACTAGTTCCTGAAAATTGTTTTCTGAACTCATGTACTCTGTTATATACATGTCCTTGCCAACAATAAGTAAATATTTTAAAGGCCCACAAAAATTCAAAGCAAAGGTAAAATCTTATTATTTTATGCATGAACTATAGCTGTATAAAATGTTCTGACTTTTTGCTCAACACCTACAAAATTGCATGTTTTATAAAATCTATTCTCTCCAGTATGTTGATGTTAGCATATGAGACCTACAAAGTTCCTAAAGGTAAAACCCAGTTTTATTAGAGCCAAATGCATAATATAGGGCATGAGATCACAAAATGAGTTATTTCCCTTGTCTTCAAAGATTTAAAACATCATGTAAGATTTTTTTCCTAGCCAGTTTCCAGTGTAGAGGAGCTGTGGTTTCCACATGATTAAGTGGGCACCAAGTACATGATTTTGATGAACGGAAAGTTGTCACAAATTAGCCCCTGACCTGAGCAGATGCCTGAGGGTATTTTTTGTTACTTTAAAGTTGTCTTAAACATTACTTTTGTTGGCACATTACACAGTAAGATAAGCTTTGGAGATTTAACTCAATAGAAAAATAGATTATATTATGATATCACTCCTATGTAGTTACAAATATATTTTACAGGTATTCGATAGTCCTTTATACACTTAAAGAGTAACAAAGAATATATCCATGTTATTGTATTGAAAGAAATAGATGTTTTTAACTCATTTAACTATGATAAGATATTCTTAAGGCTTTGCATGTCTCATGGCAATATCACCATCTATAAAAACAAAAGCTTGCAGAAAGGCCCAAGAAACTTCAGTTGTCATGGCTAGAATTCACACGTAGTTTTCATAACCTTGGACCGGAAATTATATACAATTTATACTTGAGCAAGTCATGGGTTTTTCATGAGGAATTCTTGCACAATATTAATGACTTAAAACACTAGAGAGCAAAATACTTGGCTTCATATCAATATATTGTCCAAAAGAATGTTTAACAATGATGAAAAATGATCTTGTGCTATACAACACAATTTCTTGAGTGTTTGAGTGCAATCTACAAAAAAGATTTTTTTCCTCAGCAAGAAACGTAAGATCTCTTCTTACATTTTGATTAAGACTCAATTTACTAAATACATTCTTAAAATAAAAATTCTTGAAATTTCTTTTGGAGGAAGGTTTTCAGGTGCTGTCAGCCATGAACACTGTGGCAAACATTCAGGGAATTGACTTTTGAGCTCATATTTTTCAGTTGGAAAGATATCTCAAAGATATTTCCAATCCTCCAAGGCAATAAGAGACTATAATGGAGTGTCTCTGGAGTTTCTCTGGAGGCAGCTAGCATTGTAAAGAAAATCAAGCATCAGACAATAGATGCTGAAGGCTTCCATTCAATGTCCCGTGTAGAACTCCCAAATCCTAACTGGCATATCTTTGTTTTGTTCTCTTTGTTATGTGATGGCACTGTGGTGGCAATGTGTGTGTGTATGTGTATGTTAACTCAGCTTTTGATTAGTAAACTGAAATTTTCAAGCTTATTGCTTATCATGTTACTCTGAAGAATACAAACAGTGTTAAACAACATTAGAGAATTCAAATTTACCTGCACGGCAGACTAAAGGGATGGATTAGTCCTGCTCTTCTCAATGACTTCAGCTAAGTGAAATCACCCAAGGTCCTCTAGTAATTACCGGTTTATTGTGTATATGGAGTTTGCATTATGTTCCATGGAGCTATTGGCCCAATAATTATTAATAAAAACTGAATCATTACTCCAGAATCTGAAAAAACAACATTTGACATGAATATAGTAACATGGAGATCTTAAACTAAGACACAGTAAAAATAGAACTGTTTCCTGCTGCCTAACTGCAGAATCTGTAGCAGGCTTCAGCTGTGTCTTTTATATTGGTATTCAGGTATTATTGTCCTGCAGAACTGTTCCTCCTCACTCCCTACACAGGATCTTTTTGTTACCAGTTGTTTTACTAAGTAAAAGTAAATTGACTAGCCAATGGCTACTGTCGTCCAAGAGTAATTACTCCTTGCAGAAAAGAAGAAATACCTGCTACTCCCCACATTTCAGTGAATCTTTAGGCTTCATACCAGTGTATTGTTCAAAAAGAACTTTAGATATTAATGCAAATGATTCTGTACTTTCCAATAGATATTCTTGAATCAGTCATAGGTGGTTGGCCCAATTTCAGAACTAAATTTTAAATTTTGTCCCTCTTCCTTTCTTTCTTTCTCGCTTGCTTTCTCGCTTGCTTGCTTGCTTGATTTGCTTCTCCCAGGTTCCTATTTTGTTTGGCCTCTTCTATTTTTTTGTTTCCTGACTACTTTTGTTCTTTTTTAAAGAAATTAAATTATTTTATTTCTTTACCTTCCAAATGTTGCCCTCCTTCCTGGTCCCACCCCCAGAGCTCTCCATCCCATATCCCTTTGCCTCCGAGAGGGTGTTCGCCCTCGACTCACCCCGCTCCTCCGTAGCATCCCCCTTCCTTAGGGGCATCAATTCTCTATAGGATGAGGCACATCCTCTCCTACTGAAGCCAGGCAAGGCAGCCCTCTGCTACATGTGGTTGGTGGCTTAGTCTCTGAGAGCTCTGAGTGATTTGAATTAGTTGACACTGTTGTTCTTCCTATGGGATCATCCCCTTCAACATCTTTGATTCTTCCCCAAACTCTTCCAATGAGGTTCCGGACCTCAGTCCAATGGTTGGTTGCAAGTATCTGCACCTGCCGCAGTCAGCTGCTGGCAGAACCTCTCAGAGGTTGACCATGCTAGGCTTCTGTCTGCAAGCACAATGTGACATTAGTAATAGCGTCAGGGTTTAATGCCTGCTCATGGGATAGATCTCAAGTTAGGCTGCTCACTGGATGGCCTTTCCTTCAGTCTCTGCTCCATTTTTGTTCCTACAAATGTAATTCTGGGTCAAAAATTTTGAAGCTGGGTGGGTGGCCCCATCTTTCCACTGGTGGCCCTGTCTAGTGTGGTAGTCTCTTCAGTTTCCATCTGAAATGCGGGCATTTCAGCTAAAGTCATCCCCATTGAGTCTTGGAAGCCAAGACTCACATCCCAGATCTCTGGAGACTTCAAGAGGTTACCCTGGCCCCACCCCCAGAAGATGTATATCTCCATTCATTCTCCTGGCCCTCTGGGCTTCTCTCCTGTCTCCTGCATACCTGGTCCTGCTTCACTTTCCCCTTCCCCCTCGTCTATCCCATCAGATCCCTCTCTCCCTATCTCCCTCCCTCCCTCCCTCCCTCCCTCCCTCCCTCCCTCCCTCTCTTCCTCCCTCTCTTTGCTGTGATTATTTTCTTCCCCCTTCTTTTGGGTCTAGGTCAGCTCACTCAGGATGTTATTTTCTAGTTCCATCTATTTGCCTGCAAAATTCTTGATGTCCTCATTTTTAGTGGCTGAATAATATTCTATTGTGTAAATGAACCACAATTTCTGTATCCATTTTTCCATTGAGGGAAATGTGGTTTGTGTCCAGTTTCTGGCTATTGTTAATAAGAAAGACTTCTGCGAACATAGTGGAGCACATGTCCTTGTGCTTTGGTGGAGCATCTTTTGTGTATATGCTCAGGAGTGGTATAGTTGGGAACTATTTCTAATTTTCTGAGGCAGTTCTACACACAAAGGCATTTCCATTTGATGCACATTCTCTCTACTCTAGCCTCTGCCACATCTAATTTCACATCAACTCTGCTCATTCTTTCCATGTCTTGTTGTCATAATACTCCTTGGTTTGTTTGGTCTTCCATTACTTAACCTGCCATCTTGATATTTACTTAACAAATAAATATGTACATCTTAATCAATAAATATTTACCTTTTATTTTTTATTAGATATATTCCTTATTTATATTTCAAATGTTGTCCCCTTTCCTGGTTCCCCCCAAAAAAAATCCCATAAGCCATCTTCCCCCACTGTTTCTAATCACTCCTCTTCCACTCCCCTGTCCTGGTATTGTCCTACACTGCTGCATTGAGCCTTTCCAGGACCAAGGGCCCCTCCTCCCTTTTATATCCAACAAGGCCATCCTCTGCTACCTATGAATCTGGAGCCATGAGTAACACCATGTGTATATCTGGTTGATGTTTTGTCCCTGGGAGCTCTGGGAGTACTGGGTGGCTCATATTGTTGTTCTTCCTTTGGTGCTGCAAACCCCTTCAGCTTCTTGGGCCCTTTCTCTAGCTTCCCCATTGGGGACTCTGCTCAGTTCAGTGGCTGGCTTAGAGTGTCCCGCTCTGTATTTGTCTTGCATTAGCAGAGTCTCCAGGTGACAGCTATATCCAGCTCTGGTCAGCAAGTACTTGTGGGCATCAATAATAGTGTCTGGGTTTTGTAACTGTATATGGGATGGATCACTAGGTGGGGTAGTCTCTAGATGGTCTTTCCTCCAGACTCTGCTCCATACTTTGTCTCTGTATCCCCTTCTGTGGGTATTTTATTGCCCCTTCTAAGAAGGACCAGAGTATCTATACTTTATTCTTTCTTCTTCTTGGGCATCATTTGCTATGTGAGCTGTGTCTTGGGTATTCACCTCAGGAATAATGAATGGCTGAGAAGCACCTAAAGAAATGTTCAACATCCTTAGTCATCAGGGAAATGCAAATCAAAACAACCCTGAGATTTCACCTCATACCAGTCAGAATGTTCCTCAACAGAGGAATGGATACAGAAAATGTAGTATATTTACACAATGGAATACTACTCAGCTATTAAAAAATGAATTCATGAAACTCTTAGGCAAATGGATGGAGCCAGAAAATATCATCCTGAGGTAACCCAATCACAAAAGAACACGTTATGCACTCACTGATAAGTGAATAAATATCTATTAATCGATCAATGATGTTGATTACAAATTTATGTAACTTGAACCTCTTTGAAAAAAAAACCAGTATGTTAGTTTTTATTTAAAATAGTATTTGATGTTGTGCAAGATGGCACAGTGAATAAAGGTACTTATCCCCAAGCCTGATAGCCTAAGTGTGATTCCTGGACAGATGGTGGAAGAAGAGAGACTATGACTGCAAGCTGTTCCCTGATTTCTATTTTAATTTTATGGCATACATGCTCTGCACACACACACACACACACACACACACACACACACACACACACAGAGAGAGAGAGAGAGAGAGAGAGAGAGAGAGAGAGAGAAAACATTAAATGAAGTTAAAAATACAGGCGGATTTCTGAGTTCAAGGCCAGCCTGGTCTACAAAGTGAGTTCCAGGACAGCCAGGGCTATACAGAGAAACCCTGTCTCGAAAAAACCAAAGCCAAAAAAAAAATACAATAAAAAACACTAAAAACCCCAGTATGTGAGGAGTTCTGACAACCTCATTTGTTTGTATCATTTTTTTCTGGATTTACCAAATAGAATAAATGGAATACTAAGGAAGATGTAGGAAAATGTAGGATCAAATGGAATTGTCAAAAATATAAGTATACTTTCTAAAACCATAAATTAAAATGTTGCATTGAACTAGTGTTTATTGACAGCCATATCACATCTCAGAGTAATAACTAAGTTTAAAAGAGGTGTTATGACAGGCTTAGTTAATAGGCTATGATTTTAGGACATATAGGAAAACCATATATAATCATTTCCTGACTTCAACTATCAAGTATACAACATGTAGCATTCCTTTACAAACCAAGAAATTTTTTAAGTGTATCTAATAGTTATTTTCCAGTATTAATTTATCAGTTCTCTACTCTAAGTCAAAATTTATATTTCATATTAATTTTTAAAACAACTTGCTGTTTCCTCATTCCTAGCTGCACTTGAAGTTTGACCCATCTTTGAGAACACATTGTTGTGTTATTTATTTCTCTGAAGTCCTTTCAGTCCTTTCATTTCCCTACACGTACTATCCTTCCTTGATTTTCACAAGCTTGAAGATGGAAAGAGCCATCAGTGGTAAGGGCAAATAAAAAGTCTGTTCATTTAGTTAATGACATTTAACTGTTTTTGGATTTTTCTAGATTTACCAAATAGAATAAGTGGAATACTAAGGAAGATGTAGAAAATAGAAGGATCAAATAAAATGTGTCTAAATGTAAGTATACTTTCTAGAACCATAAATTAACATATTGCATTAAACAAGTGTTTATTGACATTTCCTGCTATTTCTTAAACTTACACAAGATAAGCTTCATAGCAGGTACCTAAGCTCTGCCTCTTACTTAAGAGGTAGCTATTTTTTGATGATCCATTTCTAGCCAGACTATTTAGATGGGTCTGTGATCCCAGCAGCCTTGTAGGCTGAGACAAGAGGATTGCAAACCCTCTTTAGCTACAGAATGAGTTCAAACACAGCTCAAACAAGTAAGTGAGACTGTCTCAAAAGCAAAATGTACCCAAACCTTCCTGTTACAGCTTCGCCAGCACCCAGGGCAGTTCAATTGTTATTGCACATAATACCAAAGCAAGCAAGCAAATAAACAAACAAAACCATCAGTAGTAATGATGGTGACAAAATCCTTTCCCTGTCCCTACATTTACTGAGGCAGGGGATTCACTGTAGTTACTAGTTACCTACTCTGCTGTGACTTCTTATCTCAACAGTGGCAAAGAGACTTTCATCCTGAGGCTGTAGCTTTGCACTCCACACAGTCCCCTCAGTAGTATTCTTTGTATGTCATTTTTTTCCTGTTAAATTCACTTGACTCATAGGAAACAAAACCATCAACCCTAGTAGAAACATCATTTTGTTCCAAATCTGAGTGATACATGTACAGTCACCAGAATTTTCCCCCTTTCTCAGGTATTTTCCACTTAAAATTAAGCTAGAGTTTTTACCTCCAAACATCAGGGAAAGTGGGTTCAATTTCCAAGCCTATTTCCAAATCTTATTTGCACTCTGGTTTTATAGGATGAAAATCACAAGCATACTTCAGGGTATTTCACTTTACTAAGCTTTGCAGCAGATGCATTTTTTTCCAAATTGTGGCAGCACCACCAAGAGTAAATCTGATGAGATCCTTTCCCTAGGAAGAGATACTCACTCCTTGTCTGTGGCAGGGTAGGGTTTGTAATTTTAAGCACTATTCCAAATGTAATCATCTTATCAGTAATGGTTAAGTCTATTATTATAATCTGTGGTAAGTGACTCCATTTTACATTGCAGTTGTTTTGTAATCATCTGCATAAATACAGTGCCTATTCTCTACAAATAGAACAACAAAGCCTAAATCATAGCATATTTCTTTACAACAGAACTGCTGAAGTATTTAAATCCACGGTTGAGAGCTACTAGTTAGAAATGCACATTTCTTCCAAAATACTACCACCCATCTGGTCATTCAAGAGTTATTGAATTATTGCTGGTTTCATTCTTGGTGTGAAGTAATATTAATTGACTTCAGACTTACTTGTCTAGATTTATATCATCATCTAGGAACTAAACCTCTTGATATATTTGAGGTTTTCAGAGAGCTTTGGCTGAGGTGGGAAGACTTGCCTAAGTGTGAATGGCAGCACTCAATCAACTGTGCTTAGGAGGGAGTAAAAAGAGAAAGCTGACCTGAGCCTCTGTATCATCTTTCTCTACCCCACAACTGTGGATTCCTTGTGAACAATTACACAGCATTATTCCTGTCACAATCCCTTATGTACCCTGACATAGTGTAACTTCAAACTGTTAGCCCAAAGAAACCTGCCTCTTGTCTTAAATTGTTCAATATGATGTCACCTCAGCAAGATAAGTAAATAATACACAATAGGATTGGCTTCATCAAACAGACCATAGATTATGGAGCAATTGCAACATTCAGAGGTTTAATATTAAACTTTGAGGTTGTGAAGTCATAGCAAGCTATTCCTCTGTTGTGTCTGGGCAAAGAAATTGAAAATCTCCTTAGAAGGACTTGCTTTTGAAGTGCAACTAAAACATTTTCTGATTCACTGGGTGTCAAACATCACTTTGTCAGTAGGGTAGAAGATGGTAATGGCATCCTCATGGGATGAAGTCACCACTGAAAAAAACAACTGGTCGAACATCAATGAAACTGGAGTTAAGTCCCAAAGGTACAACTGAGTCAGAGCCTGATGATATAGCTGTGGTAGACAGTCTGTGTGTGAATAAAGCAGGTTCTTGGGGTGGAATATGCTCCACGTGACGTTCTGTAAACATTGTTGATAGGACAACAGAAGACTTCAAATACTCCATGAATTTATGCAACAAGGCTGCTGCTTTCTATGAGATAACTGGCTCCTGACACTGAAGGTAACTCTGCAAGAAAAATCCATATAACACCATCAAATGCTGTATTGAAATTGTCTATGAAGACTTGATTTAAGAAATGAAAACGCATTTTGTCAAATGCTTTTTCAGCATCTAATGAGATGACCATGTGGTTTTTTTCTTTTGGTTTATGTAGTGGATTACATTGATGGATTTTCATATATTGAACCATCCCTGCATCCCTGGGATTAAGCCAATTTGACCAATGTGAATGATCGTTTTGATGTGTTCTTGGATTCAGTTGGCAAGAATTTTATTGAGTATTTTTGCATCGATGTTCATAAGGGAGATTGGTCTGAAGTTCTCTTTCTTAGTTGGGTCTTTGTGTGGTTTTGGAATCAGGGTAATTATGACTTCGTAGAATGAGTTGGGTAGTGTTCCTTCTGTTTCTGTTTTGTGGAATAGTTTGAAGAGCATTGGTATTAGGTCTTCTTTGAAGGTCTGATAGTATTCTGCACTAAAACCATCTGGTCCTGTGCTTTTTTTTTTGGTTGGAAGACTTTCTATGACCTCTTGTATTTCCTTGGGGGTTATGGGACTGTTTAGGATCTATTTGATCCTGATTTAATTTTGGTATTTGGTATCTGTCTAGGAAATTGTCCAATTCCTCCAGATTCTCCAGTTGTGTTGAGTATAGACTTTTGTAGTAAGATCTGATGATTTTTTGAATTTCCTCAGTTTCTGTTGTCATATCTCCCTTTTCATTTCTAATTTTGTTGATTTGAATACTGTCTCTGTGCCCTTTGGTAAGTCTGGCTAGGGGTTTATCTATCTTGTTGATTTTCTCAAAGAACCAGCTCCTGGTTTTGTTGATTCTTTGTATGGTTCTCTTTGTTTCAACTTGATTGATTTCAGCCCTGAGTTTGATGATTTCCTGTCTTCTACTCCTCCTGGGTGAAATTGCTTCTTTTTGTTCCAGAGCTTTCAGGTGTGCCATTAAGTTTCTAGTGTATGCTCTTTCCTGTTTCTTTTTGGAGGCAGTCAGGGCTATGAGTTTTCCTCTTAGCACTGCTTTCATTGTGTCCCATAGATTTGGGTATGTTGCGCCTTCATTTTCATTGAATTCTAAAAAGTCTTTTATTTCTTTCTTTATTTCTTCCTTGACTAAGGTATCGTTGAGTAGAATATTGTTCAGTCTCTATGTATATGAGAATTTTCTGTTGTTTTTGTTGCTATTGAAGAATACTCTTACTCCATGGTGTTCAGATAGGAGGCATGGGATTAGTTCAATCTTTTTACATTTGTTGAGGTCTGTCTTGTGACCAATTATATGGTCGATTTTGGAGAAAGTACCATGAGGTGCTAAGAAAAAGGTATAGTCTTTTGCTTTAGGATGAATGGTTCTATATTTATCTGTTAGATCCAATTGGTCCAAAGTTTCAATGAGTTTCCCTGTGTCCCTGTTTAGTTTGTTTTCCTGATTGGTCCATTGAGGATAGTGGAGTGTTGAGGTCCCCCACAATTATTGTGTTAGGTACAATGTGTGCTTTGAGCTTTAGTAAAGTTTGTTTTACAAATGAGGGCGCCCTTGCATTTGGAGCATAGGTGTTTAAAATTGTGAATTCTTATTGGTGGATTTTTCCTTTGACCAGGAAGAAGTGACCTTCTGTGTCTCTTTTGATGACTTTAGGTTGAAAGTCAATTTTATCTGATATTAGTATGGCTATTCCAGCTCTCTTCCTGCGACCATTTGCTTGCAAATTGTCTTCCAGCCTTTTACTCTAAGGTAGTGTTTGTCTTTGATCCTGAGGTGTGTTTCCTGTATGCAGCAAAATGTAGGGTCCTGTTTCCATATCCAGTCTGTTAGTCTATGCCTTTTTATTGGGGAATTGAGTCCATTGATGTTGAGATATTAAGGAATAGTGGTTATATCTTCCTGTCATTTTTGATGTATTTTTTTTTTTTAGTGGTTATCTTCTTTTGAGTTTGATGGGAGAAGGTTACTATCTTGCTTTGTCTAGGGTGCAGTTTCCCTCCTTGTATTGGAGTTTTCCTCCTATTATCCTTTGTAGAGCTGGGTTCATGGAAAGATATTGTGTAAATTTGGTCTTGTCGTAGAATATTTTGATTTCTCCATCAATGTTGATTGAGTTTTGCTGGGTATAGTAGTCTTGGCTGACAATTGTGTTCTCTTAGAGTCTGCATGAGATCTTCCCAGGATCTTCTAGCTTTCATGGTCTCTGGAGAGAAGTCTGGTGTGATTCTGATAGGTCTTCCTTTATGTTACTTGGCTTTTTTCTCTTACTGCCTTTAATATTCTTTCTTTGTTTAGTACATTTGGGGTTTTGATTATTATGTGACAGGATATATATTTCAGTGAAAATATGCAATGTTTTTTATGTTTTGTTTATGTGTATATATATGTGTATATATATAATATTATTATGTGATGGGTTATATATTTCACATGTGAAAATATGCAATGTTTTTCATGTTTTGTTTATGTGTATACCATAATTATTTCCAGTTTTATACATTTTTCTGCTAATATCATGATCTCATCTTTTATGGCTGAAAAAAATCTAGTACATACATATACACATCACACTTTCTTCATCTGTTCATCTCCTTTCAGACCTCTAGGCTTTTAGGTGAATAATTATTGTGAATAGTGCAATATTCTATAGACTCATAGGTATCTTTGGGGCATGTAAACCCAGATTCTCTCATAACCAGGACTGGTAGTATGGCTCCATTGCACATTAGTTGTATTTTTTGGCTTTTTTCAAGACTCTCCTTACTGATTTCATATTAATGTTTACATTACCACCAGCAATGAATAAAGGTTGTCTAAATAAGTCTTCACTAATATTTGTTTTTTGTTTTCCTGATGACAGTCATTCTAACTGAGATAAGTTGGCATCTCAAAGCAGCTTTAATTGTGTTTCTCTGGTGGTTTAAGTTGTTAAAAATCTTTTCAAACATTTACTAATTATTTGAGTTTCTTCTTCTATGATCTGTTTCTTCAGTTCATTGGCCCTTTTATTGATTCGATGTTTGGCTTTTTCTGTTATTTTTTAGCCTTGTTTGTTTGTTGGTAATCACTTTCCAGACACATGGTTGGTGAAGATTACCTCTTAGTTCTTAGGCTACTTCTTAATTCTAGGGAATTGTTCCTTTTCTGTGCAGGATCTTTACAGCTTTACATGTCCTCTGTGGCTTTTCATTTAGGCACTTTGATTGAACATGAGCTGTAGTATGTGTGTTCGGGACTAGCTGCTGTTCCAAGTTCTCCATGTCCTCCCCCAAGTGTCCAGATGCCTCCGCATGGCATACCTGGCTAGAAGGATGAAGCAGAGTTTAGAACAGGTGGGCCTTCGGGTGAGGGAGTAATGATGGGGGACTTTGGCCGGGTAAAGTCTTCTCTGAGGATTTTAATGTTACAGCTCTTCTAGACAATAGTCTTATAGACAATTTTAATGATCTCCAGCGAAATACTAGATGATCTTCAGTGTAACAGCTGGTGTGCATATTTGTTTGGGGAGTCCCCATTTGCAAGGAGCTCAGAGAAGCTCTTCAGACATATTAAACTATAACCTTAAGTAGCAGGCTTTCCCAACAACTCTCAACTATCAGTCCTTAGGCTTATTTCACTTGTTTTCAGAATCTTTTCAGAAAGTTTTTTACCAGTGGCTTTATCATGAAGTATTTCTCCTGTGCTTCCCTTCAGAATTTCACGCCTCATATTAAGTAGTTTTTGGTTTACTTTGAATGCATTTTTGTGTAGGGCAAGAAAAAATGATTTAATTGCATTCTTCTACAAATGGGAATAGTTTTGCCAGCACCATTTGTTGAAGAAACTGTCTTTTGTCCAAAGTAGGTTTTTCTATATTTTTCAAAAAAAATAACTCTAGGAGGCTGTGGCTTTGTGAGATTATTACTTGGTTCTCTGATATGTTCTGTTGAACTCATCTGTTTTGTGCCCGTACATGCTGTCTTTGTTGCTATAGTTATGCAATGCAGTTTGACTTTACTATTTTGATAACTCCAGCATTGCTTTCTCTACTTAGGATTTCTTTGGGCACTCAGAATCTTGTGTAATTCCATATAAATTTTCAGATTACAAACTTTATATTATTAGCAAAAATTATTAATTTATTCTATGTGTGTGCCTGTATGCATGCATATGTGTGTGTGTGTGTGTGTGTGTGTGTGTGTGTGTGTGAGAGAGAGAGAGAGAGAGAGCATATCACAATTCTTCAATACTTGGGTAAAGTTAAGAGGACAACATTCAGTGGATGGTTTTCTTCTTCCACTGTGGGTTCTTCAGTCAAGAATGAGTGGTCAGACTTTAATGACAAATATTTTTGCCAACTGAGTCATTTTGTTGGCTCTTGGATTAAGTTTCATAATTTTGTAATGAGTGTCGTTAAAATTAAATTATACTGTAATTTGTTGCCCACTTTAACAAAGCTATTTTCATAACATCTTTAATATTAATGAGAATGAAAAGCTTTTCCATCTTTTCTTGTCTCCAGTTTCTTGTGTTTAAAGGTGTTGTTGTAGAAGTCTTTAACCTCTTAGGCTAGATTTATTTCTAAATGTCTTATTACTTGTTTTGAAATTATTATGAGTGTGACTTCTTTTCTGGTTTTAGTTTCAATAAATTTGTTATTTGTAAAAATGTTCCTGGGTTTGAATATTGATTTTATGACTTTACTGAAAGGGTTTATCTGATCAGAATATTCTGGGGATGGCTTTAGTACATGTTAGGAGCAGAAGCATTTATTCTGCATATAGGGATACTTTGTTGTCTTTCCATTCTGGCTATATCTTGTATATGAAGAGTTTATTCCTTACATGATCAGAAAGAGCAGGTACCCCTGTGTTTCTGAGTTCAACAGAATGATTTTCAACTTTTCAAACACCCCCAGTCTTTGCAATCCCCATCCTGTTAGTGAGTTCTTAAACTCAGATTGCAACTATTTTATTAATTTTTTACAGTTATGTTCATTCTCAAAGTTAGTCTGAAGTTGTGCATGTCTTGATCCAGTTTTGGTATTAGGGAAATGCCTTTTTTGGAGGAATTCCACACAGAGCGATTTAACAGGGAAGAATTCAATGGCGAGTAGTTTAACAGGGTTTCTTCTCTTTGTGTTCCATTGAGAAGTCAGGGGAGCACTGTTATTCACCCTTTGCAGGTGTTGTAGAACTCACCAGTTAATTCAGCTAGTGAGAACATTCCCTTGTAGACTGTCATTGCTTTTAGACATTTCCTTATAGTTGCTTTTATGAATCTGCTTAGATTCTTTGTTGTTTTTTAATGTATAGGCTATATATTGCCAGAACTTTATCCATTTCTTCTAGATTTTTGAGATTTTATTAAACAAAGTTTTAAAAATATTCTCCAGTGATGCTCACTCTCTAGATTTCATCAAAATATGTTGTGATACCTCCTCTGATTTTAAAAAGTTTGGTCTTCTCTTTTTTTGCTTAGATAAAATAAGAGTTTTTCCATCTCATTTTTTTTCAAAGAACATTTCCTGTCCAAATAACTCCATGTACTCTTATTTGTTAATATCTGTCATGGGTTTTCTTATTTCTTTTCATCTGTTGCTTTTGTGTTTGTCTTGATCCTGTTTCATATGACTTGAGATTCATCATTTGTGTTTTTCTTTGGGATTGCTAGTTTTTAAACATGTAACCTCTCATAGCTAGAAACTATACCTTTAAAACTGCATTAGATTTACTCTAAAGGCTCTGATAAGTTGTGTTTTTATTTTCATTTGAGTCTATCATAGACTTTTGTTAGCAGAAATTTTTGTAGATGAATACTCCCTGATTTCCTTATATTTTTATATTTATATGTATATGTTATATATGTACTCATTCAAAAAATTTATTTAGCCATATTATTGTTTAAAATATTAATGATATCATGCATATGGTCATTAAAATGATTAATTTTTGTTACATTTGCTCTGTGTGTGCATGCATGCATATGTATGTGTGAGAGAGAGAGAGATAGTTGGGAGCAGGGACAAGAGGAAGGCCAAGGAGGAGAGGGAGAAGAGAGGGCACACTTAGGAGTTAGAGGACAATTTATGGGCATTGGTGCTCTCTGCTCTGTGGGAGTGAGAGATGGAGCTCAAGTCCTCATGCTTGTCATTAGCATCGTTACCTGGTGAGCGATTTCAGTAGCTCAAGCTGCAGGAAATTCTAAGGGAATAAGTAAAATTCAGATTCCATAAAATAAAATTCTTACATTTAGGATGGAGTCTAGAAATTTGAGTTATTAGCATTCACTCCAGGTGTTTCTGCTGTAAGTGACTTTTCTTTGCCTCCACAGTATTAGAGACTGCACTATGGGCCTTATTTATTCATGGGGGAATTCAGAATTAACTCTGGAATTGAAACTTTTTATTTGCTTCTAATATGACAAATACACTTCCCCCTTAAGTTTATCACTTATTTTCTAATGAACAGCTTATTCAAATAACAAAAGTGGAATTATTATCAACAGTCAATATTTTGTCTTTAAAAGAATAAGCAACATTGTCCTTCAGGAAGAGATGAAATTACTTTTCTTTTCATTTATTTGTTCTGCTTCAATTATGCACTATGATAGGAAAATACAATCTCTACAGCTACCTCTTTGAAAATTGATACTTTTGAGCTGTCTGGACTCATAAGTTCCTGAGAAGTCTGAGTCTGAAGGAATACAAAAAATAATTTAGGCTGTTGCACTAAAATGCCCATATAGAGCTAAAGTTGCATTGTGTAAATATTTTAAAAAACCTATTAGATTATTTTCTTACTAGTTTTGAAATTCTTTTGTGACTCTTTCTAAGTTTTCCTAGCTGAGTATTTCTACAGACTATCATATTATACAGTACATATATCTTTGTTTATTCATTTCTATATTTTCTGAGGAAGTATATTCCTAGTGATCTCTCTATTGTTTCAGATAGAAGCCATGAGTTATTTTCCATTCCAAGAAGGACTAAATTGATGCACACAGTGATCATTTACCAGTAGCAGAAACAGCAGCAGAGGGCTACACTTGCCTTAATAAGATGAAATTTCTGGTTTTATTTATTCTGAAAAAAGTCTCTGTCTCCTAATAAAGAATTAGTCTAGGGACTTGGTATATCAGCCTTGTTACTTCAAATACAGAAGTGAATGGGATAAGCATTACAGCTCACTCTTTATAGCAGCTATTTGTAGGTGGGAAAAATGAAAAATTGGAGAAAATATTAGTTCCCATTAAAAGGTAAAACACAAAGAGGCTACTGTCACTTCAGGCTGTGTTTTTTTGATTTCCAAAGAACAACTCTGTCTCCAGAGTCATTAAAAGCATTGCTCTCCCGAGAGGAGACAGAGACTCCTACACTCACAGCTGAATAAACCTGGTACTTCACTTTGTCATTTTTTATGAGAACAGTGGCCCTGAGGATCTTGGTTTTCTTGGAAAAAAAGAAAGAGAAAGAAGAAGAAATATTATCAAAGATTGTCTCTGTCACCTTCTTTACAAATGGATACAGGCACACACATTTAAGAAAAATTAATAAGTTAAAAACCTGGTAAACATTTCCATCTTTTAAAGATAACTGCCTTATAGAAGATGTCTTCAAAAGCATTATATATGATTCATTAACATGTATTTGCATTTAAAAGAATAGATCTTTATACTACTTGAAGAAAAAGTATTTCAAAAATTCAATTAGAATGCATATTTTTATCTTAATGTGAAAAAACTCATGAACATTAATCTGCCTCAGGTTATTTTTAAAAATAAGTAGAAATTCAAAGTAATATATATATACATATATATATATATATATAATTTTTTGAGATTATAATGTAATTATATCATTGCCCCCTTCCTTCTCCAACCCTTCTCATATACTCTTCTTGTTCTCTTTCAAAGTATTTTTGAAAATACAGGAACAAATAGTTACTGTGCCATTAACATGAAACAAATAATTTATATGTAGAACAGTAGATAGAATCTGTCCCATGTGTACTCTTCCTGTAGAGGTTCAAACATCCCCTTTCTGTTGAAGTTCTTCAGGCCACATTTGATACAGAGTAGGACTGTGCTAAGAAGTGGCAGTCTAGAAGTTTACACTGTGTACACTGTGTTGTAAACTTGGAGAGATACTGAAAAGAGTCATGTGAATTCAGATACACTTAGGGAATTAGAATACAATTATTCTACAGTTATGGGATACCAAGTGTTCTTACTAATGGTGATGTTTCTTATGGTGTGTGGGGTTGCTAAGTGAATGACTGTATTTTTTAAAGATTATAATGTAATTTCAACATTTATTCCTTACTTTTACTCCCTCTACACATTCTCACATATGCACCCCTCTCTTTTTCAAATTCTTGGCCTCTTTTTTTCACTAATACTTGTTGCATGCATATATGTACACTGATATATATATATATATATATATATATATATATATATATACACACACACACACACACACATACACACACACACACACACACATATATACATATAGATTCTTAAATATAACCCTCTCAGTCCTTTGATGCAGCTTCTCTGCCTGGTTTCAGGGCTGACCATTTGACACAGGGCAAACAATTGTTATGTACTTCCCTGGAGAAGACTACTCCTCCTGCTTGCAGTTTTCTGCAGATTCCTGTAATCCTTTGAGTAGAGTTGAGACTTTGTGGGATTTTCTCTGCTCAGTTGTCTCATGCCCATTGCTGTCATCCTTGTTATCTCACCTTTTGGCACTTGGTGAGATTTTATGGGTGAAGTGTCTGTTATTACTAGGAGACACAATGGCATAGTAACCCCTTCCAGTCCTCTAGTTCTTACAGTCTTTCCATTCTCTTCTGCAATGTGTGTGCTTTATAGATATATCTACTGGGTTCCACAACTCTGGATTTTATTGGTTGTGAGTTTTTTATATTGGTCTTTACCTATTGCAGAGAGAAGTTTCCTTGATCATGGGTGAAGACTACACTTATCTGTCAATATAAGGTTAAATGTTTACAGATTGTTTTTAGAGATTTTGCTAGTTTTGTAAATTAATGATTCTAGATTCTCCTCCTGAAACCATGGCTTCACTAGCACTGAGTACTTAGCTAGATTCCCAGTGCTAGCTGTTTTCCCTCATTGAGCAGATTTCTAATCAAGTCAGAATATAGAACTATAGGCTACCCACAAGGTAGGCAAGCCACAACGGAACCCTTAAGATTATCATGCCATGCTGGTCACTGGTGCCATAGTTAGGTTAAACTGTTAGTTGCATCAATTCTTTGAAGCTTTCATGTTGCTCTTGGGTACCATAAAATCTACTACTCATGGAGACAGTAATTCAGATCGGTTTCACCTAGGGAATTTTTGTCTTTTGGTCAACATCAAAAGTTGAAAGGTGAGACTTTATTGCTGATATGATTGTTTAAGGATGAAATTTGACAAGCTCTCCAGAGGTGCCAGTTCTGATATCCTTGTCTTGGAATTCCTTTCTCAAGAGTCTCTAAATCAATGGTTCTCAATTTTCCAAATGATATGATTCTTTTTTTTTTTTTTTGGATTTTTTTGAGACAGGGTTTCTCTGTGTAGTTCCGGCTGTCCTGGAACTCACTCTGTAGACCAGACTGGCCTTGAACTCAGAAATCCGCCTGCCTCTGCCTCCCAAGTGCTGGGATTAAAGGCGTGCACCACCAACGCCCGGCAATGATGTGATTCTTTAATTCTTCATGTAATAGTAACCCACAACCATATAATTATTATCATTTGTACTTTATTACTGTAATTTTGCTACTGTTATGAGTCATAGTGTAAATATTTTTGGAGATAAAGGTTTGACAAAGGAGTTGAGAGCCACAGGTTTAGGACCGCTGTTCTAAACTGTTAAAGCACTTGGCTCCTCTTCCACTCTTCAGAAACTTATGGTCATTCCAGTTATGAACATCAGCAGGATTCTGTGAAAATTATTTTTTATTGATCAATATTGTTTGGTAGGTAAAGAGAAGATAATTTGTGTAATTCAAAGGTTTCTATTATTTTCATTCATGTCAACTCTGAGATACTTTGCCTTATTTCTTCTTAATTAAAAAAAAAGTCTTCAATTTTTTTTAGTCCAGTTGATGATCCTAAGAAATAATTACTGAGTTTTTCACAGTACACAAAAGTCAAGAAATAAGTGAGCTAACTTACATGGTGAATAAACAACTATGACTTAGAAATAGTAAGGTCTAAAACATTGGCAAGGACTCTGATCATTCTGCCTCTATTAACAGTAAATAATTTTCTCTGTAGTGAATAATTTTGTTTGCATATACACATGATCTCCAAAGAATGAAGCTTTTATAAGGCTTTTCTTTAAGTCTCTTCTTAATACTTAGTGTCCAGTGATATCCACATTTTAAATTTAGTTTTTCTCTCTTTGAGTCCTATTTATGATTAAAACACATTGAAATAAAAACTTGATATAATTACACATTGATGATTTTTCAGTTCACTTCTTGCCTTTAGGGATTATGTTTTATAAGAATTGTGGACCGGGATCTGCACCATCTTGGATCCTGCAGCCCAACCAGGGGAGCTCTGGATCCACAGAGAGCCCTGCTGTTAGACAGAGCTCCTTGGTCCGACACTATACTGTGGAGAACAGCTCAACCAGATGGAGCCCTGCCGACTGACAGAGCCACTGCCTAGGCTTCAGCAGTCCAGCCAGGAAGCCCCGGGTCTGCAGGCATTCCTGCTGTTAGACAGAGCCCTGAGACCCACCACCATCTTGGAGCTGGTAACCTAGCAAGGTACAGTGGGCACCAGAGTGAAGGATTTCCCAGGGTATAGCCTGCCTCGGTGCCTTCCGCACCAGGGAGCTGGGCAGCATTACAGCTGTCTGGGCAGATGGGGGAGCGTCTGACCTGCAGGAGGTCCCTTAGATAGATGAGACCCACAGACAGGGATCAGCACCATCTTGGATCCTGCAGCCAAACTGGGGAAGCTCCCGATCCACAGAGAGCCCCTCAGTTAGACAGAGCTCTGTGGGCCAACACTATCCTGTGGAGAACAGCTCAACCAGGCAGAGCCCTACCGACTGAGAAAGCCACTGTCTAGGCTTCAGCAATCCAGCCAGGGAAGCCCCAGTCCTGCAGGGATTCCTGTGGTCAGACGGAGCCCTGAGATCCGCCACCATCTTGGAGCTGGTAGACTAACCAGGCAAACCAGGAGGAGACCACTGGAGGCCAGTTAAGTGCCCAGAGGCAAGCCTGTAGGAGACTTGAATCCAGCACAGCAGAGCTGAGGAGGTAATTTGGAGCCCAGTGGTGGAAATCTTCCTTTCTCCACCTTGGGAGTACAGACACCCTCTGAGACAGCAGCACCAAGCACCAGGCTCTCAGGAGCTTTAAATACCAACCAGTAATAACAAGACCAACTAAGTTGAGAAAGAAACAAATGGCAAAAGGCAAATGTAGGAACGTTACTAGCAGAAATCAAGGCAATATGGCAGTGTCTGAACCCAGTTCCCCAACAGCAGTAAGTCCCAGATACCCCAACACAACAGAAAATCAAGATATAGATCTAAAATCACTGGTCAGGATGCTGATAGCAGAACACATGGATAAATCTCTTAAAGAAATACAGGAGAAAATGGATCAAAAGTTAGAAGCCCTTACAAGGCAAACACAAAAAACACTTAAAGAAATTCAGGAGAATATGGATCAAAAAGTAGAAGCCAATAAGGAGGAAATACAAAAATCACTTAAAGAAATACAAGTAGAAGTGAAAGAGGAAACACAAAAATCTCTTAAAGAATTACATGAAAAGAAAAACAAGCAAGTGAAAGATCTGAGCAAAACCATCCAGGATCTAAAAACACAAGTAGAAACAACTAAGAAATCTCAAAGTGAGACAACTTTGGAGATAGAAAACCTTGGGAAGAAATCAGGGACCTTAGATGCAAATATCAACAATAGAATACAAGAAATAGAAGAAAGAACCTCAGATGCCGAAGATACCATAGGAAACATGGACTCAACAGTCAACAAAAATGCAAAATGCAAAAAGTTTGTAACCCAAAACATCCAGGAAATCCAGGACCCAATGAGAAGACCAAACCTAAGGATTATAGGTATAGATGAGAGGGAAGATTTGCAACTTAAAGGGCCAGCAAATATCTTCTACAAAATTATGGAAAAAATCTTCCCCAACCTAAAGAGAGAGATGCCCATGAATATACAAGAAGCCTACAGAACTCCAAACAGACTGGATCAGAACAGAAATACCTCCCATCACATAATAATCAAAACCCCAAATGTACTAAACAAAGAAAGAGTATTAAAGGCAGTAAGAGAAAAAGGACAAGTAACATATAAAGGAAGACCTATCAGAATTACACCAGACTTCTCACCTGAGATCATTAAAGCTAGAAGATCCTGGGCAGATATCATGCAGACTCTAAGAGAACACAAATTTCTGCTAAAACTACTATACCCAGCAAAACTCTCAATAACCATAGATGGGGAAAACAAGGTATTCCATGTCAAAACCAAATTCGCACAATATCTTTACCCAAACCCAGCCCTACAAAGGATAATAGGGGAAAAACACCAACAAAAGGAGGGAAACTACACCCCAGAGGAAGCAAGATAGAAACCTCCTCCCATAAACCCAAAAGAAGATAACCACTCAAATATAAAAAATAATCTCAAAAATGTCAGGAAGTAATAGTTACTATTCCTTAATACCTCTTAACCTCAATGGGCTCAATTCTCCAATAAAAAGACAAAGACTAAGAGACTGGATATGGATACAGGACCTTACAATTTGCTGCATACAGGAAACACATCTCAGTGTCAAAGACAAACACTACCTTAGAGTAAAAGGCTGGAAGTCAATTTTACAAGCAAATGGTCTTAGGAAACAAGCCAGAGTAGCCACTCTAATATTGGATGAAATTGACTTTCAACCTAAAGTCATCAAAAGAGACACGGAAGGTCACTTCTTGCTGGTCAAAGGGAAAATCCACCAAGAAGAACTCTCAATACTGAACATCTATGCTACAAATGCAAGGGCACCATCATTCGTGAAAGAAACTTTACTAAAGCTTAAAGCACACATTGCACCTAACACAATAATTGTAGGTGACTTCAGCACTCCACTCTCCTCAATGGATCAATCAGGAAACCAGAAACTAAACAGGGACATTGTGAAACTAATAGAAGCCTTGGACCAATTGGATTTAACATATATATAGAACATTTCATGCTAAAGCAAAAGAATATACCTTTTTCTCAGCACCGCATGGTACCTTCTCCAAAATTGATCATATAATTGGTCACAAGACAGATGTCAACAAATACAAGAAGATCGAGCTAATCCCTTGCCTCATATCAGATCACTCTTGAGTAAAAGTGGTCTTCAATAGCAAGAAAAACAACAGAAAACCCACATATACATGGAAAGTGAACAATACTCTACTCAACGACACCTTGGTCAAGGAAGAAAGAAAGAAAGAAATCAAAGACTTTTTAGAATTCAATGAAAATAAAGGTATAAGCTACCCAAATCTTTGGGACACAATGAAAGCAGTGCTAAGAGGAAAACTCATAGCCCTGAGTGCCTCCAAAAAGAAACAGGATCTCTCCAGCATACACTGGCAGCTTAATGGCACACCTGAAAGCCCTCAAACAAAAAGAAGCTAATTCAAAGCTAATGAACAAGATAGATAAACCCTTAGCCAGACTAACCAAAGGGAACAGAGACAGTATTCAAATTAACAAAATTTGAAATGAAAAGGGGGATATAACAACAGAAAATGAGGAAATTCAAAAGATCATCAGATCCTACTATAAAAGTCTATACTCAACACAACTGGAGAATCTGGAGGAAATGGACAATTTCCTAGACAGATACCAAATACCAAAATTAAATCAGCATCAAGTAGAACAGCTAAACAGTCCCATAACCTCTGGAGAAATAGAAGGGTTATAGAAAGCCTCCCAACCAAAAAAGTACAGGACCAGATGGTTTTAGTGCAGAATTCTATCAGGCCTTCAAAGAAGACCAATACTCTTCAAACTATTCCACAAAATAGAAATAGAAGGAACACTGCCCAACTCATTCTATGAAGCCATAAGTACGCTGATTCCAAAACCACACAAAGATCCAACAAAGAAAGAGAACTACAGGCCAATTTCCCTTATGAATATCAATGCAAAAATACTAAATAAAATTCTTGCCGACCGAATCCAAGATTACATCAAAACGATCATTGACCATGATCAAGTGGGCTTCATCCCAGGGATGCAGGGATGCTTCAATAAATGGAAATCCATCAATGTAATCCACTACATAAACAAAGTAAAAGAAAAAACCACATGGTCATCTCATTAGATGCAGAAAAAGCATTTGACAAAATTCAGCATGCTTTCATGCTAAAAGTCCTGGAAAGAACAGGAATTCAAGGCCTATACCTAAACATAGTAAAAGGAATATGCAGCAAACCAGTAGCCAACATCAAACTAAATGGAGAGAAACTTGAAGCAATCCCACTAAAATCAGAGACTAGAAAGGCTGCCCTCTCTCTCCATATCTTTTCAATATAGTACTTGAAGTTCTAGCAAGAGCAATTAGACAACATAAGGAATTCAAAGGGATACAAATTGGAAAGGAAGAAGTCAAACTATCACTATTTGCAGATGATATGATAGTATATGTAATTGACCCAAAAAACTCCACCAGAGAACTCCTACAGCTGATAAACAACTTCAGCAAAATGGCTGGTTGTAAAATCAACTCGAGCAAATCAGTAGCCTTCCTGTACTCAAAGGACAAGCAGGCTGAGAAAGAAGTTAGGGAAATAACACCCTTCACAATAGCCACAAACATATAAAGTATCTTGGCGTGACTCTAATCAAACAAGTGAAAGATCTTTATGACAGGAACTTCAAGTCCTTGAAGAAAGAACGCGAAGAAGACCTCAGAAGATGTGAAAATATTTCATGTTCTTGGATTGGCAGAATCAATAAAGTAAAAATGGCCATCTTGCCAAGAGCAATCTACAGATTCAATGCAATCCCCATCAAAATCCCAAATCAATTCTTCATAGATCTAGAACGAGCAATTCCCAAAATCATTTGGAGTAACAAAAAACACAGGATAGCTAAAACTATCATCAACAATAAAAGGACTTCTGGGGGAATCAATATCCCTGACCTCAAGCAGTACTACAGAGCAATTGTGTTAAAAACTTCATGGTATTGGTACAGCAACAGGCAAGTAGATCAATGGAATAGAATTGAAGACCCAGAAATGAACCCACAGAGATATGGTCATTTGATCTTTGATAAAGGAGCTACAACCATGCAGTGGAAAAAAGATAGCCTTTTCAACAAATGGTGCTGGTTCAAGTGGAGGTCAACATGCAGAAGAATGTGAATTGACCCACTCTTATCTCCTTGTACTAAGATCAACTCCAAGTGGATCAAGGAACTCCACATAAAACCAGACACACTGAAACTATTAGAAAAGAAACTTGGGAAGACCCTGGAGGACATGGGCACATGGGGAAAGTTCCTGAACAGAACACCAATAGCTTATACTCTAAGATCAAGAATTGACAAATGGGACCTCATAAAATTATGAAGTTTCTGTAAGGCAAAGGACCCTGTCAGAAGGACAAAATGGCAACCAACAAATTGGGAAAAGATCTTCACCAACCCCACATCCGACAGAGGGCTAATATCCAATATATACAAAGAACTCAAGAAGTTAGATCCCCAAAGAACCAAATAACCCTATTAAAAATGGGCAGAGCTAAATAAAGAATTTTGACCAGAAGAAATTCAGACGGCTGAGAAGCACCTTAAGAGATGTTCAACATCATTAGTCATCAGGGAAATGCAAATCAAAACAACTCTGAGATTCCACCTTACACAAGTCAGAATGGCTAAGATTAAAAACTCAAGAGACAACAGCTGCTGGTGAGGATGTGGAGCAAAAGGAACACTCCTCCATTGTTGGTGGGTTTGCAAGATGGTACAACTGCTCTGAAAATCAGTCTGGCAGTTCCTCAGAGAATTGGGCATGACACTTCCAGAGGACCCTGTCATACCACTCCTGGACATATACCCAGAGGATTCCCCTGCATGCAATAAAGACACATGCTCCACCATGTTCATAGCAGCCTTATTTATAATAGCCAGAAGCTGGAAAGAACCCAGATGTTCCTCAACGGAGAAATGGATACAGAGAATGTGGTATATTTATATAATGGAATAGTACTCAGCAATTAAAAATAATGAATTCATGCACTTTGTAGGCAAATGGTTGGATCTGGAAAATATCATCCTAAGTGAGTTAACCCAATCACAAAAGAATACACATGAATTACAATCACTGATCAGTGGATAATAATGAGCCCAGAAGCTCTGAATACTCATGGCACAATTAGCTAAGCAAAAGATTGCCAAGAGAAAGAAAGGAGAGGACCCTGGTCTGGAAAAGGCTAAATCCAGTTTTGTAGGAGAGTACTAGAACAGAGAAATGATGTGTGGGGGGTGGTGATTGGTGAATGGGCAGGGGGAAGGGGACTTATGGGGCATATGGTGAGGGGGGGAGAACTGGAAAAGGGGAAAGAAAGCCTTTGGAATGTAAACAAAGAATATAGAAAATAAAAAAATTAAAAAGAGAAAGCAAAAAAAAAAACAACAAAAAAACAAAAAAACCAAAGAATTGTGAGGTGACTTAGCAGATAAAGGAGCTTCGTATCAAGCCTTTTGAACTGAGGTCAATCTCTCGGACCCGCATGATAGAGAGAGAGGACCAGCTCCCACTAGTTGTCCTCTGATCTAAACACATGCTTTGCAGCACGAGTGCATGCATATGTATATATGTGCATTCATTCACTTAAAATTTCATTTCATATTGTATTATATTTCATTGAATATTTTCCCAGCTACATTATATTCTGACTGGTTTGCCCTCCCTCTCTACTCCTTTCAGTTCCCCAACCCTCAACTCTTTGAGATACACTAGTCCTCTGCTTCTTCAGTAAAGAACAGGTCTCCCAGGGATATCAACTGAACACAGCATAACAAGATGCAATAGGCATAGCCACAAACGCTGATATCAGGCCTGGGTGAGGCAAAGCAGTAGGAGACAAATAGTCCCAAGAGAAGGTGAAAGAGTCAGAGATAACCTCTCTTCCACTGTTGGGAGACCCACAAAACACAACATAACATCTATGCAGAGGACCTTGCACAGAGTCCTTAATTTCAGCTTAAGTCTATGAGCAGCTAGGAACCCTGTTTAGTTAATTCTATGGGCCATGATCTGCTAGCATCCTCAATTCCTTGGCTCCTACAATCCCTCCTCTCTTCTTTTGATGTTCTCCAAACTCCCAGATGAGAGATCTGATGGAGATCTCCAATTAGGGCTTTCTCTCTGCCTAATGTTTCTCTATGGATCTTTGCATGCAAATATCAGTTGCCCCAGGAGCCCTCGGATGATGGTTCGGCTGGGCACTGATTATGAGTGTACCAGACTATCATTAGCAATCATTTTATTGTTTTTAAAAAATCTTAGGTGTGTGGGCTATGTAGACTGTGCTTCCTGGTCATCCAGGCAGTGTCAGGTATGAGATCCCTTTTCTTGCATGAGCCTCAATTAGACTAGTCATTGGTTGACACCCTTCCACAAGTTCTGTGTCTTCATTGACCCAGCACATCTTGCAGGCAGGATATATTATAGGCTGAGGGTTTTATGGCTAGGGTGGTATCCCAGTCACACCACTACAAGTGGCCTGGTTACAGAAGATGGCCAGTTCAGACTCCAAATCTTTCATTGGCCTCTGTTACACTAAGGTTCCCCATTGTCCCCCAAATGCTCTCCAGTTTCAGTTGTCTCTTCCCGTACTCTCTCCTCTCAATCCCCATGACTAATCTCTCCTACTCCCAGCCCCCATTTGTCCCAACATTACCTGAAAATTTTTCCCTGAAAAATTCTATTTTCCCTTTCCAGGGAGATTCCTGTTTTCCCCTACAGTTCCCATCTTTACCTACCTTCTCTTGGATTGTAGCATTATCATCATTTACTTAACAGCTAATATCCACTTATAAGGGAATATATATGATATATATCTTTCTGGGTCTGGGTTATCTCACTCATGATGCATGTAAATTTTGTGATATTTTCTTAAACATCTGAGTAATTGTACATTGTGTAATTGTTGAGGGATATCTCTGTGGTTTCCAGTTTCTTGCAATTATGAATAAAGCCTCTCTGAACATAGTTCATCAAGTGTCTTTTATTTTGGGTATATGTCCAAGAGTGATATAGCTGGGTCTTGAAGTAGATTGATGGACAGTTTTCTGAGGAACTACCATATTGATTTCCATAGTGGGTGTATATTTTTGCACTCCCACCAGCAATGCAGGGGTGTTTCCCATATTCTATCATATTGTTTGGGTTTATCATAATTCATATTAATATAGATTTAGTTTCCAAATTTATTCAATTTCTGTTGTATATAACTCTAAGTCCATTAAAAGAAATTGAAACAATTATAGAACATTAACTTCTAAAATCATGTAATATAATTTTTGAGGGAAATAAAAATAGGAAAATTATTTGTACCAGACGTTCATTGAATAAAATTTAAAAACAGTAGTTTAGCAATATTTTTTAAAATACTCATAGCCACATTTATGTACAGAAATAGTTATAGATGAAAAAAATATTTTTCCTATGTGGTCATTGTTTATAGTCAAGCAATATTCTAATGAATGCTGTCATTTGTTGATAACACAATGACATTATTACTTTGGCATAATTCTATCTGATGCAACTGAAAGTTTGTTAAATTTCTTACTCAAATGATCAAAGATCAGAATAATTATCCTAACATGTGTACTTGTACACAAAATTGATACATTTTACTACTGTCACTATTGCGCATAACACAACAACTATGTTTGAGATTAAGGCTTAATATACTTAGGGCTTCAGCTCTTACTCTCTTTTGATAATGATTTTATCCAGTTTCATGTTCATAATATTGATAACAAATGCTTTTTTATTCTCATAAATAAAAAATTTATAGTAAATGTAATTTGTAATTAATGTAACTTCTAGCAAAGCTGAGTTATATGTTGAAGATGTATAGTACTGAGGCCTATAGAGCTTTGTAAAGTGTAGACAATTGCATGGCATCTGAATCCCTCAAGAATTTGGTGAACAGAAATGGTTTTAAATCATTTGAAGCCCCCAGAGAACCTTTCTCATTTTATCTGTCTGATTTAATCCAATGATGTGCTGTGGTCTTCAGCTGATTTGCCTCACCTTTTCTCAGCTGCCATATAATTTACATCCTATCTGATGTTTATGATGATAATAAATATATAAACTGTCAGGAAACATGGAATGATTTAGTGCATTCACATGGATGTTTTATATTCATTTAAAATGGACATTGTTTAATAGTTAAATACAAAATAACGCATTACTTGTTAAGAAGTATTTATTAAAATTATATTGATAATTCATTAATCAAAGTATTCTCTTCTTCATGTAAAACTTGTTTCTTTTAATAGAAAAGACAAGGATAAAGATGGGCGATCATATAGATAAGTGCTAACATCAAATGCTTAAGTAAACTGAGTTTTTAACTACAAGAAACTGAAAAGTTCCTTAGATAATCTTCTATATAGTATTAAAAATATATTTCTGTCAAACATAACATTTGCTTTTGAAAAAATCAGAAAATTTCACATTGGCATTAGCTTATAAAACCATATTATGATATAAATTCTCAAAAATGGCAATCTTATTGGGATAGCTTTGGCCTCGATTTAGTTACCTGCAGTAGTGTGACTCCAAACACCAGCACATCCTTGAGTACTGGTTTTCAAGAGAAGCTAGAGTTAGGTGATGGTGTTATGGACCTCCACATCAGTTCAATCAATACAAAGATCCTTTTCTACCAATCCAAAACTGATCGTGTAGTTTAGAAAAATGTAGGGGATCACAATTTAAAGAACAATATTTATTTCTTTTATTTTTATTAATTGGACTTTTTATTTCTTTTTATATAATTTAAGATAATACATTTATTATAGAGTAGGTTTGGCTGATAATAGTCAATTAATCGGCATCATCTTTGATAGTGAAGACTCTAGCAGAAAGTAAACTATTTGACTTGACAGTGATGAGCTATGGAGAATGAGAAAGAGGTTTAGACATTTAACAATATATGTGTGTGTGTGTGTGTGTGTGTGTGTGTGTGTGTGTGTGTGTGTATATATATATATCAATGCCCTGGAAGACTAGCCTTTTGAAAATGAACAGTTACTTTGCTGAGTAGTGTCACAAATCACTTGTAAGTTTTCAGTAGGATGGTAGGTATAGAAGATAACTGTAAAATAATATTAAGTCCTTGATAGACTTACAAACCACAAGTAGGTTAGTATAGTATAGTGCAGTACAGTGAGTACAGTACAGTGAAGGATAACTTTCAGCCACAATTTTCCTGCCTTAAATTCATCTTAGCTGGAATGCAAATTATTTTGTAGCTGTTAAATAGAGCACATTGTGGGTCTTTGTGGAGGAACCATCCTTATACTGCAGCCAGATTCATTTTTGAGTAGAAAGTCATAGATTGTTATCTTTTAGCATTCATCCTCTCCATCTGTCTCAGCTTCTTTCATCCATGCTGCATGCAATGATGAACACAGTGATGGTAGAAAAGGATAAATGTTAACCACACCAAGCTTTCATATCGCAACCATCATCCAATTTTAGCTGTGCTTTCTGAAAGGACAGACTCTAGTAACCATTGACCACTCAAACACGAGGGACTGCTCTGTTTTGAGATCTGCATTTGTTCCTTTACCACAGTTAGTTTTCCTAACTAAGGTAATCCATTTCCATTTGCTCATATATCTTCTTGGAAACTTTGGCATATTTGTGGTCTTCCATCTCAAAAACCCAAGGGAAAGAATTCTAATTGAACTGAGCCACTCTGAGAGAGCTTGTCTTCTTACATAGAAAGAGGAGTGGATTGCAACACAATATGAACAAACCTGTGTAGAAAGAAAGGCTAGCAGATGTAAGGACAGCCTCTGGGGGGCTATTTGCAGGCCAGGGATCTTAATTACTCATGGAAGCAACAACAAACACTTCAAAGGGGAGTTATTTTTTTTTCAGTTAAAAAAGAACTTGTTATTTTCCTCTGTCCTTAATTTATCTTCCCTTCCTTGCTTTGTTAGAGATAAACCACACTGTTTCCACTATCAAATTGTAAAGTGTATTTTAAAAGGAATCTATTCATTGCAGATTGGTTTGTTTGTTTGTTTTTAGGTTTTTTTTTTTTTTGAGCAGACAATTCCTAGACCATAAAAGCTGTGTTTTAAAACAAATTATATGGCAAATAGCCTATAGATAATGAAGAATTCTCACATATGGTGATGGCTCTACTTTGCCATTGAAGAATTTTCAGTTTTGGAGAAAATGTTTCCAAGTGATGTACAGCTGGTCTCTACCAGTGTGAATTTGTGTTGTAGCCAGACACATCCATGTGCAGCTGATTTCTGCAACTTAAAACAGGCTGTGCCACAACATTCCAAACTTGTATTTTCTGTTTCTCCCAGGCTCTCTGCAGTGCCATCACTGACTTTTGGATAGCACTATAGAATTGTGATAGCCCTTGATTCAGGGCACACTTTCTGTTTTGTTTTGTTTTTTGGTTGTTTGTTTGTTTTGATTTGTTTTTGTTATTGTTTTCTTGATGTGCCAGACCTATTTTAATGGAAACTAAAACCACAGAAAGAATTAACTGCAGAACAGCTTAGGAGAAATATCAAGGAAAGAAGAAGAAATGAGATTGTGATGGCCGAATTACATTTACAGTCTTCTTTTTCATATTCAGATTCCCAATCTTTGAAAAAACAAGAAGGCAAAAGACACTGTCAAAAGGACAAATCGGCAACCAACAAATTGGGAAAAGATCGTCACCAACCCCACATCTGACAGAGGGTATACAAAGAACTCAAGAAGTTAGACCCCAGAAAACCAAATAACCCAAAAAAAGGGGTACCGAGCTAAACAAAGGCTTTTCACCTGAAGAAATTTGGATGGCTGAGAAGCACCTTAAGAAATGTTCAACATTATTAGTCATTAGTGAAATGCAAATCAAAACAACCCTAAGATTTCACCTCACACCAGTCAGAATGGCTAAGATTAAAAACTCAGGAAACAGCAGGTGTTGGTGAGCATGTGGAAAAAGAGGAACACTCCTACACTGCTGGTGGGATTGCAAGCTGGTACAACCACTCTGGAAATCAGTCTGGCGGTTCCTCCAAAAACTAGACACGATACTTCTGGAGGACACTGACATACCATTCCTGGGCATATACCGAGAAGATTCCCCAGCATGCAATAAGGATACATGTTCTACTATCTTCATAGCAGCCTTATTTATAATAGCCAGAAGCCGGAAAGAACCCAGGTGTCCCTCAATGGAGGAATGGATACAAAAAATGTGGTATATATACACAATGAAGTACTATTCAGCCATTAGAAACAATGACTTCATGAAATTCTTAGAGAAATGGATGGAGCTGGAGAATATCATTCAAAGTGAGGTAACTCAGTCTCAAAAGAATACCCATGGTATGCACTCACTGATAAGTGGATATTAGCCTAGAATCTTGGAACACCAAAGACACGATCCTCATACCAAATGATGTCCGACAAGAAGGAAGGAGTGGACTTTGGTTCTGGAAAGGCTCAATGCATCAGTGTAGGGGAATACCAGAACAGGGAAGTGGGAAGGGATGGATGGGGTAACAGGGGGAGGGAAAAGGGCATGTGGGTCCTATGGGGGGCAGGGAACCAGGAAAAGGGAAATGAAATGTAAATAAAGAATATATCCAACAAAAAAAACAAACAAAAAAAACCAAAAAAACAATGAAATAAACACAGCAATCAAGTACATCAATGTAGCTCCTTTGTAGTTTATTTGTGAGTGTAAAAGAAGTTATTTGAAGTAGTACATGACCACTTTAGGGAACTAATATCAAACAATAATGGCACCAAAGAGGAAAGGGAACATGCCTTAGGAACTGTCTTTGTAGAATGTACAATCTTTTTATTATTTATTATTTTTTTATTTTATTTTTTAGATATGTTCTTTATTTACATTTCAAATGTTATTCCTTTTACTGGTTTCCTCTCAAAAACAGTCTTGTCCAATGATGGTCAATACACACCTGGGGATGAATAAATTATGACTGTGAATGACTATAGACAAAGCACCTGAAGCCTACAGTCACCCACTTATGATAACATGAGAACAATGTCTTTGTTGAATACATGAAATGGGGAAGATTGACATTAACTCCTTATAACATTTAACAGTGATTTATACATTTTAAAATTAATAACTATGATTCTCTCTATCCATGCAATAATGAAATATTTGACATTACTAATAATGAGGTCTCTAATTATGTCCTCTGTTCTGTTCTCTTCATTTGTTTATTTTATCTTGGCATCAGTTTAAAACATTCTTACTGATAGTATTTTTAATTTTACATTCCATTCTAGTCAATCATCTTTACTATTATTGAAAGTTTTTTCCAGCTGTTAATTTATCAAAAATTTAAAGACACGGGTCAAATAAAAAGACTAGATCACAAAAATTTACCAAGTAAATTTACCAAATAAATAATGAAGTGAATAAACATGAAAATTGAAGTACTTCCTAATGAATAATAAAAATCATAATTGAAAACATTTTCTAAATATTTTATCTTATGAAAAGTCCCAGACCTAATAATGTCTTAAGCCTTTTCTATCTGTTTTTGCTACTTTCTTATGTAATTAAAATAACCTTGTAACAGTTGAAAGACTGTCAAATAAATAATGAGTATTATGCAGCTTCTATATATATTCCTAGTTTGTGGTTATCAAAAGCATTCATGTTTCATCTCAGTTTGATTTAATTAATACTCTAGAATGCTATGGAATTGTTTTTTGCACGGAGGAACAAAATCCCAACTTTCTCTTGCTTTTTGTCAAAAAACATTAGAAGGGTAGAACTCTATAAAAACCAACGGTCTGGCAAGCAAGGCCTTCATCATGGTGAGGTATCGACTTTATAGTTAAGGCAGAGGTCATCATATTTTACCTGAGATTAAGCTGGCAAACTGTGAAATGGAGCACTTCCCATTTGTAAAGATATAGCATGATTAAATACAAATGTGTGTGGGCACCTATATGTGAGTATCATTGCTAGGAAAAGATCTTAACTATTGAATTTTAAATAAAATGTTAAACATTTAACTATTTATTCTTTATCTTACTGAATCTAATTCCTTTCCTGTGAAGTTCTTTTGTTAATTTATTTCCATAAAAATGCTTTACCATTGAATGATGCTTTCTTTTTGTTGTTGTTTTGTTTTTATTTGATATATTCTTTATTTACATTTCAAATAATTTCCCCTTTCCTGGATTCCCCCTCCCAGAAAGTCCCATAAGCCTTCTTCCCTCCCCCTGTTCCCCCCATCCACCCCTTCCCTTTTTCCTGTCCTGGTATTCCCCTACACTGCTGCACTGAGCCTTTCCAGGACCAAGGATCTCTCCTTCCTTCTTCTTGGGCATCATTTGATATGTGAATTGTATCTTGGGTATTCCAAGCGTATCCACTTATCAGTGAGTGCATACCATGAGTGTTCTTTGGTGATTGGGTCACATCACTTAGGATGATATTCTCCAGTTCCATCCATTTGTCTAAGAATTCAATGAATTCATTTTTTCTAATGGCTGAATAGTACTCCATTGTGTATATATGCCACATTTTCTGTATCTATTCCTCTGTTGAGGGATATCTGGGTTCTTTCCAGCTTCTGGATATTATAAATAGGGCTGCTATGACCATAGTAGAACATGTGTCCTTATTACATGCTGGGCAATCCTCTGGGTATATGCCCAGGAGTAGTATAGTTGCAAGCGTGTACAACCACTCTGGAAATTGGTCTGGTGGTTCCTCAGAAAACTGGGCATGATACTACTGGAGGACCCTGCTATACCACTCCTGGGAATCATGTTTTCTTAGGTTAGTATCTATCTCCCCAAATCCTGTTTTTGAACTTTTCAGTAAGTAGCATCTGTAATTTGACTCCAAGACTTTCAGCTCCATCAATATTTGCTCATCTCAGTGTCTTTGCACGCGAGGACTATTACTGAATAGAGTGGATGGATAGATCCTTAGCAATTTGTTAAGGGACCAGTGTGTGCCTGACTCAGAAAGCACAAAACACAAATGAATTGGCTCTTGTTCTGGAAGTCATTATTGCACTTAGAGGAAGCATTTATATATACATATATTATCTGTACATTTATGTACATGCCTCAGCAAGCACGTGAAACTTAGTATCCAGCACTTTTTCTTGTCTTTTTTTGTATTTATTATTTTCACAGCTATTACTTGTTATCACTCAACTTTATTATTTCAAGTTTTGCAGTGTCATTTCCCCATGCATTGATTCAAATGACAACGCCATTAAAACTAAACAAGCTTCTGAATTTTCCTGAGATTCATTAGAAACCCAAGGCCATGTGTTCTTCTGCACTTACATTTTGATCCGCACACAGGTGGCTGTAATGTGTGGAGCCACACTGGGTCAAGCACATGAAGCTCCAGCCCTGGCATACATAGCTTTATTACTCCTTTGGATTGACAAGGTAAATTATTTACACATGACCATGGAGCACACTGAGTGCACTGTCCTCCCACTTACTGTGCATTCTCTGTAAGTTGAAAGTAATTGCTGTTTACCTTGAGAAGAAATTTCTATATGGTATTATTAGATAGTTGCTGGATAATCATCAGGCAACCTCCCAAAAAACAAAAAAAAAACCCCATTTTTAAAAAGTTTATTTTTTTCAGTTTTTCTAGCCTTTTATTTCTTTCTCGCTTCTAGATAATTTAATATTTTGGAGGACAGTAAAGTCGCAAGAACACCAAGTAAGCATGAGTCTAATGACTACTGTGACAAATGATTAGAAACCATGAGAAACTCTGGTTCTTAAAGCTGACCTTCTGCTCACCCCCACATCTTACCCAGAGCAGCTAAGTATTCTCATACAAAAGTGTAGCCATTACATCTTTCTTTCCTGGGCCCCATCGTCATGGAACAGATATTCAGCTGTACTTAGAATTTTTTAAAAACTGTATTTTAGATGGGAGATGCTTTAAACTGCCAAGTATTGAAGTATGGGTGGATAGTTCTCTCCATTTTGCTCTCTGTCACCAAATTCCTGAGGCGTCTGCAGAGGAACAATGGGAAGGATCTCTAGAAGAGACAAGTCTGCGTGCATCTATGCCAGATGGGAGTTAGTCTTTGTAAATGGTTCTCAAGCTATTGTTGTGTGCACACACACAAGTGTATTATGTAGGGAAAAATTCTCCTGTGTATGTATAATTATAAATTTCAACTTGATTGTTGATGTTTTAATATTTATGACATTTGGGTAAATCAAGTCATGAATACACATATTTACTGTAGTATAGAATCTTATTTTGACAAAAAGATGTCATAATCAGAACTAAAAACACTGTAGATAATGACATGAGAATAAGGATTATATGTGCGTGAGATTTTCAGTGCTAATTCTAAAAATGTATTGATATAACACTGTCAGCTTGGCTCACTTCCTTCTTGTCGATTTGTATCGCTGTTGCCCTTATATATTCCACTGTATCTCTAAAAGAATGGAAAACAATAATATTGCTCTTTAAAGCACAAACAGTCTAAATGTGGTGTTTCACACTTTTGTTCCCAGCATGTGGGAGACAAGCAGAAGCATCAGGACATCCATGTAGTCCTTGGCTACATAGTAACATTGACACAAGCTTTGGCTACATCAGATCTTGCTTTAAAGAAACAAATTATAACTTTTAAATAGGCCTGAAAATTCAAATTACATAAGTAAAACAAAAGTCTGAAATGTATGATATTTGCTACTTATTAGACAAAAAACCAACTGATATAGAAATGGAAGGGAAATAAACTCTTTTTCTCCAAGTTGGTTTGTCATGGTGTTTCACCTCAGCAATAGAAACCCTAAGACACTATAACATGTAGAAGGTGGCCCAAAAGAGCATTAGATGATGAGGAGAGGTGGAGAGCAGGCACAGAGACATGCACTGTGAGCGGCGATGTTAGCTAACTGGCTCTTTTTCCAATTTGTTTTCATTGTTTCCTTTCCTGTGACGAGTACATGACAAGCGTAGTTGACAGTGAATGTGTAGAACCCAGGGACGTTCCACAGCTTTAGAGGGTTGCGCTAACTGTCATTCAGTGCATAGAATTTGGGTCTGGATAAGAGTTTACAGAGTGAGTTCCTTAATCTAGCTTTGCTATGCTTATGTTTGTCAGTTCATTACAAAAAAAATAATGATTGTTTTTAAAAGTCAATAATAAAACAGGCATCACACTGAAAAACCGCAGCAAAGACATTAACAGATAACTAACTAAATGATGTATATATAGCAATACTGAAATATGAGCAAGAAGTTAAGTAACAAGAATACTTGTTTATTGTTGAAGACAGTATATGGTGACTGTACATACTCTGGTACAGAACACAGGAAACCACTGTACTTTCCACTGAAAATATTCTGACTTTGAAAAAAGTTAGGATTTATTGTTTAGACTCAAGATCCTAATATCTTGAATAACTTTGTCCTAATACATTTTAAAATTTAGAGAAAACAAGCCTTTTTTCTAGGACAGCTTGGGTACCAAGTAAGACCCTGTCTCAAGGGACTATAAAAGCAAAATAAGCCTCTTATTATAGAAATAAATTGGAGCTGTTGATAAGTCAAAATTCCACTTGAAAGGAATTTTTGGCAATTTCTTGTTACTGATGATCCATTAAAACTAACTAGTGCTGCAGATGGGTCCATGGGTGTGTGGTCATCTACGAGGGCTTGAGTAACATGCCAAAGGCCATATTCCCAAAGAAGAATGACAAATGACCAGACAACGTGAAGTCAGGAGGGAGGCAGAGTGGAGACACTACAGGGGAGCTGGCCACGGGAGGTGGTGGTGGATGGATATCACAATACAACTTTTAAAGAAAAGGAATTTTAAAAGAACCCTGTAACAACAAAAAAGGGAAGTTCTAGTTAATGACACCGTATATAATGACTTAAAATATCCAGTAATAAAAGCTGTAAGAAATTATGGAGACAAATTAATCCTTAATGGGAACTGTCTTGTTCAGCCATTATGAGTACTTACCTATGTTACAAAGAAGCAAGATACAGTCCACAGCACCCCCTTCTGGTTGCAATAAGTACCTGTAACTCCAGCATCAAGGAATCATGTCTTCCGACCTTCGTGGACACTGGTGTGCGCAGGTGCCTTCTAACATGCACACACAAGTGCGTTATAAAAATCAGAAAATAAACCTTAGAGCCTACTGTTTAAAATAAATTAATCCTAAACATTTAGATGATTCAATATCCTAGAAAAATTACCATGAAGACTCTGGTTCTTTCTACACCCCCCCCTCACCCTCCCCCTCATCCCGGAGTCACTGGGTGATAATGTCAACAAATGGAGGAGGTGGATTTCGGGAGCCCGGTGAATCAATGACCACACTGAGATTGACTATAAGGACTCAGATCAACTTTACTTAGAGTCATGGAAATTACTTTTGTTTTTAACAGCAGGAAAATTTGGTCTGCAATCCTAGAAATAGTGTTGTCAGCATTGCAGGAGGAATGACAAACCAGGTTGCTGATGGCAAGATCTGTCTGAGCATTGTTTAAAGGGGACCATCACTGGCTTCACTTTAATATCCTCTAAGGACTGTGGAGGGACCCTCCAACTCTCCCCTGCTTAAAACAGGCTGGCTTTAATGTCAGGACATGTATTTTGAATCTATGCAAGAGGTTCCTTCCCGCTGTGCTTAATTTCTGAGTCCAGTGCTGTCGCAAAGAGAGATGCAATGTGACACACGGTGCAAAGAGCATGTAAGGTTTTCATCAGCACAAGGGCTCGTGTAAATTGTCTTGCTTTCCTAGTCAGGCAGACGAGCTCCCCATCTCTAAATGGTTTTATGTTAAGCTGCGAATAGAAAATAAAGTTACTTTTTAAATTGGCTAACAATTTGCACATGGGGCTGAATGTACCCAGGTGAAACACAGAAAAAAATCCTGCATTTAATTCTAGTTTGTGCTAAAAGGAATATTTATTAAACTGATAATATTAATGGCCTCATGATATTTCTATTTTGATTCCCATTTTAAACTACCTTGATGATTATAATCATAAAATAAAGGGAAATGTCAAATCTTCAAAAGTTTCTAATCATTTATATAAATAAAAATAATAGCATTCCACACATGCAAAATACTCATTTTTCTGGGGAGAAGATAAATATCAGGTTTTCCTTTCATTGATTATACAGCCATCAGAACTGTGATATAACCTACTTCTATGACAAACAAATAAACTGAAGAAGAGATTATTAAGTGAATAAGCTTTGGTTAATGATGATTACATTGGGGATGTGGCCTGTCTTGTAAAACAGGCCACTAAAGGATGAAACAAAGTTTTAAGTAGTTAAGAATCTTCTGGACAAAAGCTTTCACTGCCTGATTGCAATAGTCAAATATCCAGCCCAGCGCTGATTTTTTGTTACCAAGGAGAAAATGAATTTTTTTTAATATCATGATTGGCACGTGTAACTTCATAGTTTGGGATATAGAAAATGAATTATGATCTGAGTGTGTCAAAGCTTGTTTTTTGTTCTTTTGTTTTGTTTTGTTGTTGTTGGGTTTTTTGTTTGTTTTTTTACAATCGTGCTTTTCTTTCTTGCCATAATTCTTTCCTCTCCACCCCTGTTTCCATAATTCCAGAAAATCAGGGAGAAGATCCAGAGCCTTCTTCCTGCTACTACAGCCTAGTAAGGGAACACAGACAGCTCAGGGCATTCCTTGGTGAACAGTGATACAGGAAGCAGAGAAGGAGTATGGAACAGGTAAGAGGTAGAGGGTGCCCCCGGGTCTCTCTGACTCACATGAAGATGTCTTCTGGTGAAGAACCGCCATCAAAGTGTAGGAGCTGGCAGCTGACTCACAGTACCTGCTGAGTGATTGTGCCCTGGGACTTCCCGGGCCAGCTACATGGCGTGCTCCACTGGTGACCCAACTGGGCATCCACTGAAGGAAGGCAGCAGCATTCCCAGGTTATTTAATTAGCAGCTAACTCTAAGGAGGGGTTCCGTTTCAGACCTGCACACTTGAGACGCAATTCTCCCGGCCATATGATCTCTTTCTCTTGCAATAGTTTTCCTGTTTGTTTCCCCTCTCCTTAGAAAATATTCCTTGATATTCAACCCAGCATTATTGTCAAGGACACAAGGTTACTTTTTTACCCATACCCTAATTTTGCTACAGTTTGGCATTCTGATTGCAGCAAAGCACTAGAGAGCCAGAGTGAATGAAGTCAAGCCTGTGATTTTACATTAGTCTGACATGATGGCGGGTTCAGACCTATCACTTACCTAGCGCACTCACTCTCTAGCTGCCTTGAGTCTGTTTTCTTCTTTCAGGTTCATTCTTCCTATTTTAGGGCACCGCCCGCAATTCAAAGCCTTCCCCTTTAAGTCTACCCTATCCTCTAGGTGGAGATCCATTTGGAGCTTTCATTTTTAAAATCTTTTTTTTGGGGGGTGGGGTGGGTGAGACAGGGTTTCTCTATGTAGCCCTGGCTGTCCTGGAACTCACTCTGTAGACCAGCCTGGCCTCGAACTCAGAAATTCGCCTGCCTCTGCCTCCCAAGTGCTGGGATTACAGGCGTGCGCCACCACCGCCCGGCTCATTTTTAAAATCTTCATTAGTCTCTGTATAAGTTCCGAACACCTCATATGGCCCATCACTCCAGTGGTTCGAAATAGCATCCACTAACTTTTCTATGTGCATCACTTGCTTATCTCTCCCTTCTAGTCCACGGCCCCTGGTTCTTAGCAGCCCTATAACCATCTCATCAACAGAGAGTTGAGATGAACTCTTGTGCCTTCCTTGCTTGGTGATTTTGGACTCGTTTACTATTCAGGTATGCATACCACCCTCTGTGTGAAGTGACCCCCAGTTTCCCCCTTCCTTCCTTCCTTCCTACTGTGTTCTTTTGGGTTAGGCTCCTGTGCAAGCCCCCTGAATCACTTTTCATATTCCGTCATGCTCACACCCCTATAGTTACAGCGACACATGCTCTGAGGTAACTAATCTAGTAAGTTAAATAGGTTCCCACAGCCTGTTTGTCCTTTTTAAAACATTGGGACATTTGTCTTTATTGAACCACTTACAGTGTCACTTTTAATTCTAAAACCTTTGAGTTTCATCATCTAGTCCTTGTTCTCAAAGCTGGATTTCCATTCGGATTTACTGTGTTTGGTGGAGTAATATTTCCTACAAAAATCACTGACAAAGAATATAGGCTAATCATTTCAAGATATTTCTTCTTTTGAAAATAATTGAATTTTATATTCACAATGTGTTTTCCTTCATGTAGATTTCTGGTTTGAAAATGGCTAGTGCTCAGAATGCTGAAGGAATCATCCAATTTTAAACCTAAAAGTTATTTAGCTTGTACTGCTTAGTTCTTATCAACTTGACACAAATGTAGTCATACCTTGAGAAGAGGAAATCTCAGTTAATTTGCCTCCATTAGATTATCCTGTGTTCATATTTATGGAGCTTTGTTTGATATCAGTCAATAATGTTGGAGAGCACAGTTCGTATGCACAGTGTGCCATTTTGTTTAGAAGATAATAGTGTTTGAAGACAATGGTGTTTCATTGTTCCATAGTAGTTATTGGATAGATAGATTAGATTTATCCATTGAATTATCTTTGCATATCCACCTATGTGTTCATATTATACACATATTATACAGTCTTTTCCCAGAGTGTTTGTTTATATAGATATACCATACAGTTCTATAGAAAAACTTAAAATTGTGCTTTGTGATTTCTTTTTATTTTCAAATTGCTATTGATCCTTTGTTTTATACATTTAAAAAATCAGCTGTTGTTATAATTAATATTGAGTTTAGTCTACCATCAATTTGGGAGAAATTTGAGGCTTTACATCAAGTCTTCTAATCCATGAGTTTGGTACATCCTGACATTTATCCATAAAAGTTTTCTACAACATTTACATCTTTTAGCATTTGAATTTTACATGTCTTGTCAGATTTATAACTACTGGTATTAGTTTTCTGTGAATATAACAAAGTGTACCATACTTAGTAGCATGAAACAACTCAAATTAATTTTTTTTATTATACAATATGTTGGGCAACTAACAGAGAACTCAGAAAGAAATCAAGATGCCAACAAGAATATAATGTGTTCTAGTGACTCTATGGGGAAATCCATCAGTTTGTATGCTCTCTAGATCATAATTGCTCTCCTCTTTTCTAGGTCCCTGATCTGTCCTTTGTGAACTATAAGAGCAACAAACACTTCTTTCTCTTATTTTCATGGTGCTATCAGTACTTTGGCTCACTGAGATGATCCAAGGCAATATCAGTATTTCAATATCAGTTAACAGGAATCTTAATTCCACTCCTCCATTTAACAGAAATTTTTTGTGGGCGCTGAGGTTGGTTTAGAATGTAGTGAAATCCCTGAGTGACTAGGATTTTGCTTGACCCCTCCGTAGCTCTGAAGGCAGTATAATAAAATTGCTGCTTATTTTAGTTTTCCTTCTGGCAAGTACTTATAGCTTCAGAAATGTAATAGATTTTTTCATGCTGACTTTGAGTGTCAAAACTTAGTACCAAAGGCTGTTTATTTATTTGTAGGCTATTTAAAATAGTAGACAATCATATTATGAGTGAGAATGAACAATTTCATTTCCTCATGATCTGTACACTTTTTAACATTTTTCTGGTTGTATTGGATGGTAACTATAATGTAATATGAATTAATAGTAAAAATAGCAAATGTCTTTGCCTTATTTTAGTATTAAGGGAAACTTTAGCGTTATACACCTAAATTTTGTATTAATTATGACTTTTTTTGTAAATACCCTTTGGCAGGTTAAGGAAGCTATCCTCTATTTGTAATTTGTTCTATATTGTTAAGAACACATGTCAACTTTTTGTCAAATTCATTTTCTATATAATTTACATATTAATATTCATTATTGTTCTTAATTTGCTAGTATAATGGATTCAACTGTATGAATGCAAAACATATAAGTAGTCTTGTTTCGCTAAGGTAGGTTTCATTTAGTCATCTTATTTTTCACACATTGCTTCATTCTGTTACCAACAACTGAGAATTATAGTATATATGCTTAGAAAAGTTATTACTATATAAATACCACTTCTTATAATTACAGCTTTTGTCTGAGGTGGACACTCTTGGATTTTTTAATGATTTAGGTTTTCTAGTTTCTGGAGCAAATATATAGCATTCATATTATTCATATTAGAGATAAAATTATTTGGCTCTAACTGTGATGTTGATTTCTCCAGTGACTATGAATAAAATAACCTTTTTTTTTTTAAAATCTCTGAATGTTTATAGTTTGTGGCTCTTAGTGAATTTGTTCAAGACGTTCAAATTGTCAAATATGTTTGTATAAAACAGCCCATATGATTCCTTTATATCTCTAGGTCCGAAGTGATAGTGCATGGATGATTCTCTCTCTCTCTCTCTCTCTCTCTCTCTCTCTCTCTCTCCTCTCCCTCTCCCTCTCCCTCTCCCTCTCCCTCTCCCTCTCCCTCTCCCTCTCCCTCTCCCTCTCCCTCTCTCTCTCCTTCTCTTTCTTGGTTGCTCTTTCTTTTCTTCCCACCCTCCCTCTTCAATTCTACTCTCTCACTTGCTCTGTCCTTGTGTCTAGGTCTCTCTCCCTCTTTCTGCTTTTTTCAGTTTGGCTAGAAATTTCTTGGTTTTATAGGATTTTTCTATAAGTTATTTAATTATTTCTCTTCTTATTGATGTTTCTCCTTTAAACTCTTTGATGTCTGTTTGGACTGATATCATTTTACAGTCTCTGTCTTTTGTATGCTTCTCAGTTTATTTTTCTCTTTCTCTGGTCTCTTCAGTTGGAACGGTAGAGCAGACTGAAATCACTCCTCTCTGTTTTAAGCATTACTATTTGCAGACATTCTTCTGACCACTGCTTGACCATTTCCCATGAATTTTGATGCTTTGTATTTTTATATTTGTGTATTTCAGAATATTTACTTAAAATTTCCTCTTCATGTTTTGGATTTTAAATAAAATAATTATTTTATGTATTTTCATTAACACCTGTTTTCAATTATGACATTTTGCAGCATTTTTGTAGCTTTCCTCCTACGAAGCTGTTATTTCACCTTTTTTTCCTAAATGAAAGCTACCCAGATCTACAGTTTATTATTTGTATTTATTTTTCAACACTTTATGTGTTGCTCTGTTGCTTTCTGGTTTTCATGGGTTAGTGTGAAAAAGTGGTTAAATTCATTTGTTTACTTGCATCATTACTTTCAAGACTTTTCTTCTTTCATTTACAGAAATTCTCTTAACTGTGTCTTTTCAAATGTATATTTTATTTTGTTTCTGTGTTTTTAGAAAGGATCTCATTATGAAGTTAAGGGTGGCTTTGAACCTATAGTGAAACTCGGGCCAAACACTGGAGCTATAGATAGCATTTCTGGAGAATTTTGAAATTCTATGACTGTACTTTTCTTTCTTTTTTCTTTTTCAAATTTTGGAAGTTTAACTCATATATTAAAAAATTCATTTTGCATATATTTTGTTCTGACTGTTTCAAGGTATGTTTAACATAGCACAAAACATTGTAGGTCTGACGTGCTAGTGTCTGGGTCTCTAGTTTCTGAAAGTATTTTTCTGTCATTCAGTGGATAATTTCTACTAATCTGCATTCAACTACATAGAAGATTCCCTGAATGTTCCCTGTTACTTCTGAGAGGCCAAACCTACTCCATCTTGGGACCGGCCTCCATTTTAAAAGAAAACGGGCCTGAGAACTTAACCTGCAGCTGAACACAAGCTGCACCCAAGTTCCAGGAAGAACGACATAGCTTATCTCTGGCCCATACCCCAGAGTTACTCCTTAGCTACTTCCTAACAAAAGTTAATCAGGATTAGTCTGATGGTTCCAGGTGTAGTTTCAGACCATTTGTGGTTGTTTATGATATTGCTTCGGGTCAGCAGTAATTCTGTCCTGAAAAGAGGCCTAAAAATATCTCTATTTCATGGTCAAAGCGACTAGGTGGACACCCTGCAAACTCATGGTCGCGTGGGACTGGAAGACGTTACAGGCTCCAATGGGGAAACCTACGTTTCTCAATCTGGGTTGGAAGCAGGCTCAGGGAGCTGTGAGCACCTTTTGTCTATTTTTGTTTCCACCTGATGGGGAGGAGAGGACAAATCTTCTTGTGTTAATGTGTGGGACCTTGAAAGGTAGTGGTTCTCAGGTGAGCTAAGGCTAGAAGCTCTAGAGACCCTGTAAGGATGGGAGGAGCTTTGCCTGCTCCTGGGCACCAGGTCCCTGTTTTTTGCGGCAGGCCCCCATAGATTTGTGGCCATCAGTCACATAAAGGCAACGAGCCAAGTCCCTACAGATGTAGAAGACCTGACCACAGGTCACATAGGCTCAAGGCAGAGCCTCCATTTTCATGAGGTCTAGAAGAGTTAACAAATTAGCTTTCTTTCCCAGATATTCCTCCCTGTAAAAGGTATTTAATCTCAGACCCACCCTGAGAAGTGGGGTGTGGTTTTACACATTCACTTTCTGCCATGAAAGTGAATGTCTTAAAACCATGGACTGTCTCTTTTCATCAGCATCTGCCATGGGAAGTCATGGAGAAGGCCTTCGCCTAAAGAGCCACCATCTAGTCTCCAGTAGAAGGCCTCTCTGTTCCACAACCATCACAGAGCTCAAGAGAAGCCCAAGCCTACAGTCAAGCAAAGGACAATCACAATGGGACCAGCCAGAGCTCATCCATCCCCCTACACTCCCCGGTTCCCTACACTTCCTGGTTCCTTCCCCTCCCTGCAAGATCCAGTGCCTGAAGAACCCCAACTCTGTTCTTAGTTCTTCTGAGAGTGAGAGCTGAGAACAAGATGACCCCAGCATTTTTGCAGGCTCCAAGACTCGGCCCTCCTCTCCCCCCACGCCCTCCCCAGCCAGCTCCAGCTGTTCTGCATCTCAGACTGTGCTTTCCCACTGCTGGAGCAGTATGGCGGGGCTCCCATACAGTTCAACACCTCCTCTGCAACAGTGAGGGGTTAGCACAATCACTCTCTGGTGTCCTGGCTCCCTGAGCTGCTGTGCCCTGTGGTAGAGCAGAGGCAGGATCCAGACCCCCTACATTTATGTTTGTTGTTTCTGTTAGGACTGTCTACCCTTATCTTTCTCATTAAGGGGTGACTTTGACTTTGACAGATGCTAACACCATACCTTCAAGTGCCTTCAAGTACACTGGAATTGCTTCTTAGCCATTTTAAGGATAGTGAGACTAGGGGACAGATTCTGCTGACATTAGAAAAGATAGCTAACCACATTTTGCAGCTCAGAATGGCCAGCTGACCTCTGAAGGGATCCTTTTACCAGGGATTGGTCCAAGGAATTGAGAAGATCATTTTTTTAAACCCAAACTTGGCCACCCAGACCAAGCACCTTATGTGGTGGTCTGGCAAGCCTTCCTAGAGGACCCACCCATTTGACTTAAGTTTTTTCTCCCCACATAAGAGGAAGCTTTTGCTTGGCTATCGTAAAGTCAAAGGATATGAACCAAGAGACACTGAACCACTTGCCTCTGCCTGCACCATCCCTCTACCTGGTCCTCCATCCTGCTGTGTCATGATTGTCCGTGAGCCTGCCTGAGCTTGAGTAGTGCATAAAGATCCTAGTGCAACTGCATCAGAATCAGCGTCTTGGTGGTCTTCTGGGGTTTGTGAACACAGGTACAACACTTCCATCATGGTGTTAAATTTTCCCTATAACTTCAATGTTGTTGTGAGAGGTATTTTAAGAAAAATGTATACCCACCCATTTAAAGATACTATGATTCAAATAGTTACGATTTTGTTATTCAGATTTTTATTTTCCAATGTTTCAAGGACTCTATCTTTTCTTCTCAGAACTCTATTACTATGGTTAATAAGGTATATTGATAATTTCAATATCAGAGTTATGTTGATAACGTTACTATGGAGCATTCCTGTAAGAGATGTTTCTGATTCTTCATTTGCTAAGTAATTTGGCTCTCTTTAGCATTGTGCTATGAAGTTATAGAGTATTCTGTCACCTAAATATCGTGTTGTTTAGATTGTGGTTGTTTCCTATGGTTGTTGTTTTAGTAGGCAATTAGCTCTGTTAGGCATTGCTTATTAGTTTTACTTTTGTGTGTATGCTTTCAATGTTACTTCTGGATTTAAATTATTTGCAATGATAGTCCCAGATGTGAAATGTATACTAGTTGTTGATCTAAAACCTGGGCCATGGTTAAAAGTTTAGTTCTGCCCTCTTTCTGTGGTATTCAGGAATTATATTCACACGTAGTTAAGGAATGAGCCCTGTGTTATGTATCTGACCAACATTACAAGATTGCTTCTTTGGGATTCTTTCTATTTTCAAACACCACAAACACTCCAACCCCTGTCTTTCTGAACAAAAGATAGAGATTCGGTTCCATGATTCTACCATGCATTTCTATTGTCCAGAGAGAGAAGGAGGATGGGAGAGAGGGAGAATGGGAAAAAAAGGGATGGGGAAGGAAGAGAGAGGGGGAGAAGAGATTGGAGAGCAGAGCAGAGCAGAGCAGAGCAGAGAGAGAGAGAGAGAGAGAGAGAGAGAGAGAGAGAGAGAGAGAGAGAGAGAGGATCATGATGCACCATGATATGGTCCCCATGCTCTCAGAACACTCTAGCTTAGAGGCGCTCTCTTCGTGGTGCCTAAGCAGCTTCCAGTTTGTCACTGCTCTCTCCACTATTGCTATTATGAATAATAAGAATGAAGAAAGAACACAGAAAAAATCCACACAAAATAAAAGAATGGATTGCCCTCACTCTTTTTTTGTTTGAGAGGATTTTCATTTTTATTTTGTGTGGGATGTGCTTTTCCTGAATGTGTGTCTGCACACATGTGCATGCAGCACCCAAGAAGGTGAGAAGAGGGCATCTGATCCTCTAGAACTGGAGTAGCAGATGGCTGAGAGCATCTATGTGGGGGATGGGAGCCAAACCCAGGTCTTCTAGAAGAGCAGACAGTGCTCCTATTTACCAAGCTGTCTCTGCAGGCATTTGATAAAAGTGTTCATTTTCCAATGTTCATAGCAAAAGTAGAGTTTCACCAGGATGTTTCCCTTTCTGCCTATCCACAGCACATTGGGTGATGTCAAGCTATATTTACCTTAAGCCTATAAAGAGAGAAAACCAAACTGTTGTATTGTTTATTTCTCTTTTTTAAATGATATTTTTTCATGTGTGTATATATGAATGAACCCATGCATATTCAATCATTGTGGATTTATGGAAATATGAGGCCCACAGCGTGAATGAATCTAGCTTTTTCTGCTACCATGTGAGTGCTAGGTGCTGAACTCAGTTTCAGGCTTCATAGCAAATGCCCTTACTTAAGTATTTTAACCCTTACTGTACCTTTCAGCATGCATTCAGTTGCCTGTACCCTGTGGGTTGTTTAGGGGATATTAGTCCAGAAGCTCTGAATACCCAAGACACAACCCACCTATAAAATCATTCCCAAGAAGAAGAAAGGAGAGGGCCCTGGTCCTGGAAAGGCTTGATGCAGCATTGTAGGGGATTTCCAGGACAGAGGAGTGGGAGGGGGTTGATTGGGGAACTGGCAGAGGGAAGAGGGCTTATGGGACTTAGGTGGAGGGGGGGAACCGGGAAAGGGAAAATCATTTAGAATGTAAACAAAGAATATAGAAAATAATAAAAAAAGAAAAAAAAACAACAAAAAAGAAAGTCTACTTTCTTGCTTTTTCTAGGGTGTAAAAAAAGAAAGAACTCACTGAATTTACTGTGAATTTGATCCATTTGTGACAAAAAGCACATTTGTAGTGAATTTATATATTTATTATATTCTATTATCTCTTCATTTTAGCAATAAATGAAGTTTATGGTGCAGGTTTTAACTTGCCAATAGTTTTATATGACAGTAAGTCCTAAAATGCATACATTTGTTTAGTGGGTATAAGGCCCTAGGCTCCGTGCCAGTGCTAAAAATAAGAACCAAAGCACTGATGTTACATCATTATGCACACATTATATATGTGGATCCATCAAGTAAGCGATGAAGGAAAACAATTACTTAGTTCCATGTGATCCCATAGCATAGGGCTTACCTTATCAATAAAGAGACAGGCAGTTTTGAAGTAAGCAAAGGCAATTCTTACAACTGAAACCTTTCGGAACCTTTGTGATTTTAGAAAGAACTCCCTGTAACCATCCCAGCTGCATTTGGAAGAAAGTGCACATTGCAAACAGCAGTGCACTGTAATCCCCAGCATCAACCACTTTCTGTTGTTTCAGGGAGTGAAATGAGGATGTTCTTATCAGACTGCCCGAACTTTGAACAAAGTTCAAACGCCGGCAGCATCCCGCCCCCTGCCCCACACTGCCCAGTCGGACTCACAAAACAACTTTGCTCCTTGAGCCATGGCTCCTGTGCCTCTGTTAGCCAGAGCAAGTGCTCATCATTATTTTAAAAGCTAGAGAATAGGAGGCGGGGAGTAAAATATCTGCTTCAAGCATTTTTTTTCTCCAAAAATAAGAAAGACAAAAAAAAAATAATATTCCAGTGCATTCTGCACTCTGAAGTTCAATGCTTCACAATCGCCTAATTGTTCATCAGCCTCACAAAGAAATGCCTTTTATTTTCTCCAGCACTTAGAGATGACTAAGTGTCACTTAGTCAATTGCCAGAACAAAGAAGTCAATTTATGGATCACATTTTCTCTGTTTCGTTAGTCTTAAAAATAATTCACTTTATTGGTTTAGTGTTCTGGAAAGGTGAGGGATTGACAGGCCCCAGGTACAGAAATATCCCAAAGATTCAGGTTGCACACACACATTTCTGCTTAAAGCAAGAGGTGAAAAGGTAACCCCTACTACTCTTTCACTGAGTGCAGCTCTAAAATTGAAGCAATACTGCAAACTCCTGACTCCAGGCATACTGCTCTCACTTAAGGTCATATGTCCACATTTTTCTTCCCCATCAGTCCTGTAGATGAATCAAGCTGTTGTTCAACCATATCTCTGAAGGTACATAAAGCACTAATTTAGCATTACAACATAAAAATTCTTAAAGATAATGTTTGTAGCTTTTCTGTGATCAAAAACAATATTAGCACTGAAGAAAATTAGAGAATATACTCAAATAGAATAAATAGTTATACAGAACAATATAGTATCTTCTCATTCTCATTCTCTTTTTCATTTCATCATAATTTTTATGTACACATCTGTATTCATATTAACAAATTATAGCCTTATTATCATTGTCTAGCAATATTCACATATGAACATGTACAGAGTTCATCAGAGAATTTTGTAAATTATTCTCCACATACGTATCTGTAAACCAATTCAATCTTATTGAACAATTAAAATATTCACAATGGTGTGATTATTATAATAGTTCCGGAATGCCTCAATCGATATATATATATATATATATATATATATATATATCATATATATATATATATTGTGTATATATATATATATACACACAATTGTGTATACACACACACACACACACACACACACACACATATATATATATAATCTGCTTTGTCATGATTTTATTTTACTTAAAGTATGAAGGGAAATCACTGACTCCAAAATTTCTTTTTTTTTTTTTGACTCCAAAATTTCTAACCCACTATCCTAATAGGAAGACTTGAAGACTTGTTCATTTTGTATTGACTATTAAATTTGTTTTTCATTTTCTGGTATGTTAGGCAAGGTCTTGTGCAACTTTTGCAGGCCTGAAATTTAATATATAAGCCAGGGTAGCTTCAAATTCACAGAGATATGACTGTCCCTGTGACATTGTACCAAGTATCGGGTGTAGGCCTGGGGGATTGACAGAAGACACAGACTCGGGTAATTCAGTAGAACAACAATAGAGAGGGAAGAGCACTTGTAGCCAGTACTAAGAATTTCTCTAGTAGGGTCCATAGAGGAAGCAGGATATCTCCATGTTTCCCCTTGTCCCTAGGAGAGTTTTGAAATCCATTTTCCTTCTCTTTCTCTTTCCTGTTTGTAAAATCTGTCTTTATTGTTTTTGTTTTTGTCTTTTGTTTTCCCTGAATCAAGGAATTGAATAATTATAACCTTTTGCATGATCAAAATCTTAGTTTAAAAATCAATGATCATAAATCCCTTAAAGGCCAAGCTATCTCATTTTTCTATAAGTTTCTATACAATATTAAATTTACCATTTAAGAATGTGTTCTCAATTATTAATTTTTATAATTTTTCATGCTCTTTATCTCTTTTACATATTAGTAAATTTATTAAATGGTGTTGCTACTCCAAGCACACTAATGTTACCATAGTATATAAGTGAATTCACGTGGCCACCCGTGTCCTCTCTAGGAGCCTTCACTTATGACTAAGTGCTGATGCTCACGTTAAAGGCAAACACGAAGCATAACGTTCAAATGGGAACCCTGAGGAACCTGGTGAAACATGGAGAAGCTGGGAGAGAATAGGAATGACCCTTCTGAGCTCTTTTAATCGCTCACCCAGTTCGATGTAAAATTAAAACTGCTGAGTGCAATCTCTGGTCACAAGCAGAATTATCTCATTGTATTCAATCTATTCTTTATTTTTAATGCAGGAGGCTTTTTTGTATGCAGAGTGAGCACAGCCACACACTGTGATTAGGAAAGCTGCTTGTTTAGCAGTTTCCAAGGGAACCAACATGGCAATCAAACATGGGAAGAGCAGATGGAAAACTTATTTTAGGACACATAGCAATAATAGAGAAATTAGGGAGCAATTAAATCAGGAAAAAATCAGTTTGGGTAAAATTGAATCCAAAGTTATTTCAGCTCAGTTCTTCATTATGTTTCTTCTTCAACCAAGGTTTGAACTTGGAAGAGTAAAATGTGAATGTTCTCTCAGCGAGAAAGGCACAATGCAGTACGACATGTAGTAGTGATCTAAACAGCCATAAAGACCCGTGCGTTTAGTCAATTCTAACACTCAATTTTCAATGATCAAATCAATTAGAGCTGTATTTAGATTATCTTATCGGTAGAGACCAGCTGCAGCTGCAACTTGTATTTATTCTTGAACATTCAAAAAGTTAACTACTTTTAAAAATTCAAGTCCATTACTTTTTCAGTTTAATGATATTTGTGCATGATTTGCTCAGATGTTTTTCACCTTCTGGGTCAGCACATATTTATGTGGTCTTAGGAAGCAAGGCCTCTGTGAGTCATTACTTCAGGATTTGAATGGAAGATACTAAGACACAGGGGTAATTTTACACACTTAGTAAATAATGCAAACAAAATGTCTGAACAAGAACAGCTCATTGGGTCAGATAGAGGTACCTTGAGATTCTTGAATACTTACATTGGCAATGTTGAAGTTTACTGCAGAAGGCTGTAGACATGCTCTGAGGAAAACAGCCAGTAGAAGCATGGGGATTTGCCAGTGTTGATACTAAGATCTCAGATGAAGTTCACAAATCATAGGAATTCATCAAGGAAGTGCTCCCAGGTAACAACAAAGCAGAAAAGAAGGGAGATAGGATAGAAGCTGATGCTAAGCAAGTGACTTCTGGAGAATTGATTTTACTGGTTCATCCCAGTGTGGGACTGCACCTTCAGGGAACCTGTGGTTTGATTAAACCAAGCTGTCAACAAATGTTTCCTTGGCCTCTCTTCTGAAGTTCAGAGAATTTTTACTAAATTGAAGTTGTACACATTAAGAAATTCTAGTCTGTAGTAAAGCTTGAGGATAGAGAAAGTCCAGCGACAGGCCCAAAGTGGGAGCTTACGGGGAGGTCCCAAGACCTGACACTATTACGGAGTGAGGCTATGGAGTACTCACAAAAAGGAACCTATCATGACTGCCCTCAGAAAGACTCAACAAGCAGCTGAAAGGGTCAGATGCAGTATGTGCACCCAACCAATGCTGACCAAAGCTGCTGACCCCTGTGGCTGAATTAGGGGAAAGCTGGAGGAAGCTGAGGAGGAGGGCGACCCTGTAGGAGGACCAGCAGTCTCAATGAATCTGGATCCTTGAGATCTCTCAGATACTGGAACACCAACCAAGCAGCATACACCAGCTGATATGAGGCCCCCAACACATATACAGCAGAGGACAGCAGGGTCTGGGTTCAATCAGAGAAGATGCACCTAAACCCTCAAGAGACTTAGGCCCCAGGGAGTTTAGAGGTCTGGTGGGGTAGGGTTGGGAGACAGGGGCTGGGGAGGAGGTATGGGATGTGGAACAGTTGGAGGGTGGACTGGGAGGGGAATAAAATCTGGAGTTTAACATAAACAAAGAAACAAATGAATAAATAAATAAGAAAAATTAATAAAAAAGGAAATTAATGGATAATTAACACGCACACACACACAGAAATTCTATTCTATTGGTATATTTTGTAAATCAAAGTGATGAAAGTAGGCCCCCATGGACTGAGGTGCATGGAAAATGGGTGTATACCTAAACTCTGCTGTGTTGCAGTGCTGCACAGCACCCAAATGGGTTTTTGCTTCCATATACCTGATATTTAGGTAGGCAATTAGTCTGTTTTTAAATAATATTTACTGTTTTGAAATGCTTAAATTTGTGGATAGAGAGTTACCTAAGTGACTAAGAGTATGCACTTGTCTTTCAGGCAGCCTAAGTTTGGTTTCCAGCACTCATATCAGGTGGCTCACCACCATCTTTAAAGGTTAGCTCCCAGCGATTCAGTAGTCTCTCTCTCTGGACTCTGTGGGAACTGTTGTCACGTGTTGTTCCAGGAATTTTCCTGTCCAGATGCATCAGTGCAGAGAAGGTCTGTGATTGAATGGGAAAATAGGGGGCGGAGAGAGAAGTTGAAGAGTTGAGGGGAGAGAGGTCTCAGGTCAGAGAACCAGGATGGCTTCTGAAGTTTTTTATGTGTTTTCATAAGGTTAGAAATATTGGGATAAATCTTTATCACTTTTAAATGTCTCTGGAATTACTGTATTGGCATTTTGTATATGTGTTTATAATATACATAAATCTAATTGGCTAACTAATTAAGATTAAGAGTCGTGCTCTACCTGGGAATTGGGTGGTGAGAAGTGATATTTAGGTAGGCAATTAGGTGTAAACCGTGGCAAACAGTGGGATGAGTGTGGGGAGTTGTGTGGAAGTGAGATACACCTGTGGGAACTTGGCTGGTTGCCTTGCCGAGATGGCAGGATCATGAGATGAGGGTCTGACTCTGCCGGAGAGTTACCTCACCAGAGCAAGAGATGTGAGGCTAGAGGAGTTCTGCAGCTCTCCATGGTCAGGCCGGTGTGGTCCAGAGCTACCAGGGACAGTTAGCTGGGCATTCTTTCTTAATATTTCCAGCAACAACATGTGTCCATTCTCTCCCTTACCCATCCCTCCCCCGCCCCTCACACACAGAGTCACACTGAGTTACAAATAAAACAAAATCTTAAATGTTTAGATGTACAGAGAAGTATGGAGACCATACTGAAACTTCGCACACATCTTGAACTTATTTTTCTTATTCTAATATTTTACATTGCATTAATTTAGGAGAATTAATCATTCATAAAAATTCTTCATGATTTGTCTTGTTATGACCGTCCTTGGTTTGTTAACTTGAATACATCTGAAATGAGGGCACTCCTGTGGGAGATTTTCTGTTTGCTTGGTTTGAAGTAAGTGAATCCTCTTCTAGTCTGGACCTTTAAGACAGGAAGGCATTTGATCCAGATATTAAGGGAGAGGCTATGGTCCAACTAATCAAACAATGATGAGCAATGAATGGAAAATCCAAGAATTCAGAAGCTGCTCATTCCACAGCCTGGATGTCTCAGCTGGTCTTGTATGTGTACATGTATGTGTATGTGTATGTATATGTGTATGTGTATGTGTATGTGTATGTGTATGTGTATATGTATATATGTGTGTGTGTGTGTATGTATATGTGTGTGTATTAAAGGAGGTTCATTATATAAGTTCTCCTACTCTAGAGAACCCTGACTAATATATATCGCACATATGGATCCTCTCTACAAAACTTCAATATGCTTAACTTCGAGCACTAGTAGCAGCCAGGAGACAAAGAGTCATTGAAGGGAAGGAATGCCTAGTACAACAGAAGTTGCATGAAATAGAGCAGGAAAATGCGGAGGGTAGAGAAGTCTAATCGAGAATGGAATGAGAGTTAGGAATACAAAGGAGAAGAGAGAATGGGTGAAGAGTCTGTGGGGCTGGGCAGGTTATTCAAAGTGAAAGATCTAGGAGAAAGCTATATAAATATCCACTATTTTGTAATCCCATTAAAAATAAAAGTTAAAAGTTAGAGGTGAGATACTCTACATCACTGGATAATACTATTCCCAGAAGCTACTGTTTATCAAACAAAAATCTTAAAGCCCATCCTCAATGACTGACTCCCTCCAGCAAAGCACAGTACTTAAACCTTCCTAAACAGTACCACAAACTGAACAAAACAGGCAAATTCCTGATCATATAGGAGGCATTTCTTTCAAAGCACCACAAATACTTTCTGTGAGTTGTTCATAAAGACCTCAGAAATTATTATCATTGCCCTTGGTTGCCCAAGCAGAACTAGATGATAATGCTCTACTTCTAAAGATGTAATTTCTCTATGAAAATTTAATAATAAATAAATGTAAGGATAATCTCACATTGGCAAGTATTTGCAATAGTATGGTAGTCATGTAGGCTACAGCAGACGATTTATTCTGTCTGTTTGTTCTCTCTCCATTTACCTTTTCCCTGTATGTGTTATTTGCCATTACTCTACTCAGAGCTTTCTAAATAGTTACCTGTGCATTTTGGCCATAGAATATCTAGTTACTATGTTAAAATTTTTGCTCCATTTTCCATAACTTCCAGCTCTTAGCTAATATTTACAAATCATGCTTTTGATTCTAAGAACACAGTAAGCACATTTGTTGTATAGACTATGCTTGGGAGTTCCTTCAATTTGTGGAACTCATTTTTTGTTGTTGTGAGGATTGTTTGTGTTGTCTTCTCTCATTTTCCATTGTCTGTGTTCAGCATATTACATTTTTTTCTTTTCTATATTCTTTTTTTAAATTCCAAAGACTCCCATTTCCCAGTCCCCCCCTCACCATATGTCCCATAAGTCCTCTTCCCCCTGCCCATTCCCCAATCACCCCACCACCACCATTTCTTTGTTCTGGTACTCTCCTACAAAACTGGATTTAGTCTTTTCTGGACCAGGGTCCTCTCCTTCCTTTTTCTTGGGAATCTTTTGCTTAGCTAATTGTGCCTTGAGTATTCAGAGCTTCTGGGCTCATTAATATCCACTTATCAGTGATTGCAATTCGTGTGTATTCTTTTGTGATTGGGTTAACTCACTTAGGATGATATTTTCAGAGGAATGGATACAGAAAGTGAGGTATATTTATACAATGGAATACTACTCAGCAATTAAAAATAATGAATTCATGCAATTTGTAGGCAAATGGTTAGATCTGAAAAATAGCATATTACTTTTAAAAATTATCTACAGAAATCATGTAAAGCTTAATTTGGTGGTGTGCCTTCAGGGGTAATTTTATTTTGCTCTTGCCCAGCATTTTTCGGCATAGCTAAAACAAGTTCCCTTAAGTGAGTTTCAAACTCTGGACTTTTCTACAACCCAGCTTATTTACAGCATGACTGCTGATTCTTACAAACATTGTGTGGCTTTCTGTCCATCCCCACTGTTAATGTACACTGCTAGAGTCTGAGGGCAAGGCACTTTACTTAACAAGGTCTCCACCATGCCAGACAAGCTCTGGACTCCAGTGTGCTCTGGCTCAGATGAACTTTCAAAGTACTTCTTTCTTTCTGCATCTTCCCTCTAGATTTGAAAATCTCTTCAGAAATGGAGGAACCAGCCTCAAAGACCGTATCACCTGCCTCTGCAAGTTCTGCTTGATCTTGGAATAATATTGCTTCACTGTCAACTTGAACTCATTAATTATAGTTTGTTCCTTCAGAAAAATGATACAAACTAGATCATTGGGCCTTACGAGGCAAAATGCAAGAAGAAACTAAAAAACTAAGCTTGGTTAGCTTTATGATAAGTCCTCCTCTGATTGTCTTCACTCACTTCTTCAGTTGAAAGTATCTACTATGGCTATATTTTAGTCAAAATAGACCATAATCCAACACCATAATCCATCTTCTAAAACATATAGTCTGTTCATTAGGGAGTGCAGTGAATTTAATCTCGAGGATCAGCAAAGCTAACAGAAACCCGCTCTTCACATTACATGCATCTGCTCTTTGAACAGAGCATCAGACAAAATCAAGCCTATTGTTTCTACTGTTATTTATATCTCACTTTTTTCTATGCATATAAATAAATATCGTGGATTCTGCAGAAGTTAATGTGTGTGGCTGCAACTCCACTACTCTCTGATTTTTCTTTTGAGGGCTTCATTTTATACTTACTAATGCATATTAATGTTCATACTAATAGGCCTCACAGTGCCATTTCCACACAGGCACACATTGCTGCTTTGCTCACACTCACCCTCCCGTCACCCTCTCTTCTCCTTCTCTATCGCCGGTGTCCTTACTTTACCCCGATAGCTCATCTATTATTTTTAGCTTGAATTATTTTATTTCTATCTTCAGAATCCACAAAGTAGAGAAGACATGTGATATTTCTTTTTCTGTGTCTGGCTTTGTTCATTTTAAGCTGACCATTTTGAGATCATGAGTTATTTTTAAATGTCTTTTAAAATTCCACTTGAACACATACTTGGGAAACATTTTCATTCTAGCTGTTACATTTATTGCTATTTTGCTAAAAGTATAATCTGCATAGCCAGATTATTTTGTCACTGTTAAGATTATGTTAAAACCAAATGGTTATTTTTTAATATTTTGCATGAGATTAAAACTCTTATTTTATGTTGTAAGTGGGAATATATCTATAAAATACTTAAAGATTAAAACTACTAGTTTTCAAAGATAATGATGGGGGATGGAGTTTATAATGACTGAGAATATGAAATTTGCAGATATAATGTCTGAATTAAACACCACTGTCCCTGAGCAGACTTCTTTGAGCACCTGGTTCTTTGTTTACAAAGTAAAGACAGTAACTGCCTACCATGTGTGACTATGGAGATTACCTGATGCATTCAGACATGCAACATGAAAAGTATATTACAATATGGTAACTATATTTCAAGACAAGTAGGATTAAAGGGGATTTTAAAGGATAATGATAAGAAAGAACAAATTTCCAATAACACACTTCAAAATGCAAGCATGCTAAGAACAAACACCAAAGACATGGCAAGCTAAATCCAACAGATACTCCATATGGGAAGGTTTACAGATAACCCTCTCTGGATACATTGAACTCTATATAACTATTAAACATATTTTATTTCCTCTGTTAATTTATGTTTTTTAAATGCTCCTAATTTGTTCCAAAGCTAGTCAGTAGACCCCCAATTGTCTGTGATATCACAGGATAGATACTTGCTGCATGAAAAGCAGGTTTTAGAAAGCAAGGTTTTACAGCAAAGGGTCTCTTCATAAACTCCTAGAGCTTTACAACAACATGTCAAAGGAGGTGCATGTCACATGTTCACAGAGGACGCACAAGTTCATATTTGCTAAATACCATGGTACTGTCAGGGTGTGAGAGAGGCATCCTGTAACAGCATAAGTAAAATCCTCTGTATTTCATCATGATGAGTTTCAGTAGGGAAAAAAAGAGAAATAGAGAAGGATAGGCCAGCTGGAGACCTGTGTTCTTTAGTGGAGACATTTAGCATCTGCTGGGAAACAGGTCTGTGTCAACTAGAGAGCATTTCTAGATCAAGCCTTGTTAGGAAATATGACTACCTGGTATGAACCTTGGGAAATCTTCCCTTCTTCAAGGCTCTTATAATGTGGTTGAGACCTGAGCCTCAGATGCTAAAGGCGGGTCTTGAGAACAATGTTTTGAGGCTAGAATTTGAATTTGTGTATCTGAAACTCCTTATGTTTTAAATCTATAGAATGCTTTACTAGAGCACCAGAGGTTGTTTCATCACAAGGGATGGTTAGAGGTGCTGTTCCTACTATGAGACAGATGAAGGAGGTTAACGAGACCTCGGGAGACAATTGATATGATCCAATTCACTCAGAATCAGATATGAAACCAGTCTTAGTTCTGAGAGACCAATTTTAACTATCATTTTAGAGATGAGCTGATCAACCTAGTGATCCAAAAATTCAGAAACACCCAAAATTTTTATAAGATAATCATTCATTCCCTCTAACACTTGAAGATTATGTGAACTCTCTCCTTTGCTTAAGATACTCAAACACCCAAATCCCCCAAATTGAGTAGCCAATATGCTATTAAGGAATTTAAAGAGATTGTAGCTATGAAAACTGACAGAATATAAGCTGAACATCAGCTTTGGACAACCGTCCTAAGGGGAATTATGAGAGAATAGATACAAGGGAGGATGAGTACTCCTCCCCAGACTAAAATAATCATTTGCTCATTACATTGGTATACATTTTGAGAAGTTCTGCAAACTAATTTCCTATAATGAATAGGTATGAAATTTTGTAAGGAGGGACAGAGATACTACTGTAAATCTGAATTATTTGTAAACTTGTGACATCTCATTCATTTGTGTGCATACACGTACACATACATGTGTATGCACAAACATGCACACACAAAACCACACACATACACATATACACATACACACAAACTTTTTACCATCTGTTCCAGATATGTTAAACCAGGAGAAGAGTTCATTAATTTGTTGTCCTATTGGATAATCTCCTATTAGCTGAAGTAACAGATAGCCAAACAGTTGGAGAACTTGGGTGATAGCCATTTCTGTAACAGAATACTGTAGATATCAGACAAAGTGGCATTTAATGTCATATGAAAGAAGTCATCTAGAATGAGTGACCAATTTATTGTGCAGGCATGAAAAACAGCAGTTTCAAAGACTTAAAAATGGTCATAGGTTCTGTGAAACAAAATATGAACAGTAAATGTCATTTAAAAAGATTTTTTAAAAGGAGATGCTGTGTTTGTTCTTATTATTACACAACATTACACAAGGCCATTGTGAGCGTATTCCTACAGTGTACTCCCTCCCGTCACAGACCTCCACTCCCTCTCCCGTTACTTCCCTTGGCCCCTCAGCTTGCTATCTGCTTGCATGTCAACAGTACACATAATTTTAAGTTTCCATAATCTACCTCCCCAAATGAAAGAAAATGTACAATATTTGTCTTTTTGATACAGATTTAATTTACTTAAATTGATTTCTACAGTTACAGTCTATTTATTGCAAATGACATGACTTGGTTCTCCTTTATGGTTGCCAAACCTCTATTCTGTACATAAACCACATTTTCTCCGTCCTTTTCTATGGTATGGGACACCTATGTTGGTTTCATAAATTAGCTATTGTGCATAGCACTACAGTAAGTGCAGATGTGTTGGAAGCAATTAAACCAGATTTATTTATTTATTTATTTATTTATTTATTCTTTTTTCTGATTTTTCTTTATTTACATTTCAAATGCCATCCCCTTTCCTCGTTTCCCCTCCCAAAATCCCCTATCCCATTCCCCCTCCCTCTGCTCACCAACCATCCCACTCCTGCTTCCCTGTCCTGGCGTTCCCGTATACTGGGGCATCAGGCCTTCACAGGACCAAGGGCCTCTCCTCTCATTGATGTCCAACAAGGCCATCCTTTGCTACATATGCAGCTGGAGTCATGAGTCCCTCCATGTGTACTCTTTGGTTGGTGGTTTAGTTCCTGGAAGCTCTGGGTATACTGGGTGACTCATATTGTTGTTCCTCCTATGGGGCTGCAAACCCTTTCAGCTCCTCCAGTCCTTTCTTTAGCTCCTCCATTGGGAACCCTGTGCTCAGTTCAGTGGTTGGTTCTGAGCATCCACTTCTGTATTTTTTTGAGGCACTGGCAAAGCTTCTCAGGAGACAGCTATATCAGGCTCCTGTCAGCAAACACTTGTGGGTATCTACAATAGTGTCTGGGTTTGGTAACTGTATATGGGATAGATCCCCAGGTGGGGCAGTCTCCAAATGGCCTTTCCTTCAAGGTTGATTTTAAATGTTTTGGTCTGGTGATTCCTGTGGCCTTATTTTTCCTTATGAGCTCTGTCCACAGGAAAGAAAGGACAAGGTGGACAACAAGGGTGTTTCACAGGTATGTTCTTTTCTGCTTCTACCTAGGAGAGCTAAAGTGCTGTGAACTCTGATAAAACTACTACGTAGTGTAAGTTTTTGAGATTAAACCAAGAAGTAAATTTAAAAGAATCCAGGTACTTATCCTTGGGGCTCTTAATAAATGGATATTTGTACCAGCTAATCTTTATAGTTGTGTGTATATGCCTGTATGCATCATGTGTATGTGTGTGTATTTAAATTATCCAAAGGTCTATTTTAAACAATCTGAAACTATTGGTAGTCTGCATTCTGTGCAGAATATTATTCATTCTAGATTACAGGTGCAATGGACTCACAAAAATGAACCCCTCAGAAAACACATACAGTACTCCAAATAACTATTCCATGCCTTTGTGTGTATGTGAACATGTGGTGTGTGTGTGTGTGTGTGTGTGTGTGTGTGTGTGTGCGCGCGCACGCACACGTGCGCACATGTATGTAAGAGATGAAATTTGAAAGGGATCATGAAAAGGGAGCAAGATACTTTAAGGCAGATGGGAGAAGAGGCAGAGGGTGATAGAATGCAGTAGCCATGAAAGCGGAAGAAGGTTCTACCTGGAGGCCAGTAACGGGGACATTAGGGGAATGGAGAGAACACTGAGAGAGCAGGTAAAGAAAATCCAAGTGCACTGGAGTACATCTATTAAAGTTGTCTTTTTGAGACAACTTAAAATTCAATTAAAATAAGAGTCAGACATGCTGTAGATTGGAAAGGTTTTAAAAACTTAGTACTATCTCATATTTCATAGCTCTCATTCATATATGGACATACTAAACAGACAGACAAAAGTGATGTCCTGGTGAGGCTTCAGCAAGAGGGGGAGCCTACAACACAGTGATGGACATTCTTCACCTGGCTCCAAGCAGTTTGTTTCTGGGTGAGGATGTCAACACAGAAATGTGACACCATTTGTAAAATTACACACACACACACACACACACACACACACACACACGTGCATGTATATATAAACTGATGTTAAACATTAGTAAGTAGTGTCAATTTAGAACTTTTATAGAAAATAAGTTTTTATTTAATAATAGATTATAATTTTCATTTAATGAATTGATTGATGAAATCTTGGTTGTCTGTAAATATTCATTTACCGTTTTTGATTACATAAAGCTCAAAGAGTTGGCTTCATAAGAGTTTCTCAGACTTCTAACATAAATGGAAAAGATGCTCAACTTTATCTCTTCATTAAACCCTAGTAGGAATGTATTAATATCCTTTTAGGATTTTGTCAGGTTCACACAATAAAAGAAACTGAATAGCTTATGCATCTGAAAATTATGAATCAATAATTCAAGCACTTAGCAATCTTAGAAGCATTCGTTTATTTCATCTGGACAAGGCGATTTTTATATTTTTACAGAATTCACAACACTACTAAGCTGGTCTTGCCTTGAACAGATGTAGTATAAGACATCTGAGGAAGCCATGGCCTAGGGCAGTTTGGATTTGGCTTATAAATATTTTAAAATTGTCAGAAATACCCCAGAGTTGTACAAGGGCCAGAGTTTAAGAGATGCAACCCAAGCAAAGGAAGGGAATCCAACTAATGATATCAGGAATTGGACAAAGGATGATATTAATGATATCCACTTACATTTCCCTCTGGCAGATCATTGAGGAAAGTGTGTGAGTGTGTGTGTGTGTGTGTGTGTGTGTGTGTGTGTGTGTGTGTGTGTGTTAGGTATATTTTCTTTGAATATTGAAATGGCTAACTCAAGCAAGCCTTAGCTTTTTTGCAACCAAAAGCATAAACTAGCTTAGCCAGACAATGAGTAGACTTGATAGAAATGTGATTCAACTTTAATTTGAACACTGGAAATATTTTGATGTTCAAAAATTGATTCTTTTAAAAAAGGTACAAATTTTTAGAGATAAGGAAGCCTAATAAATGTCAACTGTTTGCATATTGGCTTATCATTGTTTCCTAGAAGATTTCAATTTAAGATTCTTTAATTAAAACCTTTAAGGAATGACCAATCTATCTTTTGTATTATATATTAAATCAATTAAAATGAATTGTATGATAAGAAAAGGAGATTTATTACTTGTAATTCATTAATTTTACTGTAATTTTATAATGGTATATATAGATATAATAATTAACAAAGAAGTAATCAGTAGGCAATAAGAGAAATACAGTTCCTAAGATTTTACCCAGCTCATTGTTAATTCTGGATATGAAGTGTCATTGTTTCTAGTCCAGTTCTGAAGCATAGCGAGAGTCTTAATGGGAACACTTCCAACGAAGAAAAGGCTTTTAAGAAAAATATGTTCTATGAGTATAAACGTACTCTATGAGGAGTATTCTTGTGAAAACCCAATGAGTAACCTGAAGACACAAGTTATCTGCAGCCATGAGAGTTATAACTAGACAAAAATAAGTTCAACAAAGAAGTCTTTTCAAGGTTTTCTAGGTAAACAGTGTCTAGGTTGGGAATAGTCCTTATAGTGTAGATACATAGAGCAACTGTAGATTGTAAGATTTGCTTTAGATAGTTCTATCTCAAAAGTATCTGGAAATTCATTAGGTCAGCAGTCATAAGAACACAGTCATGGTGACATGAAAATTTGAAAATTACTTCTAAAATGATAAATACTCTCTAGTAGGTGGAGACTGACACAGAAAGCATCACTTTATTATAGCATACATTTTTGAAACTATGTACTAGAAAATGGACAGAAAGTTTATTGGATATATTCACCATTTTTTTAAACAATTTCCACTTTAACTCAATAAATGGAAGGTGAGAAGATCCTTGATATATTTTTTGCCAAACTTGAATGCATTCATTGGATATTTTAATTTTTTAAATATTAATTTTAATTACATACATGTCTGGGTGCTCTGTGCTGGGGATTAGGTATATGCGTGTGAGTGCAGTTGCATGTGTGTGCCAGTGGGAAGTGTCAGATCTTCTGAAGCTAGGGTTAGTTGTAGGTGGCTGTGAACAACGTTGTTGGGAGTCAAACTTCAGTCTCTGCAAGAGCAGTAAGTGTTCTTAAGGGCTGAGAAAACATCTCTGTAGCCCTGCATATCATTTATATACCACAGCCCATCTCAAAGCATGCAATGACTTCTCAAATAGCATACATATTCACATTTTAGAACTGTTTTATTAGGATATATTTGTTGTATAAACAAATTTAATGAGTTTCATTATATTTTTGTTCAGATAGATGTACTTTGCCCATAGTCACACCCTCTTATATCACTCTGCCTGCACTTGAAAGTCCCGTTTCTCTTCCCAAATAGCCCCCTTCCATTTTCATATCATTATATGTATATGTATATGTATATGTATATGTATATATATGTATATGTATATACATATATAAACACACACATGTGTATATAAATACACATATTTATACAGACAAATACATAAATAGGATTTTATGGACACATAAGAATTACCTATTTTTGTTATTGGGACATTGAATTGTTTTCAACATGTTTTTCAGACAATATTGTTGCATTTGAATTCTCAAAATGAAAATCATTCGTATTTAAGGCTGCTGCTCTGGAATCCATTTTGGCCAAATGTTTCACAATGCTTAGTGGAACACACAATAGATTCTGTTGAATGTTGCAGATACCTGTAAACATTAAGGCATCCTCAGCATCGTGCTGCTATGCTGGATTTAAACACCAAAGGATCAAACATGAAGGGATCAGACGCAGGGACAAAATGGCCTTGTGTTTAGTTATTATGTTGAATTTTATTTTTACTATAATTGTTTCTTCTTGCTCTCCTATGCTTCAAGAATCTATTCAGATAAATGGTTGTGAGATAAACAAAGCTGACAAACACAAATGGTGCTATCTTTTGACACTAAGGTAATTATAGAGCATTATGTGATAAAAATAGCCAGTAGTACTAAAGTAATATGATTAAATAAGACAATTTAAAGCTGTACTTCACCTAGCCTTTAATATTTTACTATTTTTTCTTTGTTACTTCAAGGCTATGAATTTCAAGATTTATTTGCAACTGTTCTCTATATTTTCTGCTGTACACAGTATTTGTGGGCTATGGCAACCAATCCCCTTGGGCTTGCTTTTACTTTAATTTGCATAAACACGGACAGCATATGAATATTCAGTGAGTGGCTTTGCATTAAGTAAGTGCCCTTAATCAGCTTTTCAGTTCAGTTTTATTGGTTGCATGCACAGTCAGTTATTTCATCCAGAAAATCTGAAAGCTCTACAAAGTAACCAGGTAAGGATTGTATAATTCCTTGATGCATTTAATGAAAGAACATTATCATTTGATTACGTAGGTTCTGGAGAATGCTAAAAGCATGGTGGTCCCCCCTCCACCGTGTGTGTGTGTTTTTTCCATCCCTGGTGGTCAGGTGGATGCATGATTCTCTAATTTGCATAAACATCAGTTCTATGAATAATTCATCGGGGTTATTTTAAACACCAGGCTTCTACTTTAGATGGCACTAGGATACTCTATTTGATTGGCTAGATGCTGTTTTCATCACCAGCAGAATTCCTATAACATGAAAGAACCTAAAAAAAGCTGAATTAAATATACAATATTTGTTTTTTGAAAAATGCCCGTTATCTTTTCAAAGTAAATTGTACCGCTACCCCTCCTCTTCCATTAGAGCTTCAAGCTTTTCATGATAAATACATTACAAGCTCAAACGTGGCTGTTTATAGACTTAACCGGAGTCTGTGATTTCTGGAGAATGGGGTAGCAGCTGTAGTCTTCTGAACATGCATAAACATGAGCGAGATGTAAATAAGAAACTGTCACATGTATGCATATGGAGTTCTGAACAGCTCCATTCCTAGGATCCATCTATTTTCTTTATCAAAATCTTTTCTTTGAATGATAACTTTGAGACTGTTTCATCTATTTAAAAATGTCGCAAGCAATTATGGTAAAAGATATGCATATAATGCATGAGCATATATGACCTGACAAATTGTTTCTTGTTGAATATGTTAGTTATAATTTCCTCGAAGCCCACCTATAGATCTTAAAAATTGTTAGTTTTGTTTTTTGTTTTTGCAATACAATGGTAACATAAGAAGTATTAATCAAGAATGGCCAGGATAATTAATTTAGGTATCAGGGTGTAATTCAGTCCCATAATTCACTAAAGATAAGTCATGCCTCTCTGTGTGCTTGTGGAAATGTGAAATATAGAATCAAGTAATTCTTTGTTAGTGAAGTGAATGAATATTTGCTGTTTGCTTTTCTTGTGTCAGAGTCCTCACTTGCAAAGATTCTACCGCAAACATTTGTGATTCTGAAATATTGCAGATATTATAGCATTGCCGGAAATTGCTAGTAGAATTTAATTTTTAGCATATTCCATTTTTGTTTTTTGACTCTACAGTATAATATAGCTCAAGTTAACACTTTGGGCCATATATTAGGAAATGCATGATCATCGTGTGTAATCAACTATGAAATAGTCTACAGTCATTATACTTCCTATATACTGCAGATACAAAAGTATCAAAGGCATTTTAAGGAATGAATGAAGACAGGAAATTCAGCATTTATACATTTCGTATGAAAATGTCAATGTTTCCTTGAAATAACTGTTGAGTTTTAATATTCTTCATAAACGTTTAACTGATAATTTTCAAATAGGTAATTTATATATGGTTCTAAATATAAAGACAGATTAGCTTACTATGTATTTAATGACACAACTGGGATGCTTCCTATTTTTCTGTTTATTTGGTAGTTAAGTGAGAGTGTGTTTTTCTTTTCATTTTTTTCTTTTAATTTGTATTTTCAGTATTTATAAAGCACACATATGATATAATACTCACTCATTCACAATAAGCATATGTGAACATATTTTTATTTAATTTTGTTATCTGTTGCTGAAATAATTAACAAAAACATAAATAAGGAATTCAAAGATAAGTTGTTTAAAAAGGGAAGAAATGACAAATTTCTCTAGGAATTTTATGTGATCATATCAGTAGTCATGTGCTACATGTAATTATAAGTGGTAATTTAAATCTCACATTTGCAATGTGCTATGTTTAATTAAAATTTTCAGGATTTAGTAAGGATGTTACTTAATTATCATACATTAAGTGTTTACAACTGTAATAAACATCACAGAATCTTCATCATGCTAGATGGAAACTGTAGATTTGGAATCCATTCAACAAAACAACATTGTTTAAACAATATCATTTTATTTGATACTTTTCATATAATTTGATAAATGTAGCCAATCGTTTATTTCTTTTCCTTTGGTTTAAAAACCTGCAAATTACTTTCCATACTAAAAATAAGTAAACAAGACAAACCTATCTGTGTGTAGATCTACAAAATGAGTTATAATCCTATTTTGGGTATACAAAGTTTTAAAAATTGAAATTTTTTTTATCTAACTGTTTTTGATTAGACAGACATGGAATGTATAATTTAATGTGATGCATTGAGCTCTTTTGTCTTTTTCTTTTGTTGGTTATTTATGGCAATTGGTGAAATGTCTTAAAAGATATATATGCAAATGGCATAAAGATAAAGCTCTATTGAGCTGCCATAAAATGTACCTTCTGTTTTGGTAAAAGATTCTTCCTAGATATGAGTTATCAGGCCAACTCTCACTCTATTAGCATTTGCTTAACTTTTGGATAGAAATCATTCAAGTAGAATTAAATCGCAAAGCATTGCATTTAGAAAGGGGAAAATAATTTGCATTTTTCTTATTTAATTATTTGTCAAAATATATTTGGTGACTTAAATTTAATATGTATTATAATCTAACTATGAACTAACCCTTGTTTTTATCTTTTGGTTATATTTTTAATAATGAAGAACTTAGTAATTATTATTGTGCACTTATCATTGGTAAATCCACTAATAACTAAAGAAAATTGCAAGTAGTGTCTTTGTTTTGAGTAAAAACTAAATCAGACTGCATGAAGTGAAGTCTTATAGCCTAGGCATACATGTTCCTATCATATGGTTCTCTGAACAATCCCAGGTGTCTGTAGAGCACACTGATGCTCTTCATGGCAGTAGGCTATCTCACACAATTTTAGTTGGCCTGGTTTTGCAAGTGATTGACTTGAACACTTCCATGCACATATATCCACCCAGTGCCCTCTGCCATTTATCACAAAGAACCCAATTCTTCACATGGCAAAAATACTTGAAAATTTATTTCAGTTTTTCTAAATTGTATTTGCATTGAGGGGAACAAATTGTCCACCTTATGAGTGGATTGAGTAGTGATGTTCGTTACCATAGAGAAACACAAGGAAGGAGAAGGGCGGTCTCTTGTTGATCTTTCTCTTTCTGAGTAAAGTTTTACTCTGATCAGCTCTGTGGCTTAGATTTATGTACTCGTTTTATTCAAGGAATGAAATTCTATAAAATTATTGGGTAACTTGACTTTTGTATTTAGATGATTTATAGTTTTTTTTCTAGAAAACTATTCTTTTATTTTCATTTTCAGGTAGAAATAAATGATGCTATTGTGATTTCTTATAACTAAAAATAATATATTGATACATTCTTTTATCATGTATTTTGTACATTTGTCATTATATTTTACCATCATCATCATCATCATCATCATCATCATCATCATCAACATCCACTATTGCTTTGCATGTTTTGAGAAACATTTTGTGTTGCTAGCCTTTTCAAGGGATCAGTTTGGGGTTTTACACAGTATTTATATTATTTAGTTAATCTTTGGTTTTGACGTTTTTGTTTTTAAAACTATATTGCATCGAATTTCCTTAGAGGATACCTTTGAACTCTTCTATCCCTAAAGTACTATTCTTTTATAAAAGTGATTCTATTGAAGACATCAAGAAAATGCCCACAAAACTTAAAATGAAATGGAGAGTTAAATGCTAAACATTGATTTATTTATGTAGAAACTCTCCTTTGTGTAAGGATTTGCATCTCTAACATTTCCCATTGCTTTAAGTAGACTGCAGACTTGGGATACAGCTTTATCTGTCAATTCCTAATAACAAAGTGATTTTTCAAAGTAAGTTTTTTTAAGAAACTTCAATAATGTGCAGAGTGTTCTTGTACACAATTTGTCCTACGAACTAGACACATGATGCAGATGGCTTAGAAAATGTTGATGAAAAGTTCACCTATCACGTGAAATTATTTTATTCCCATTAAAAACTGAGAGAGGCTCTGTCTCTATGCATATATATATATATATATATATATATATATATATGTGTGTGTGTGTGTGTGTGTGTGTGTGTGTCTTCATATCTATCTATATAAGTATATATTTTTGTTATATAATAAATTTATTTAATTACTAAACTTTTTGTATAACATATAATAGAGTTCTTCATAGTTTATGTTTAATAAATATATTTAATAAAAATATAGAAAAAGAATGAAGGGAGGGTAGAGAGAGAGAGAGAGAAACAAGATTAACACCTCCAGCTGGTTGAGATTTTGCAGTTCTTTTGTCTGTCCTTCCTTCTTTTCTTCCTTAACACTCGATATTTGAGAATGGGCCACTCATGTTAAAATTATCTCAACGTCAGACAGAACCAATGGAAAATTATATCAGGATTCTAGCTCATTTTTGAGAATTGTTTTAGTGAAATGAGATTCCTGCTGTATTATAAAATTAAACTGAGTGAAACTGTTGCTTAATAACAGGATGCTCACAGTATTACAGGGTTCCCTGCTGTGTGAAGAGTGGGGTTTCCTTACTCCTTCCTCACTGGCTTCCATTTGCCTGAGGAAGAGTGCACCTGTATGCACTTCTCCTCTCCTGCTAACTGGGATGACCTAACTAACGAAATGTGCACTGACACACACAATAGAACTACTCGAGATTAATGCAAACACTTTTAAAGCTGTAATGTTTTGAAGAATGTATTTTATTAAAATTATTGTCTAGAGGAACATAATAACATTGACTGACATCTGTAACATTAGATTTTCACCACCAGCCACATGCCCCTTACACTTTTTATTCACAGTATACTGATTTGGCATACTAATACAGTTTCTGGCTCATTTATTTACTTAAAGTTTAACATAATTTTTCAAAGAAGAAAGTAATTATTTAAATAGTAGTATGTGGCATCCATGTTCTGAGATATAAAAAAATAATTATAAACAAATCACACACATTGAAAATAGCTTTTCTGGCCCTGGTTATTTTTATTCCAATGTAATCAATTTTACATTTTCTTTTTAGCGTGGCTTCAAGAGTAATTTTCTACTTACTCCAAGGTCTGTAAATTGTTTAGTTCAATATCCAGTTCCCAGATACTTGTGTCAAAATCTGTCTGAGCTTGTGCCTATATTTTCACATGAAATTAGACCATTAAGCAGAACTTCAAATAACCAGTCTTATGATTCTTTTTCTCTGAGACTATCCAAATTCCTTTGCCACCAATTTTGAAGTCTTCTGGTCACAGTGAGAAAAATTTTGCCTACCAACAGACTACTTTAATAAGTCTTATAATATACCCCTGAGAGGATTTGATTTCACTAGGAAAGAGAATATTGTCTCCATAATGGTTGCTTCTTGATATGTTTGAGATAACAAATTATATTTTAGAGGTAGTAATATCAAGATTTTTGAGGGGCTTTACTTATAATTAACTTATAATACATTTGTGCAACCTGATAGCAATTTTATCTTACAGTAGATTCAAGTTACAAGATAGAAGAGCCTGTAATAGACTCAAATCACAGACTAGGTCTAAGAAGAATACAAATATTTTTTTTCTGAAAAAAGTTATATTTTATTTATAACTTTATATTTCATAAATCAAACACCTAATGTCATTTATCTTTCTGTTCTTTCTATGAGGAATGAATCATAACAACTTTCTATAAGTACTGAGGCTCACAGGAGCCAATCTGTTAGAAGATGGTCAAGATAAAAAAAATAGTTTGCTTAAAAATACATTATGTGTCAAAATTTTTATACTTTATTTCTTTGTATTATTAAAGACAAAGAAGAATTTTAGGCCTCAATATACATCTTTTCTTTACTATTCACTGGAAATGCTAATCTTTGTTTATTGAATCCTAATTTCATTGAGATGAATTGTAATATTGCAAACAACAGATTTAGGCATGAATAAATAGGAAGAAATAATAGCTGATGATTCTTTGAATATAAAAACAATTCACAGAAATGCCCAGGGAGTGGGTTGAAACAGAAGAAAACAAGAGAAGCCTAACCATGGCTTTTACAAGAGAATTGGGTTCCAAAAGTATCTAAAATTTTAAGTCAAAATCCCTTAATAACTTCACATGCAGAAGTAATACAAGATAATGGTATCCCTGGAGGTACTGGCTCATAGTCCTAGTTCTTGGGGAGGCTGAAGCAGGAGGATGACAGGTTGGTAGCTATCTGATCAACACAGTAAAAAAATCTAAAGAAATAAGGGCATGGTTGACAGGCACCACTACAAGGAACAAATATGTGGTGGAGAAAAAGGAAAGATAGAAAAATGGAGCAGTCCTTGCACTGGGAGAGGTAGACCTGGAGATGGACGGTGCTGAGGACCAGGCTGACGTGAGTCTGCCACTAGCGGCCATGTTCTGTCTGCACTGTCCCCAAGGACCACATCCGGGTCTGAGTTCCTACTTCAGTCAGGGTCTGTGTTGATGTTGTTGCTCTGGGCTGCCACCAAAGGCCACCGGATGTTTATGGTCTCGACTGCTGCATGTTTATGTTTACTACCATGTTTATGTCTGTGGGCTGTGCTGCCTACCTGGTCCTGCAGAGCCACCTGAGCCTCAAAGTAATGTCCTCCTCTATTGGGGTTGCCTCCAAGGACCTTTTCTTGGCCCATGGTTCTACTGCAGCCATGGACCGTGTTAATGGTTTGTTCTTTCTCCAGAAACAATGTGGAAGTGCATAATCTCAGTTCTCATTGACTGTAAAGAGGAAGAAAGTTACGTCTTCTTCCTTCCTTCCTTCCTTCCTCCCTCCCTCCCTCCCTCCCTCCCTCCCTCCCTCCCTCCCTCCCCCCCCCTCTCTCTCTCTCTCTCTCTCTCTCTCTCTCTCTCTCTCTCTCTCTCTTTTCTTTGAGACAGGGTTTCTCTGTGTAGCCCTGGCTGTCCAGGAAATCATTCTGTAGACCAGGCTGTCCTAGAACTCAGAGTCTGCCTGCCTCTGCCTCCCAAGTGCTGGGCTTACAGGCATGCATCACCACTACCCAGCTAGAAAATTATGTTCTCAGTGATATCCATGATTGCATAGTTGAGAAAGAGGAACATAAAAGGTTTCTCTGATAACCCCTACCTTCATTCCTCCTTCCACCCCATCCCCAAATCACCAAAACATAGCATCCTAAACAGGAAACTTTCAAAGAGAACTCTTAAAAAGTGTGATAGGATGCTGAAGTTAGGTCTCCACAGAAGATGGCTTCAGGTGGGGTGCAGGAGGGAACAACACAGTTCTATTTAACAGGTTCTTTATTTCAAAGAGTATGACCATGTTCCAGGGAGTATATAGATAACGCAAATTAGACTTGTTTTTCTCCTTCTCCTCCTCCTCCTGCCCCTTCTCCTTCTCTTTTAATTTTATTGTTTTTCTTTTTGGGGGGATAGAATGGAGGTCATAAGTTTGGGAGGACAGACATGGAAGATTTGGAAAATGTGTGCGATCAGGATCCATGATGTGAAATTCCCAAAGGATCAATTAAAATATTATATTGAAAAATAAAGACAAAAAAAATCCAAGAGCAAAACACTTTAAAAAACCACTTCTCTAAATATTCTAAATCCATATTCAACAAGCACACGTATGTTCACTTGTACTCATTATTCAGGGAAGGCACATCTAATGACCTAGTGCACTCTGAGCACTACCGCACACCCAGTGAAGAGCATAAGAGTAGAAAGTAGGCCTCGTCCTCTACGAATCAATCAGAGTACCCATAATGTTGTAAATGACACAACTTATCCTAGGTTTTTAAAAAGTTATTATAAATGGTAGCATCTTGATGAACTCAGCATATTTGTTATTGATACAGGAAAAGGCTATTGATTTTTGTGAGTTCATTTTGGATTGGGCCACTTTGCTGAAAGTGTGGATTATTTCTAGAAGTTGCCTGGTGGAAAATTTTGGATTTCATGTATAATACCATATTATCTTTAAATAGTGCATATTGTAACAATAATGTTAAAAGAGACAGTCGCTAATTTGTGGTTTGGGGAGACATGGGAATATTTGGATGGAGATTGAGATGAAAAGTATGTAAATACAGTGTACACATGAAGCTGGAGAACATCATACTAAGTGAGGTAACCCAGTCTCAAAAGAATATCCATGGTATGCACTCATTGATAAGTGGATATTAGCCTAGAATCTTAGAACGCCAAAGACACAATCCACATACCAAATGATGTCCGAGAAGAAGGAAGGAGTGGACCCTGGTTCTGGAAAGGCTCAATGCATCAGTATAGGGGAATACCAGAACAGGGAAGTGGGAGGGGTGGATGGGGGAACAATGGGAGGGAAAAGGGCATATGGGATCTTTGGGGAGCGGGGAACCAGAAAAAGGGAAATAAAATGTAAATAAAAAAATATATCCAATAAAATAAAAATGATTCCCAAGAAGAAGAAAGGAGAGGACCCTGGGCCTGTAAAGATTGGATCCAGTTTTGTAGAGAAACCGTGGGGGGAGGGGGAATGATTGGGGAATAGTTGGGGGCAAGAGGAATTATGGGACGTAGGGAGGGGGGGGAACTGGGAAAGGGGAAAGCCTTTGGAATGTAAACATAGAATATAGAAAATAAAAATTAAAAAAAATGCAAAATCAACAGCTGTCAGTAATTGGCACAATATTCAATGAGACTATAGATGATATGGTCCTTTTCTTCATATTCATGATATCACTGAACTGATAATTGACACTCGTGTCAATGCCAATGATGCTTTTATTTCCTCCAAGGAAGGGTTGAGATGAGAGCCATACTCAAGCAGTCTAAATACACGGCTTAGGTTGAACCCAGAGTGTTTCCTTCTCTCTATTAATTATCCCTAAGATGAGGCCTGGCAGCTTCTAGCCTCCATACAATCTAATCTTCTGTAAGCCTGGACCATGATGACTCCAGCTTTCAGTCTCCATCTGCTAACCTAGGCCTAGAATGTTTCAGAATTCAAGATTTACTGCTCTTTCTAGATCTTTCTTTCTCTGGATGTCTGGTTCAGCTGTTCTGGCTCTAACTCCTCTTCAAGCCGACATACTCCAGTTTCTCTGAAGTAGCCTATCTTTCTTGTCTGTTCTTTTTTTTAAATTCTTTTTTTATTTTCTATATTTTTTTTGTTTACATTCCAAAGACTTTCCCCTTTCCCAGTTCCCCCCTCACCATATGTCCCATAAGTCCTTTTCCCTCCACCCATTCCCCAATCACCCCCACCCCCGTTTCTCTGTTCTGATACTCTCCTACAAAACTGGATCCAGTCTTTTCAAGACCAGGGTCCTTTCCTTCCTTCTTGGGAATCTTTTGATTTGCTAATTGTGCCTTGAGTATTCAGAGCTTTTGGGCTCATTAATATCCACTTATCAGTGATTGCATTTCATATGTATTCTTTTGTTATTGGGTTAACTCACTTAGGATGATATTTTCCAGATACATCCATTTGCCTACAAATTGCATGGATTCATTATTTTTAATTACTGAGTAGTATTCCATTGTATAGATATACCACATTTCTGTATCCATTCCTCCTTTGAGGGACATCTGGGCTCCTTACATCTTCTGGCTATTATAAATAAGGCTGCTATGAACATAGTGGAGCATGTGTCTTTATTGTATGCAGGGGAATCCTCTGGGTATATGCCCAGGAGTGGTATGACAGGGTCCTCTGGAAGTGTCATGCCCAATTTTCTGATGAACTGTCAGACTGATTTCCAGACCTATTGTACCATCTTGCAATCCCACCAACAGTGTAGGAGTGTTCCTTTTTCTCCACATCCTCGCCAGCACCTGTTGTCCCTTGAGTTTTTAATCTTAGCCATTCTGACTGGTGTGAGGTGGAATCTCAGGGTTGTTTTGATTTGCATTTCCCTGATGACTAATGATGTTGAACATCTTTTAAGGTGTTTCTCGGCCATCCGAATTTCTTCTGGTGAAAATTCTTTGTTTAGCTCTGTACCCCATTTTTTGATAGGGTTATTTGGTTCTTTGGCGTCTAACTTCTTGAGCTCTTTGTATATATTGGATATTAGCCCTCTGTCAGATGTGGGGTTGGTGAAGATCTTTTCCCAATTTGTTGGGTGCTGTTTTGTCCTTCTAACAGTGTCCTTTGCCTTACAGAAACTTTGTAATTTTAAGAGGTCCCATTTGTCAATTCTTGATCTTAGAGCATAAGCTATTGGTGTTATGTTCAGAAACTTTCCCCTTGTGCCCATGTCCTCCAGGGTCTTCCCCAGTTTCTTTTCAATTAGTTTCAGTGTGTCTGGTTTTATGTGGAGGTCCTTGATCTACTTGGAGTTGATTTTGGTACAAGGAGATAAGAGTGGGTCAATTTGCATTCTTCTGCATGGTGACCTCCAGTTGAACCAGCACCATTTGTTGAAAAGGCTATCCTTCTTCCACTGGATGGTTTTAGCTCCTTTATCAAAGATCAAGTGACTATAAGTCTGTGGGTTCATTTCTGGGTCTTCAACTCTATTCCATTGATCTACTTGCCTGTCGCTGGACCAATACCATGCAGTTTTTAGCACAATTGCTCTGTAGTACTGCTTGAGGTCAGGGATATTGATTCCCCCAGAAGTCTTTTTATTGTTGAGAATAGTTTTAGCTATCCTGGGTTTTTTGTTACTCCAGATGAATTTGAGAATTGCTCTTTCTAGATCTATGAAGAATTGATTTGGGATTTTGATGGGGATTGCATTGAATCTGTAGATTGCTTTTGGCAAGATGACCATTTTTACTATATTGATCCTGCCAATCCAAGAGCATGGAATATTTTTCCATCTCCTGAGATCTTCTTCAATTTCTTTCTTCAAGGACTTGAAGTTCCTGTCATACAGATCTTTCACTTGTTTGCTTAAAGTCACACCAAGATACTTTATATTGTTTGTGGCTATTGTGAAGGGTGTTATTTCCCTAACTTCTTTCTCAGCCTGCTTGTCCTTTGAGTACAAGAAGGCTACTGATTTGCTTGAGTTAATTTTATAACAAGCCACTTTGCTGAAGTTGTTTATCAGCTGTAGGAGTGCTCTGGTGGAGATTTTTGGGTCACTTACATATACTATCATATCATCTGCAAAAAGTGAGATTTTGACTTCTTCCTTTCCAATTTGTATCCCTTTGACTTCCTTATGTTGTCTAATTGCTCTCGCTAGAACTTCAAGTACTATATTGAAAAGATATGGAGAGAGAGGGCAGCCTTGTCTAGTCCCTGATTTTAGTGGGATTGCTTCAAGTTTCTCTCCATTTATTTTGATGTTGGTTACTGGTTTGCTGTATATCACTTTTATTATGTTTAGGTATGGGCCTTGAATTCTTGTACTTTCCAGGACTTTTATTATGAAAGGATGCTGAATTTTGTCAAAAGATTTTCAGCATCTAATGAGATGACCATGTGTTTTTTTTCTTTTAGTTTGTTTATGTAGTGGATTACATTGATGGATTTCTGTATATTGAACCATCCCTGAATCCCTGGGATGAAACCTACTTGATCATGGTGAATGATCATTTTGATGTGCTCTTGGATTCGGTTGGCAAGAATTTTATTTAGTATTTTTGAATCAATAGGGAAATTGGCCTGTAGTTCTCTTTCTTTGTTGGATCTTTGTGTGCTTTTGGTATCAGCGTAATTGTGGCTTTGTAGAACGAGTTGGGCAGTGTTCCTTCTGCTTCTATTTTGTGGAATACTTTGAAGAGTATTGGTGTTAGGTCTTCTTTGAAGGTCTGATAGAATTCTGCACTAAAATCATCTGGTCCCGATCTTTTTTTGGTTGGGAGACTTTCTATACCCCATCTATTTCTCTTATGGGACTGTTTAGCTGATCTAATTGATCCTGATTTAATTTTGGTATTTGATATCTGGCTAGGAAATTATCCATTTCCTACAGATTCACCAGTTGTGTTGAGTATAGGCTTTTGTAGTAGGATCTGATGATTCTTTGAATTCCCTCAGTTTCTGTTGTTATATCCCCATTTTTATTTCTAATTTTGTTAATTTGGATACTGTCTCTGTGCCCTTTGGTTAGTCTGGCTAAGGGTTTATCTATCTTGTTCACTTTCTCAAAGAACCAGCTCTTGGTTTTGTTGATTCTTTGTGTGGTTTGCTTTGTTTATACCTGATTGATTTCAGCCATTACTTTGATGATTTCTTGTCTCCTACTCCTCCGGAGTGAATTAGCTTCTTTTTGTTTCAGGGCCTTCAGGTGAGCCATTAAGTTGGTAGTGTATGTTTTCTCCAGTTTCTTTTTGGAGGCACTCAGGGCTATGAGTTTTCCTCTTAGCACTACTTTCATTGTGTCCCACAGATTTGGGTAGGTCGTACCTTCATTTTCATTGAATTCTAGAAAGTCTTTGATTTCTTTTTTTTTATTTCTTCCTTGACCAAGGTGTCATTGAGTAGAGTATTATTCAGTTTCCATGTGTATGTGGACTTTCTGTTGTTCTTCTTGCTATTGAAGACCACTTTTACTTCATAGTGATTTGATAGGAGGCATGGGATTAGATCGGTCTTCTTGTATTTGTTGAGGTCTGTCTTGTGACCAATGATATGATCGATTTTGGAAAAGGTACCACGCAGTGCTGAGAAAAAGGTATATTCTTTTGCTTTAGGATGAAATGTTATATACATATATATAATCCAATTGAACCAAAGCTTCAATTAGTTTCACTGTGCCCCTGTTTAGTTTCTGCTTTCCCGATCGGTCCATTGAGGAGAGTGGAGTGTTGAAGTCACCTACAATTATTGTGTTAGGTGCAATGTGTGCTTTAAGCTTTAGTAAAGTTTCTTTTATGAATGAGGATGCCCTTACATTTGGAGCATAGATGTTCAGTATTGAGAATTCTTCTTGGTGGATTTTCACTTTGACCAGCAAGAAGTGACCTTCTGTGTCTCTTTTGATGACTTTAGGTTGAAAGTCAATTTTATCTGATATTAGAATGGCTACTCCAGCTTGTTTTCTGAGACCATTTGCTTGTAAAACTGTCTTCCAGCCTTTTACTCTAAGGTTGTGTTTGTCTTTGACACTGAGATGTGTTTCCTGTATGCAGCAAAATGTAGGGTCCTGTTTCTGTATCAATCTGTTAGTCTGTGTCTTTTTATTGGAGAATTGAGTCCACTGATGTTAAGAGATATTAAGGAATAGTAATTATTACTTCCTGACATTTTGGGCGTTATTTTTTATATTTGAGTGGTTCTCTTCTTTTGGGTTTGATGAGAGGGGGTTTCTATCTTGCTTCTTCTGGGGTGTAGTTTCCCCCCCTGTGTTGGTGTTTTCCCCTATTATCCTTTGTAGGGCTGTGATTGTATTTAGATATCATGCAAATTTGGTTTTGTCATGGAATACCTTGGTTTCCCCATCTATGTCGATTGAGAGTTTTGCTGGGTATAGTAGGTTTGGCTGAAGTTTGTGTTCTCTTAGAGTCTGCATGAGATTTGCCCAGGATCTTCTAGCTTTCACGGTCTCAGGTGAGAAGTCTGGTGTAATTCTGCTAGGTCTTCCTTTGTATGTTATTGTCCTTTTTCTCTTACTGCCTTTAATATTCTTTCTTTGTTTAGTACATTTGGGGTTTTGATTATTATGTGACAGGAGGTATTTCTGTTCTGGTCCAGTCTGTTTGGGGTTCTGTAGGCTTCTTGTATATTCATGGGCATCTCTCTCTTTAAGTTGGGGAAGTTTTCTTCCATAAGTTTGTAGAAGATATTTGCTGGCCCTTTAAGTTGTAGATCTTCACTCTCATCTATACTCGTAATCCTTAGGTTTGGTCTTCTCATTGTGTCCTGGATTTCCTGAATGTTTTGGGTTACCAGATTTTGCATTTTGCATTTTCTTTAATTGTTGAATCCATGGTTCCTATGGTATCTTCAGCATCTGAGATTCTGTCTTCTATCTCTTGTATTCTATTGTTGATATTTGCATCTATGACTCCTGATTTCTTCCCAAGATTTTCTATCTCCAAAGTTGTCTCCCTTTGCGATTTCTTAGTTTTTTCTAACCTCTGTTTTTAGATCCTGGATGATTTTGCTCAGATCTTTCACTTGCTTGTTTGTGTTTTCATGTAATTCTTTAAGGGATTTTTGTTTTTCCTCTTTTATGACTTCTCCTTGTTGACACAGGTTCTCTTGTATTCCTTTAAGTGATTTTTATGTTTCCCCCTTGTTAGCATCCATTTTTTGATCCATATTGTCCTGAGTTTCTTTAAGTGATTTTTGTGTTTGCCTTGTAAGGGCTTCTAGCTTTTGATCTATTTTCTCCTGTATTACTTTAAGAGATTTATCTAAGTGTTCCTCTATCAGCATCCTGACCAGTGATTTTAGATCTGAGTCTTGTTTTTCTGGTGTGTTGGGGTACCTCAGACTTATTGCTGTTGGGGAACTGGGTTCGGATGCTGCCATATTCCCTTGATTTCTGTTAGTAATGATCTTATGTTTGCCTTTTCTATCTCTGGTTTTAGTTTGTCCTGTAGTTACTACCTGGTGCTTGAACCTCCTGTGGGCTCGTAAGGCTAGTTCCCCATGACTGGGACACCTGAACCGCTGCCCTGCGGGGCTCCTGTTCACAGGCTGCTGACAGGTGGCCTGAGTCTCCAGAGATCTTAAACTTGGGATATCTCGGGTACCTGGTTCTGCCTGCTCGTTCTGCCTGCTGGTTCTGCCTGCTGGTTTGAAACAGCTGGGAAGATGGAGGAGGCTACAGGGAGTGCAGGGTCCCCCTTCAGGGCACAGAGCCCATGCCTGGCTGGGGCCCCGGACCCACTGTTCTCCACGCAGCTCCTACTCAAGGCCTAAGTCCCCAAAGGTCTTAAATTCGTGATATCTCGGGTACCTGGTTCCACAGGCTGGTTCGAAACAGCTGGGAAGAAGTCAGGGGTTGCAGGGAGTGCAGGGTCCTCCTTCAGGGCACAGAGCCCATGCTTCGCTGGGCCCCCCCAAACCTCTGCTCTTTGTGCAGCTCCTGCTCAAAGCCTGAGTCCCCAAAGGTCTTAAACTTGGGATTTCTCAGGTACCTGGTTCCACCAGCTGGTTCAAAACAGCTGGGAAGATGGTGGAGGCTGCAGGGAGTGTGGGGTCTGCCTTCAGGGCACTGAGCCCATGCTTGGCTCAGTTCTCACTCTTCTTTCTTGTCTATTATTATGAGAGTTGGATGTGTCCTATCTCTTGACTCATTTTACCAAATCTTTCTCTGATTCATTACTTTGTCTGTCCAGGAACAGGACTCAGTGGATGAATTTTACAGTAACAGTTTCCTCTACATGTCATACTTCTGCACTCACTGTGTAAAGTCCAGTCCCCAGATCAGCATTTGTCTACTAGAAAGCTACTGGTTTAAGAGCTACCCCCTTCCTATCTGTTCCGTTCCATCACAACTCATAAAATGACTATTACTGTTAAGTAAGAATCTTCATTCACATAACATTTTGAACTCCCTTAGTCACATACATATTTTCTGTGATCTTAAGAACAGATTAGATAAAATGGCCTGAAATGCTTTGACGTGCTCATGTTGCTCTAGACACATGGTACACTTAGTACTGCACATTTGTTGAAGTTGAAATGTTCTGACATAATGCCAATATTTTAGATGAATCATTTCATTTAATTCTCATACTCATGGAGGTGTGTATGTGTATGTATGTTTTGTGTGTCTGTGTGTGTGTGCCCACACATACACTTGCCTGATTTTATACAAACAAGTACATGTATAAAACATCATCTTCTTATTCAAGGCCACACAGCTAGTAAGTTTGGATTTGTCTAATTTCAAATTTCATATATGTCATATGGACACCTCATGCTAATATTGATCATGTAATGTTAATGCAATTATATTATGTATTACAGGCTGTCCTGGAATTTCCTATGATCAATTTTTGTTGTTATTGGTTTTTTTTTATTGAATATATTCTTCATTTACATTTCAAATGTTACTCCCTTTCCTGGTTTCCACCCTGTCCATGAAATCCCCAACTCATTCTCCCTCCCCTTGCCTCCATGAGGATGCCCCTCCACACAACCCACTCCCATCTACCCCCTCCCCTTGATTTCTCCAGGCTGGGGCATCTATCCAGCCTTCATAGGACCAAGAACCTCTTCTCCCACCGATGCCCTACAAGGCATTCCTCTGTCACAAATGCGGCTGGAACCATGTGTACCACTTGGTTGATGGCTTCGTCTCTGGGAGCCCTGGGGGATCCAGTTGGCTGACATCTTCATTGACACCATAAGGCTATAAACCCCTTTGGCTCCTCGAGCCTTCCCTCCAACTCATCCATTGGGGACCCTGTGCTCAATCCAATTGGTGGCTGCTGGCATTTGCCTCTGTGTCTGTAAGGCACTGGCAGGGCCCCTCTAGAGACAGCCATATCAGGTTCCTTTCAGCAATCACTTCTTAACATCCACAATGTTGTCAGGTTTGGTGACTAAATATAAGATGGATTCCCAGGTAGGACAGTCTCTGGATAGCCTTTCCTTCAATCTCTGCCCCACACTTTTTCTCCATAATTGCTCCTTGTGAGTATTTTGTTCCCGATCTCAGAAAACCTGAAGTACCCACAATTTGGTCTTTTTTATTCTTGAGCTTCATGTGGTCTGTGAATTGTATCTTGTATATTCTGAGCTTTTGGGCTAATATCCACTTCTCAGTGAGTGCATACCATATAATTCCTTGTGATTATGTTACCTCATTCAGGATGATACTGTCTAGTTCCATCCATTTGCCTAAGAATTTCATGAATTCATTGCTTTTAATAGCTGAGTAGTACTCCGTTGTGGAAATATACCACATTTTCTGTATCCATTCCTCTGATGACATATCTGGGTTCTTTCCAGCTTCTGGATTTTATAAATAAGACTGCCATGAACATAGAGGAACATGTGTCCTTATTACATGTTGGAGCATCTTCTGGGTATATGCCTAGAAGTGGTATAGCTGGGTCCTCTGGTAGTGCTGTCTAATTTTCTGAGGAACCAACAAACTGATTTCCAGAGTGGTTGTACCAGCTTGCAATCCCACCAGCAATGAAGGAATGTTCCTCTTTCTCCACATCTTTACCAGCATCTGCTGTCCCCTGAGTTTTTTATCATAGCCATTCTGACTGGTGTAAGGTGGAATTTCAGGGTTGTTTGCTTTGCATTTCCTTGATCACTATGGTTGAACATTTCTTTAGTTACTTCAGAGCCATTCAAGTTTCCTCAGTTGAGAATTCTCTATTTAGCTCTGTACCCCATTTTTAATAGGGTTATTTGACTCTCTGTAGTCTAACTTCTTGAGTTCTTGGTATACATTGGATATTAGGCCTCTGTCAGGTATAGGATTGGTAAATATCTTTCCCCAGTATCTTGACTGCTATTTAGTTATATTGACAGTATCCCTTGCCTTACAGAAGCTCTGAAGTTTTAAGTCCCATTTGTCAATTTTTGTTCTTAGAGCTTAAGCCACTGTTATTCTGTTCAGAAAAATTTCCCCTGTGTCCATGTGTTCAAGGCTTTTCCCCACTTTCTCATTTATAAGCTTCAGTGTAGCTGGTTTTATGTTGGGTCCTTGATCCATTTGGACTTGAGCTTTGTACAAGGAGATAAGAATTGTTCCACTTGCATTTTTCTACATTCTGATCTCCAGTTGATTTAGCACCATTTGTTAAAAATGCTGTCTTTTTTCTACTGGATGTTTTAGCTTATTTGTCAAATATCAAGTGATCATAGGTGTGTGAGTTCATTTCTGGGTCTTCAATTCTATTCCATTGATCTTCCTGCCTATCTCTGTAACAATACCATGCAGTTTTTATCAGTATTGCTCTGTAGTAGAACTTGAGGCATGGGATGGTGATTGCCCCAGAAGTTCTTTTGTTATGGAGAACTTTTTGATATACTGGGTTTATTGTTATTCCAAATGAATTTGTAGATTGCTCTTTCTAGCTCTGTGAAGAATTGTTTTGGAATTTTAATGATGATTTCATTGAATCTGTAGACTGCTTTCAGCAAGATGGCCATTTTTATTATATTACTCCTGCCAATCCATGAGCATGGGAGATCTTTCCATCTTCTGAGATCTTCTTCAGTTTCTTTCTTCAGAGACTTGAAGTTCTTGTCATACAGATCTTTCACTTGTTTGGTTAGATTCACACCAAGATACTTTATATTGTTTTTGACTATTGTGAAAAGTTTCATTGGAGGCACTTAGAGCTATGAGTTTTCCTCTTATCACTGCTTTCATTGTGTCACATAAGTTTTGGTATGATGTGTCTTCATTTTCATTAAATTGTAAAATGTCTTTAATTTCTTTATTTCTTCCATGACCAAGTTATCATTGAGTAGAGCATTGTTCAACTTCCATATGCATTTGTTTTCTGTTCCTTTTGTTGGAACTTAAGACCAGCCTTAGACCGTGATTGTCTGATAGGGTGCAAGGAATTATTCCAATGTTCCTGTATATGTTGAGGCCTGTTTTGTGGCAAGTTATATGGTCAGTTTTGGAGAAGGTACCATGAGGTGCTGAGAAGAAGGTATATATATTTTTTTGCCTTAGCATGAAATGTTCTATGAATATCTGTTACATCCATTTGGTTCATAACTTCTGTTAGTTTCACTGTGTCTCTGTTTAGTTTCTGTTTCCATGATTTGTCTATTGCTAAGAGTGGGATGTCGAAGTCTCTCACTATTATTGCGTGGGGTGAAATGTGTGCTTTAAGCTTTAGTAAAGTTTCTTTAATGAGTATCAGTTTCCTTGCATTGGAATCATAGATGTTCAGAATTGAGAGTTCATCTTGATAGATATTTTTCCTTTGTCCATTATGAAGTGTCCTTCCTTTTTTTTAACAATTTTCTGTTGAATGTCAATTTTAAATACATATTTCTTCAATTTTTTATTAGATATATTCTTTTTTTACATTTCATATGTTGTCATCTTTCCTGCTCCCCCCCTGAAAACCCCATAAGTCATCTTCCTTCCTCCTGTTCTTTAATCAACCCTCTCCTGCTTTCCTGTTCTGGTATTCTCCAACACTACTGCATCTCATCTTTCCAGGACTAACAGCCTCTCCTCTCTGATGTCTAACAAGGCCATCCTCTACTGCCTATGCATCTGGAGCCATGGGTCACTCCTTGATGGCTCCAGATGCATAGGCAGCAGAGGATGGCCTTGAAAGTTGATTTTATTCGATATAAGAATGCCCACTCCAGCTTGTTTCTTGGTATGGTTTGCTTGGAAAATTGTTTCCTAACCTTTGACTCTGAGGTAGTGACTGTCTTTTACAGTGAGGTATGTTTATTGTATGCAGCAAAATATTGGGTCCTGTTTACGTATCCAGTCTGTTAGTCTATGTCTTTTTATTAGAGAATTGAGTCCATTGATATTAAGAAATATTAAGGAAAAGTGATTGTTACTTCCTGTTATTTTTGTTGTTAAAGGTTGTGTGGCTATCTTCTTTTGGATTTGTTGAAACATTACCTTCTGCTTTTTCTAGGGTGTACTTTCCCTCCTTGTGTTGGTATTTTCCATCTATTATCCTTTGTAGAGCTGGGTTTGCAAAAAGATATTGTGTAAATTTGGCTTTGTCATGGAATACCTTGTTTTCTCCGTCTATGGTAATTGAGAGTTTTGCTGGGTATAGTAGCCGGGACTGGCATTATGTTCTCTTAGGATCTGTGTGACATTTGCCCATGATCTTCTAGCTTTCATAGTTTCTGGTGAGAAGTATGGTGTAATTATGATAGGTCTGTCTTTATAAGTTACTTGACCTTTTTTCTTACTGCTTTTAAGATTCTTTCTTTAGTGCATTTGGTGTTTTGATTATTATGTGACAAGAGGAATTTTTGTTTTGGTCCAATTTATTTGGCGTTATGAAAGTTTCTTGTATGTTCATGGGCATCTCTTTCTTTAGGTTAGGGAAATTTTCTTCTATAGCTTTGTTGAAGTTATTTACTGGCCATTTAACTTGTAAATCTTCACACTTTTCTCTTTTCTTTTCTTTAGGTTTGTTCTTCTCGTGGTATCCTAGATTTCCTGGGTGTTTTGGGTTAGGACCTTTTTGCATTTTGCATTATCTTTGACTGTTGTGTCCATTTTTTCTATGACATCTTCAACACCTGAGATTCTCTCTACTATCTGTTGTATTTTGTTGGAGATATTTACATCTGTAATTCCTGACCTCTTTCCTAGGTTTTCCATTTCCAGGTTTCCCTCCATTTGTGTTTTCTTTATTGTTTCTACTTCTACTTTTAGGTCTTGAATCACTTTATTCAATTCCTTCACCTGTTTACCTGTGTTTTCCTGTATTTCTATCAGTGGGTTATTGATGTCCTCCTTAAAGGAGTCTATAATCATCATGAGATAGAATTTTAAGTCAGCTTCCTATTGTTGCATTCAGGGCTTGGTGTGGTAGGAGAACTGGATTCTGATGATGCCCACATATATTGGTTTCAGTTGCTTATGGTCTTGTGCTTGCCTTTCACCATCTGGATATCCTTGGTGTTTGATGGTCTGGGAGATTGTCTGAAGTCTGCCTCTTTTGACCCTGGGTTGTTTCAGTTTTCCTGGTATGACTTCAGCCCTGACTGTAGCTGACCACCTGTGGGGCCTTCCGATTGGGGGGCACTTTACAGGGGCAGAGAGGTTTCTGGTCTGTTGCCCTAGCTGCAGTAGATCTCCTAGAAGGCCTTCAGACTGTTGGGTCAACTGTTCTGAGTGCAGTTGGTTCTCAGTGCACTGGTTTCTGAACTGCTCTGAGTGCAGTAGAATCTCAACTGCTCTGAGTGCAGTGCGTTCAACTGCTCTGAATGTAGTGAGTTCTCAACTGCTCTGAGTTCAGTGGGATCTCTAGGATGGATCAGGAAATTGTGTCTTCACTGGAGCAGAACAGCCAAGAGTCTGCCCCAGCCAAAATGACTGGGGGAGGGGGAAGGGGGCAGAAGTGGCAGAAGGAATGGAAGGGGTGTGGTATTTGGAAGGGCTGGGTACAGAGCAGCAGCTCTGGGACTCTAGAGGTGGGAGGGGTTTCTTACCAACTGCTCTGAGTGCAGTGGGTTCTCTAGGATGGATTAGGAAATGATGTCTTCACTGGAGCAGAGCAACCATTTGTCTTCCCCAGCAGAAAGGACTGGGCATCTGATCTATGATCCCTCTTACTTAGCCTCCTAAGCAAGAAGATTTCAGACCTAAGCCACCAGGCTTATATGAGTGCCATTATCTCAAAAGTAGATTTATACTGTGACTATTCAATTTGCATTTTTAAATGAAAATTAAATATGTGAATAGATTGTTGACTTCTTGTATAATAAGTACTAGGCAATTGTTCCATGTTTCTCTTTTGTTTTCTGCTCACAACTTGAAATAAAGTTATGTGATTCCTGTGATAATCATGATGTACAGGATTATTAGCTATAAACTTGAATTCACTTTTAGTTAAAATAGTTCCTATGCATTCATCAGCATTAATCAATGTATTGTTTTAACTTGCTATAAACATGTACCATTTTCTTTCTTTTTTTTTTTTCTTTTTTGTTTTTTTGAGACAGGGTTTCTCTATGTAGCCCTGGCTGTCCTGGAACTCACTCTGTAGACCAGGCTGGCCTCAAACTCAGAAATCTGCCTGCCTCTGCCTCCCAAGTGCTGGGATTATAGGTGTGTGCCACCACCACCCAGCTTACCATTTTCTTTTAAATGGATTTGTCACCTCTTCTTGCTAGATGTATTCATTCACTCACCACATAAGGAGTGAAGTTATGGTAGGTTCCTGGCACCACTTCAGTCATGAGGGCAGAGCTGTGGATTGAGTGCTCATTTCCATCTTTACAGTCAACTCATGAAGTTCACTGGAAATATATTAAAGTTGTAAACAATGCCTATACGTTCAACTTGATCTAAAAAATAAACATACTCAAAATTTCAGAATCAATAATGCATGAGACTTAAAATATATTTTAATCTACCAATGAGTATACTTTTATGATTTGCTCAATTATTTTTCAACCTTAGGATTTTTGAGTAAGAAAAATGCTGAGACTTTAAATAATGCTGAGAATTTGGTCCTTCCACGAGCTAGAATCTCACAGAAAATTCATGGCATAAATGACTATGTCAACTTAATTTTTTTAAATTTGCTTTTGGTGGTCATTGGTTCATTGGTTCCCTTGACACTTGTAACATCTTCATGCCTGGTGTTTATGCTACATGTTTACACATGTGTTATACCTGTAAACATCTTTTAAATTTAAGTTCCCTCTTTTTGATGATTTTCCACTTACTAGCATTTTGCTTAGTTTCTTCAATAATTTCTTGCTTCTACATTCAGAAATGACAAGTTTAAAATTATATATATATACATTTATATATACAAACATATGCATAAATGTATACAGTTTCTATGGTTGGTACCATATTATAACTTTGAAATATTGCAAATTTTATTTTCGGGTCCTAGAATCCATCATTACACATATACTAGCTGTATATCTTTGATTACTAGAAAATAATTTAAAATTCATGAGTTCTAAAGAGTACAGAGAAACATCCCTCAAATTAGAAATATTATACATATCACAACTATAAGTACATAGTTTATAAATGAAGTGGAGGGGAAAGAAGTTAAAATTTTCAAGGTATCTGTTACTTTTTTTGAATTGTTGGTCATGAAAGTAGCAAAACAAGTATTATTTAACAATTAATTTTTAAAACTCAGCTCCTGATGAATATTAGTCAGTTTTCTATTACTTTTACAAAATTCTTGGGTTGATCAACTTAACGAAAAGAATGGTTTATTTGGGCAATGGTTTTAGTGCATAGCTGGTTAGACTATTGCTTTGTGCCTGTTGAAGTACATCAGGGTAGACCCATAAGTGAGAGAATACATTAAATATAGAATGGGAATGAATAAAAAATAAAAGAAAGAAAGGCAGAAATGTCAGAGATCTCTGTCCCCCTTCAGTGTTGTTTTTCCAATAGCCTAACTTCCTTTTACTGATGGGCTCTAGAACACACAGGATCTGAGCTTTGAATACTTAGAATTTTTATGGACATTCAAGTTCAAAGTATGGAAGTAACAAGTAAAAAAAAGAAGAAAAGTGTGACGCATAGCCTTTGAGTAAACCTGATATAATTGTTCTTTTTCTATCAAAATCACTAAATCTAAAAGTAGATATTATAAAACCTCTCTTGGCAGTAGATTACACACAAAGTTAAAAACTATAGCCTATTGTCATGATGGAAGTTGCCAATATATATCCACGGGGAAGTAGCAACAGTAATCTCTTGTTTTATACAGGTATAACTGGTACACATGTTGACTTTTTGAAATAAAAATCTTTCAGTAATATATTATTAGTCTACTGATCTTCAGATGAGAAAGTAGAAAACTGATATAAATTGGAGTAGATTGGTCATTAAGTTATATAGATGAGACTGATGAAGTGATGCTACTAGATGATTGAGGAAGAATAGTCCATGACATAAAAATCTCACACATTCCTACCTAGGTAAAGGTCAATTAAAGCTCACACCAATCATGATACTATGCATTGATTTACTAATTTGTTTGGTACTGAATAAAATATTGAAATCTAAGCATTATGACAGGTGGTGGGGATAGAACAATGATAGAAATGAATATAATTTATTCTTCATAGATGGTCCACTTTAGTTATTTCTTCATTGTTGGTAACCTGTGAACATTTAAGTGATAAACTCAGTTTTCTCTCATTCCTTTTTCCTCAAAAAAGAAAGCTCAGTGGTATTAGGTGTCAAAGCACTGAGACTAAAACTGCTTCCTAGCTTCCCTCTCACATCAAGTTACTATGAAAGATATAGACAGCGGGGAGTGAACTGAGTTTTCTAGGAAAGTCCTTTAGTTACAGGGCATGTTCTTCTGCTTTGACTCTTTCCTCTCTACTGCCCAGAACATGTGCCTGATTAGTAAAGCTGAAGTAGCCATTCAGAAATCATGAGATCACTTGAAGTTAAAAACTATATTCTGAAATTTTGCTGCAGAAGCATGAAAGGAGGTTTGTTCTCTGGTAACATTTCAGAGTGACTTTATAAGATTAAGAAACTTTGTCTCTCACTGTTGTCTGCATGATAATTAAAAACACTTGTGGATCTTATTGCATTTGTTATTCATAATTTATCAATATTTTCATAATCGTAACAGGTATTTATATGTAAAGAAAATATGTAATTTTAATACAAATGTAAATATATAGACATATTCAAATCTATACTTGCTTCTTTTCAGCTAAATTATCCATATGTCCCTACTACATTAGTTTTACAAGAGTCTCTATCAGAGAAGTATTTTCATATTTTTTTAAAAGATCATACCTTAAAACTCTGCTGTTGAAGAGAATAGTTGAATATATCAAGGAATGTGGAAAAATCAAACTAGTGCCTCTCTAGAGGATCCGCCAATCCTATTCAGCACAACACTAGAAGGGTAGTCATCAACCCAGGTATAAAACTAGTGATGTACTTTTAGATATACTAGAGCAATAGTGGCATAAATGTTGTGGGAATAACGAACTAACCTTTGATCACATTTATTCCCACTTCTTGAAATAAAACCCATACTTGATACTGCTAGGGTTGCCAAGAACCTAGGCCATGGGCTTAGGGGAAAATAAAATTCTATTGCACTTCTAAATGGAAAACAGCAATACCATGATTCTTAATAATATTTTGCTGAACAAATATATCAGTGTTTTCTCCACTATTGTCAAAGAGGCTTTTTGTAGTACCTTGGAGCTAACACAGAGACTTACAAATGAAGAGTGTGCAGAGGATGAGAGGCTTTGTAGAAATCAGCCCTAAATGAGGTGATTTCACCAAAGTTCTTCCCTCGGGGCTCAGAAAGCTATGCTGAGGAGAAGACGGACGTATTATAAGAGATAGAGGGATAGAAGACATTGAGTAGCAGTGCCTTCCAGACAAAACTGAACTGATGCACATATGAACTCACAAAGATTGTTGCTGCATGCATGGGAACTGTACAGATTCAAGTCAAATGGGATCCCAGTTAAGGGAAGGGGAAGTGGACACAGGGTCCTACCCCTGATCAAGAAGCTACCTGCAAGAAAAAAAATAGTTTACATACAGATGTTTACATTGGTTGATTAGCCACACTTCAGGGTAGGTTATATGCTTAGAAGTATATGGGTAAACCAAAAGAGTCTTTGGTAGTTTATCTTTAAACTTTTTGTTTCACTCTGTCTTCTATATATTTTGTCCAATTTGTCTTTTGCTTGTATATTATGGTTTCTGATTTAATGTTTTAGTGGAAGCCTACGAGTATGTGCTTCTTGATTTTGTTTAAGAGAAAGAAAGGATGTAGCACTAGATGAGCAGAAAGGTAGGGACGATCTGTGGGGATGAGGGAAGCATGATCAGTGTGTTTCATATGAAAAAATGGTTTTCAATAAAAGCTATGCTAAAGAAAAATCCTGGATGAATGTTCTATGCAGCTTCTGAAATCAGTGACCAACCCAATCCCTATCTCAGTTAACTGTTGTATATGGTGTATATAAGCTTTTATAAGTCTTTAAGAAAACATATTCCTTCTATGTTTGCTTGTTGTTCTGCTTCACTGCCTTATATTCTTTTTTCTACTTCCTTTACATTACAAAATCCACTCTTTAATTAAGTGACTTTAATAAGTTCCATTGTTCATGAGTATGTCCTATCTTCAGTACAATTACCCTGCAGGTAAAAACAGAATCTTTTCATGTTTTTTAAGTCCCCATGTCCTGACTAAGATAAGATACTCATTAAACCATTCCTTAACTAAGTAATTAAATGATCTGGGCATCTCTGTTTAGAAAAAAATAAAATGGTATTGCAATTTATATGAGAGGGATTATAATTTTGAAAGTGCTCCTCTTGTGTGCTGAATATATTTTTAAACAACATGTGTTTGGTCATTTATTTTAATTTATGTGAGCATTTTCAGCATGCAATTAAGAGAGAATTCAATGATTTCTTTTGTGGAACATACTTTATCTAACACATCCATCTTGAACCCACTATGTACTTGATTCTAATCTAATCTGGAGGTGATAGCAGGCACCTGAAACAAGAGCATATAAGCAAGGACTACATTGCAATGAGCTCACATCATCACTAGGAAAGTGGGCACAACATAAATTGTGAAAGTGTCTGCTTAAACTCTAGGAAATAAGAATAAAATGTTCTCAAAAATCAAGACAACAGGAGGGAGAGTAACTGGGATAAGGTCTATTTATAAGCCACTGTTATTGTTTCAGGGTGAAATGCTTTGCATATCTAAACATTTAGTCCCTGGCTAAAGGAAAGTTGTTCAACAGGAAGTATATCACTTTGGGAAGGACTTGAGCAGCCCATCCTTGTTTGCTGTTCTCTCTGTGTTCTGACTGTGGATGAAAGGCAGGCTACTGCTCCTGTCTATTTTCCCTGCCTTCTTGCTTTTCTGTCTTAATGTACTGTAATCCTCAGGTACAGTAAGCCAAAATAAGTCCTTCATTTGTTAAGTCACATTTGAAAGAGGTTTTTTTTTAATTAGAGCAATATAAAAGTAATTAATGGTCATAATAAGAGGTGAAAGTCAGAATTTTATTTTACTTTAAGGAAAATGTAAGTTGCTGTAAAGTTTAATCAGGAAAATGCATTTGCATATTGCCAACTTAAATTTCTCTTCCAACTACTGGATAAAGGTCAGGGAATTTAAAAGCTTTAGTAGAAAAAAAATGATACAGATAAAACATGTCATGTTTAGAAATAAATATCATTGAGAAGTAAAAGGGGCCAGTTTCTGTCTGATCTTGGAGCCAATCCTTTGCTATAGGGCTCCATACCAAAATAGCACCTGGAGACAGTGAGCCTCTCAGGAGTGCAGAGAGGCCTGTGAATGCAGGTAGGACCACCACTGCTGCACAGAGGAACATACCCTGTCCCTCAGGACACAGGAACCCAGGGGCGGCCTGGGATAAGAACCTTCCAGTTTCTGTCTGCTGCTGGAACAGGTCCTCTGCCACAGGGCTCCATACCCAGGTGGCACAGGGAGAAATCCAGCCTCAGGAGTGCAGAGAGGCCTGTAAGTGCAAGTAGGACCACCACTGCTACATAGCTGAACCCAGCTGTAATACTCAGGACACAGGAGCCTAGGAGCTGTCTATTACAGGAGACTGCCAATTTTGGTCTGCACCCAGAGCTGATTCTGGGTCACAGAGCTACATACACAAATAGTGCTAGGAGAGAGCTGGTCTCCCACAAGTAGCTACACACCTGTAAGCACAGGTAAGACCACCACTTCTCTTCAAATTCCTGTCCCAAGAGGGACCCGCTCAGAGCCATCAGGACACAGGAACCAAAAGGACAGAACATAAGCAACAGAAACAAAGTCTACTTGCCATAATCAGAACCCAGTTCTTCCACCACAGTGAGCCCTAGTTACCCCAATACACCAGAAAAGCAAGACTGATTTAAAATCACATCTCATGATAATGATAGAAGACTTTAAGAAGGACATAAATAACTCTCTTAAAGAAATACAAGAGAGGCTCAACCGTGGCCATCTTGGTGGCTGTTGCTGGGATTGAGTGGGCAGAACCAGATACCCGAGATATCCCAAGCTTAAGATCTCTGGGGACTCGGGCCACCAGCCAGTCATCTAAGAACGGGAGCTTTGCAGAGCAGTGGTTCCTGTGTTCAAGCAGGGCATGGGTTCTTTGCCCTCTGGGAGTCCGCACTCCCCACTCCCTGCGGCTGCCGACAGAATACTTGCTGCTGACTGAACTAAGCAAGCAGATCCAGAGAAGACAAGCAGCATCAGGTCCACAGAGATAACTGAATATAACATTACATAGAGCAAGATACACCAGGGGTCCAACAGCACCCAAGAGGAGAACACATCAGCAATCTGTGCCAGGAGAAACCCAGTCATCCAGTGGTGGGGAAATAGCCTTACAAGCCCACAGGAGGTTCAAGCACCAGCTAGTAACTACAGGACCAACTAAGGCCAGAGATAACCAGATGGCAAAAGGCAAACGTAGGAACATTACTAACAGAAATCAAGGCAATATGGCAGCATCCAAACTCAGTACCCCGACAGTAGTAAGTCCCGGGTACCCCAACACACCAGAAAAACAAGATTTGGATCTAAAATCACTGGTCAGGATGCTGATAGCAGAACACATAGATAAATCTCTTAAAGAAATACAGGAGATAATGGATCAAAAATTAGAAGCCCTTACAAGGCAAACACAAAAGTAACTTAAAGATATTCAGGAGAATATGGAACAAAAATTAGAAGCCAATAAGGAGGAAGTAAAAAAATCACTTAAAGAAATACAGGAGAACGTGGGCCAACAAGTAGAAGTCATGAAAAAGGAAACACAAAAATCTCTTAAAGAAATACATGAAAATATAAACAAACAAGCAGAAGATCTGAGCAAAACCACCCAGAATCTAAAGACAGAAGTAGAAACAACTAAGAAATCACAAAGGGAGACAACTTTGAGATAGAAAACCTTGGGAAGAAATCAGGGGCAAAAATAATCATTCACCACAAATTAGTACTCTTCATCCCAGAGATGAAGAGATGGTCCAATATTTGGAAATCCATCAGTGTAATCCAATACATAAAGTAACTCAAAGAAAAAAAAAACCCACATAGTCATTTCATTAGATGCTGAAAAAGCATTTGACAAAATTTAGCATCATTTCATGATAAAAGTCTTGGAAAGATCAGGAATTCAAGGCCCATACCTAAACATAGTAAAAGCAATATACAGCAAACCAGTAGCCAACATCAAATATAAGAAATATGAAGCAATCTCACTAAAATCAGGAACTAGAAAAGGCTGCCTTCTCTCTCCCTCTCTGTTCAATATAGTACTTGAAATTCTAGCTAGTGCAATTAGACAGTGAAAGGAGGTCAAAGGGATACAAAACAGAAATTGAGAATTCAAAATATCACTATTTGCAGATCATATGATAGTATACTTATGTGACCCCCAGAACTCCACCAGAGAACTCCTAGAGCTGATAAACAAATTCAGTAAACTGGCCAGATATAAAATTAACCCAAACAAATCAGAAGCCTTCCTATACTCAAAGGATAAACAGGCTGAGAAAGAAATGAGGGAAACAACACCTTTCACAATAGTCACAAATAATATAAAATATCTTGGTGATCATCAAAATGATCATTGACCACAAATTAGTACTCTCCATCCCAGAGATGAAGAGATGGTTCAATATTTGGAAATTCATCAATGTAATCCAATACATAAATTAACTCTAACTAAGCAAGTGAAAGATTTGTATGACAAGAACTTCAAGTCTCTGAAGAAAGATTTAAAAGATCTTAGAAGATGTGAATATTTCCTATGCTCATGGATTAGTAGCATTAATATAGTAAAAAATGGCCATCTTGCCAAAAGCAGTTTACAGATTCAATGTACTCTCCATCAAAATTCTAACTCAATTCTTCATAGAGTTAGAAAAGAGGAATTCTCAAATTCATCTAGAATAACAAAAACCCTACGGTAGTGAAAACTATTCTCAATAATAAAACTTCTGAGGAACCATCCCTGACCTCAAGCTAAACCATGGAGCAATCGTGATAAAAACTGCATGATATTGGTACAGTGACAGGCAGGTAGATCAATGGAATAGAATTGAAGACCCAGTAATGAACCCACATGCCTATGGTAACTTTATCTTTAAGAAAGGAGCTAAAACCATCTAGTGGAAAAAAGACAGCATTTTCAAGAAATGGTGCTGTTTCAACTGGCTGTTAGCATGCTGAAGAATGCAAATCGATCGATTCTTATCTCCTTGTACAACGTTCAAATCCAAATATATCAAGGACCTGCATATAAAACCAGATACACTGAAACTAATTAAAGGTGGGGAAGAGCCTCGAGCACATGGACACAGGGCAAAATTTCCTGAACAGGACACCAATAGTTTTTGCTTTAAGATCAAGAATTAACAAATGGGGCCTCATAAAATTGCAAAACTTCTGTAAGGCAAAGGACACTGTCAATAGGACAAAATAGCAACGAACAGACTGGGAAAAGGTTTTTACCAATCCTACATCTGAGAGAAGGCTAATATCGAATATATATAAAGTACCCAAGAAGTTAGACTCCAGAGAAAAAAATAACCCTATTAAAAATGGAGTACAGAGTTTTTAATCTTAGCCATTCTGACTGGTGTGAGATGGAATCTCAGGGTTGTTTTGATTTGCATTTTCCTGATGACTAATGATGTTGAACATCTCTTAAGGTGCTTTTCAGCCATTCAAATTTTTTCTGGTGAAAATTCCTTGTTTAGCTCTGTACCCCATTTTTTAATAGGGTTATTTGGTTCTATTGAGTCTGACTTCTTGAGTTCTTTGTATATATTGGATATTAGCCCTTTGTCAGATGTGGGGTTGGTGAAGATCTTTTCCCAATTTGTTGGCTGTTTTGTCTTTCTGACAGTGTCTTTTGCCTTACAAAAACTTTGTAATTTTAAGAGGTCCCATTTGTCAATTCTTGATCTTAGAGCATAAGCTATTGGTGTTCTGTTCAGGAACTTTCCCCTGGCAAGGATGTGGAGAAAGAGGATCACTCCTCCATTGTTGGTTGGATTGCAAGATGGTACAACTGCTCTGGAAATAAGTATGGCGGTTCCTCAGAAAATTGGGCATGACACTTCCAGAGGACCCTGTCATACCACTCCTGGGCATATACCCAGAGGATTCCCCAGCATGAAATAAGGACACATGCTCCACTATGTTCATAGCAGCCTTATTTATAATAGCCAGAAGCTGGTAAGAACCCAGATGTCCCTCAATGGAGGAATGAATACAGAAAATGTGGTATATTTATACAATGGAATACTACTCAGCAATTAAAAATAATGAATTCATGCACGTTGTAGGCAAATGGTTGGATCTGGAAAATATCATCCTGAGTGAGTCAACCCAATCACAAAGGAATACACATGAATTGCAGTCACTGATAAGTGGATATTAATGAGTCCAGATGCTCTGAATACTCAAGACACAATTAGCTAAGCAAAAGATTGCCAAGAAAAAGGAAGGAGAGGACCCTGGTCCGGAAAAGACTAAATCCAGGTTTGTAGGAGAGTATCAGAACAGAGAAATGGTGGTGGTGGGGTAATTGGGGAATGGGGGGAAAGGGACTTATGGGACATATGGTGATGGGGGGAACTGGAAAGGAGGAAAGCCTTTGGAGTGTAAACAAAGAATATAGAAAATAATAAAAATATAAAAAAATTTTAAAAATGGAGTACAGAGCTACATAGAGAGTTCTCAACTGAGAAGTACTGAATAACTGAGTAGTACCTACAGAAGTGTTCAACATCCTTAATCATCAAGGAAATGCAAATCAAAACAACCCCAAAATTCTATCTCACACCAGTCAGAATGGCTAAGAACAAAAACTCAGGTAAGCACAGATGCTGTGGACGATGTAGAGAAAGAGGAATACTTTTCCACTGCTGGTGGATTGCCAACTGCTACAACCATTCTGGAAATCAGTTTGGTGGTTCCTCAGATAAGTGGACATAATACTACCGATGGACCCAGCTATACCACTCCTGGGCATAGACCCAAAATATGCTCCAATACATAACAAGCTCAATTGCTCTACTATGTTCATAGCATCACTATTTGTAATAGCTAGAGGTTGGAAAGAGCTCAAATGTCCCTCAACAGATTAATGAATACAGAAAATATGGTACATTTGCACAATGGAATACTATTTGGTTATTAAAAACAATAAATTCATGAAATTCTTAGGCAAATGGATGGAACTAGAACATATTCTGAGTGAGGTAACCCAATCACAAAGAACACACATGGTATGAATTCACTGATAAGTAGATATTAGCCTAGAAGCTCAGTATGCCTACTATACAATTCACAGACCAAATGAAGCTCAAGAAGAAGAAAGAACAAAGTGTGGATACTTTGGTCCTTCTTAGAAGGGGGAACAAAGTATTCATGGCAGGACATACAGAGACAAAGCTTGAAGTAGAGACTGAAAGAAAGATCATCCAGAGACTGCCCCACTTGGTGATCCACCCTATTTACAGTCACAAAACTCAGACACTATTGTGGATACCAACAAGTGCTTGCTGACGGGAACCTGATATAGCTGTCTCCTGAGAGACTCTGCCAGTGCCTGAGAAATACAGAGGTGGATACTCTCAGCCAACCATTGAAGTGAGCACAATGGAGGAACTAGAGAAAGGTCCCAAAGAGCTAAAGGAACTTTCAGCCCTGTAAGAGGAACAACAATATGACCAACCAGTTCCCCCAGAGCTTCAAGGGACTAAACTACCAACCAAAGAGTACACATAAAGAGACCAAGGCTCCAGCTGCATATGTCACAGAGGATGTCCTGGTTGGACATCAAAGGTAGGATAGGACCTTGGTTTTGAGAAAGCTCGTTGCCCCAGTGGAGAATGCCAGCACAAGGAAGTGGGAGTTGATAGGTTGGTGAGCAGGGTAGGGAATGGGATAGGTGGTTTTCAGAGCTGAAACCAGAAAAGGGGATAGCACTTGAAAGGAAAATAAGCAAAATATATAATAAAAAAGGAAAAGAAAAAAGGAATAAAAGAAATGAAAAGGGACAAATTCAGAAAATATTCAGTACATAGAACTGACAAGACATGCTGGTGTAGTCGAAGATACAATTAATATTTCATAGAGGAGGCATACGGGCTAGTGCTTTGTTGTTGTTTACTTGTTCTTTGTCAGCATGACAGGCTATGTTCATCTGGAGAGAGGGAACCTTAGCTGAGGGACTGCTTCCACCAACGTTCCTGTGGGCAAGCCTGTGGGGTATTTCCATTATTACATATTTTTGTGCAAGGGTGAAACACACTATGAACAGTGACAACTCTGAACAGTTAGTACAGAATGGTACAAGAAAGGCTGAGTAAGGCAAGGGGAACTACCAGTAGAGCAGCAGAGAACAATCTGTCATGGTCTCTGCCTCTGCTTCTCCCATGGTACCTGCCCTTGACTCCCATAGTGGGCTGCAATTGAAACATGCAAGTCAAATAAACTCTTTCCTCCTCAAATTGCTTTTGAGGTGGTGTGAATAGGAAATTCACACATAGGCTAATCTACTTCATGTTTAGTTTCCACTTGGTGGGATTGTTTGGTAAGGATTAGAAGACATGACCTTGTTAGAGAAACTGCATCCTTTTTGGAGGAGCTCTGTTACTGGGCAGTGTTCTTTAAGATTTCAAAAGTCCACATCATTTTTGTTTTGTTTTGCTTTTGTTTTTCTAGTTTGGGTGGGTACAGAGTCTCCTCTGTCTGTCCTGAAACTATGAAGATAAATTTGGCCTGTAAGGTACCAGGATTAATGGCATGAGCCACCAATCCCAGCCACCTATACCATTTAGGTTATTTCCTCTGTCTGTCTGTCTGTCTATCTATCTATCTATCTATCTATCTATCTATCTATCTATCTATCTATCTATCTATCTATCTATCTCCCTCCCTCCATCCCACGCTCTCTCTCTGACTGGTGGTTATCCTCTCAAAATATAAAGTCTCAAAAATACTGTTCTGGTATCATGCCTGCCTGTCTTGTGCCATGCTTCCTCTTATCGTGGAGTAATCCTCTGAAACTGTAAGCAAGCCCCTAAATTAAATGATTTTTAAAATAAGTTGCCTTGGTTACAGTGTCTCTTCATAATAATAAAAAAATCACTAAGATGGTGTTTATCTAGTAGAAGCAAACTAGGACTGGGGCTAGTAAGCATTGTTTACTTCAGTCAATGTATAGAACTGATGGTGTCTCAGAGTAACCCTTTGGCAAACTGAGATATTGCAAAACTCTTATTTAAACCTGTGAAATCACAACCATTATGAAAGCAGTTGGCCTTCCACCTAGAAGACTCATCAGGAGATGATAGAGCATTAGGACCCTTATGTAAGTTCATTTTACCAGTGAATAATAATGCATATAAGTGGATAAACAAGAAACAGAGACAGAAGAAACAAATAATATTTTCATGAAGATAATTATTTTGTAAACAATGTAAGAGAGCTGAATTCCAAATTTTAAAATGTTGAATGTTTGTCGTTATCTTACCTCAGAATTTCACTATGTCCTCTGGCAAACTGACAATTTTAATTATACTAGGAAAAAAACCAACATTTAAAAATTTATTAAACTTGATAGGCAAAACTGAAAGCATTTTCTTAGAGTATGGTGCTAGCTATATCTCATTTGAGTTATTAGGATCCATCACAAATGTAGACATCCAGAGAAAGAAATGTATATCAGAAAATTGACAGCTTCGTGGCTGGCTTGAAAGGTAGAAGTGAATCTTCCCAGAAGCAGAAATTCGGTGATTAAGCATATTCTGACAGTGGGCATGAGTTGACAGTCTGGGCGTCTCATGAAAAGACAAGATTGTGTTAGACAGATAAACACTCATCATCCAATTTTCTCATCAGGTTTGCGAGTTTTCCCAGCCCTTCCATAATCAGCAAGATTGCGATTTTAAGGGTATTTGTTGTTAATTTAACTGGGGACACGTACACATTATATACCTTATCTTATAGTGAGAGATGAGTCAGTGCATGACACAGGCAGAATACAGACAGGCAGACATAGAAACAAATCTGGAAGGGCAAAATACAGTTTTACATTACAAATTATGTAATTTACAACAATTACATAAAATTGTTGGCTTAGGGTTATTTTTGTTTTGTTTTGTTTTGTTTTTCATGATAGGGTTTAAATTTTTTTTTTTTGCAATAATAGAAATTAAAAACCCAAAGTGAACTAATGAATGAAGTAACTTAACCGAAATGACTTGGAAAAACTCAAACACTTATTCACTGTTCCCATTACAAATGGCTGTGTGGGGAACCTCTACAGATGAAGTATTTCAAAAAACATCATGTGAGATTAATTTTGAACTCTAGAGTGATGCTGGTAGGTTCACCAGGGAGAATAGTGTAACAGCTGTAACCAGTGGCTGTCAGTCAGCTCCCGTGTCTTAAAATAACTCAGTGTTGGAGCAACTTTGACATGCACTTAGCATTGTTCTTCATTTCTCAGGGCAAAGAAACAAGATCAATAATACCTGGAACAAGTAAAGCCAAATATGGAGCTGTACTTCTGTTCCTTTGGTATTTCCACACTCTTCTCTCAGTGTTAGTAAAAGGGTGTGTCTCTTCCATTGGAAAGGTTACATGGCCACACAAGTGAACAGTTCATTAAAGGGAAGAAATATCCACATGTTAAGAAATTCAAGCAAAATGAATTTTCTCAGGGTTTTTTAAAATCTCCCCCATTTGTAAGAATTATATGAATTTAAGATTATTTTTATAGTAACTATGAGACTAATAATTAGGAGTAAGGTTAAGGGAGATTTGGGAAAGGAACATATAATTATATATTAACATAGTATATATTAATTATTGATGACATTGCAAACAAGACCCTGAGCCTTCATCTATTAACAAGAAGTTCAACCTGTGAGGGCGGAAACCTGGTCTATATTGAGAATGCTCCTTACTTAACTTGTTCACTTTCAGTCAATCAATGTGCTAACCTCGTTCTTTCAAGCTTTCTAAAGAGGCACCGTCTTTCTGATACTTCATGATAAGAGGAACTTCTGTTGCTTCATGGAAAGTAAAACAAAATTGTGTTGATGAGAAACATTCAAAGTTTTATAGCCTGTGTAGTACTAATGGGTAAGGTTAGGATTAGGAATAGAAGAGGTTATCAATCTGGGAATAGAAAGGGAAACATGGAAGAAGTTGGAGGGAAGGGATTTGGGAGAGTCGAGAGAGAGGAAAGGGAAGGGTGAAAAATATTAAATTATATTTTAATTAAGATGTACTTAAGTAATTTAAATATAATGCTTTGAAAATTGTAATTATATTGAATGGAAAAATGTGTTTATAATTTAAGCACAGCTGGTTTTACCACACAGAACTCAGCCAACCACTAGACAGCCTTACACTAATTAAATTTGTCTTTTTTCTAACATTTCTTTTGTAAGGAAAATCATTTGAAATGTAAATAACAAATATATTAAATAAAAAAATAAGGAAAAAAGATGGTATTTAATTATAGTTTTGATAATTTGACTACGATGACTGTTAATATAATATATATTATAATATATATATAATATAATATAATACACACACACACACATGGACACACACATATGGTATGTTTGATTCATTTTTGGCTGCTAATTATTCTTTCAAGAAATATATATTCAAATAAGTCACCTATATATTAGATAAATTACTTATTTTGATGTTAAATATTCAGTGTTCCTTCTGTATTCAGGATATCACTGCTATTTTGAATATCTGGCAAATATTTTCCACTATTCTGTAGGGTGTCTCTTTCCTCTCCTGGTTAATTTCTTTGTTGTCCAAAAGCTCTTTAGTTTAATGTAATTCTACTTTGTTAATTTCGCTGTTTTCTGAAAGGCTTTGCTTCCCCACTGCAACTTCAGAGTGGAGGATACTCCATTAAAATCTTTGATCCTCACTGATTTAGTTTTAGAATGAGATAAGAGATAAGGTGCCAAGTTTCCCATCTACTGCATGGAAACATCCAGTTTTTCTGGCTTTACCAGCAGAAGAGGTTGCTCTTGCTCTGATGTTATGTTTGGAGCATCAAAGCCAAGAATTAGTTTGCTAAAGAAGTGTGCGTTTATTTCTCAGGCATCTATTTTAATTTAGATGCCTCTGCTTATTCTCCTACTAAGCTGCTTTGTGATCTGACTTCATTCCAGTATTATGACGCCTCCATCTTTTTTCCTTTAGTCAAGAATGCTTTAGCTAATGGAGTCTTGTGCTTTCATATGAAATTTTAGGATTGTGTTTTCTACATTTGTGAAATGTATTATTTTGATAGGGATGAATTGAATCTGTAAATTGCTTTGTGTAGTGTGAACATTAATTCTTCCTCTTCGTCAAATGGGGAATTAGGACTTGAACTGTACCAGCAGGTTATTTTCAGTGACAGGGTCCTGAGAGGAAGGTGCAGGGCTTCAGAGATATGGAAGATAGAACTGGTGGGCTCAGGAGATCTTTATAAACTATGTCTTATGCCAAGCAAGCTTAGTAAGACCTACAAAATCTCACTTATTTTTCCATGGGTGATTGAAACAAAATCATACATTGGGACAAAGGTAATTGGGCATGTTACACAGGGGATACACAGGGTATCTTAAAGACATTGTAGACCAAGCACCCAACAGCCTTGGAAGTGAAACCCAATGTTGCTTCTAATGTTGGAAGAGTTTGGTTCTCTGAATCTGAAGTTGCAGCTCCTTTCAGAGCCCTGGCCCAGACCATTACTGGCTCTGAAGAGCATATTACTGTCTGTAGAGAGAAACTATGGGTCTCATCTTTATGTCAGGGCCACAGGGAAAGTCCTAGATCAACACAGCCCTCAACAAATATTACCCTCCAATGTCTTCATTCTCATCTTTCAGTGCGTTCAAATTGAAATTATAGACAACTTCCATATTTAGTTATTTATTCCTAGGCAATTGAAGGAGTATTGAGAATATTTCACTTGAGAAAATATCCTCATAGAATTGGGCTGTAGGCAAGGGAATTTTCTTAATTAGTGACAGATGTGGTGGGAAGTATGTATTGTGGCTGGTGCCATCATTGGAATCTTGGTCCTGTGTTTTATAAGAAAGCAGACTAAGAAAGCCATGAATAGCAAGTCACTAAGCAGTAGCCACCCCACCCCACCCCCACCCCACCCCGGTCTCTGCATCAGCTCCTGTTTCTAGGTTCCTGCTCTATTTGAGTTCCTGTCTTGATTTTCCTTAATGATGAACCATGAAAGTATAAACCAAATAAACCCTTTCCTCCCCCAATTGCTTTGGTCATATTTATTTCAGCAATAGTATCACTGAGACATCCTACAACACATCAGTCATCAAGCCACTCAAACACACACACACAAATTTTGTTTATTTACATTTCAAATATTATCCCCCTCCTGATTTCCTCCTCCAGGAACCCCCTCACCCCACCCCCTCCCCCTGCCTCCACAAGGGTACTTCCCCCACCCACCTTCCCACTCCTGCCACACCGCCATATAATTCCCCTATGCTGGGACATCAAGCCTTCACCTGACCCAGGGCTTCCCCTCCCATTGATGCCAGAAAAGGCCATCCTCTGCTACAACTGCAGCTGGAGCCATGAGTCCCGTCATGTGTGCTCTTTAGTTGGTGGTTTAGTCCCAGGGAGCTCTGGGAGGTCTGGTTGGTTGATATAGTTGCTCCTCCCATGGGATTATAAACCCTTTCAGGTCTTTCAGTCCTTCCCCCAACTCCTGCATTGGAGTTCCACATCTGCATCCATATGGCTCCGACAGAACCTCTCAGGAGACATCTTTATCAGTTTCCTGTAAGCAAGCATTTCCCATGATCAGCAAGTGTCTGGATTTGGTGGCTGCACATAGGATGGACCCTCAGGTGGGGCAGTTCCTGGATGGCCCCTCGCTCAGTCTCTGCTAAACTCCTTCTCCCTGCATTTCCTTTAACTGGGAGCAATTCTGGATTAAAATTTTGTGAAGTGGCCCCATCCCTCAGCTGAGGACCATGGCTAATATCTGGATATGGTCTCTACAGATTCTCTTCAGTTAATGTCATCCCTGTTGGGTCCTAGGAGCCTCTTTCTTTTCTGGCATCTGGGACTTTCTGGTGACTAAACCCGTTTCTTTCTTTTTTTTATTGGATATATTCTATATTTACAATTCATTTCCCTTTTTCTGGTTCCCCACCCGCAAAGGTCCCACATGCCCTTTTCCCTCCCCCTGTTTCCCCATACACCCCTTCCCACTTCCATGTTCTGGTATTCCCCTACACTGATGCATCGAGCCTTTCCAGAACCAGGGTTCACTCCTTCCTTCTTGTCAGACATCATTTGGTATGTGATTTGTGTCTTTGGTGTTCCAAGATTCTAGGCTAGTATCCACTTATCAGTGACTGCATACCATGGGTATTCTTTTGAGACTGGGTCACCTCACTTAGTATGATGTTCTCTAGCTCCATCCATTTCTCTAAGAATTTCATGAATTCATTGTTTCTAATGGCTGAATAGTACTCCATTGTGTATATATATCACATTTTTTTGTATCCATTCCTCCATTGAGGGACATCTGGGTTCTTTCCAGCTTCTGGCTATTATATATAAGGCTGCTATGAACATAGTGGAGCATGTATCCTTATTGCATGCTGGGGAATCTTCTGGGTATATTCCCAGGAGTGGTATGGCTGCGTCCTCTGGAAGTATCACGTCCAGTTTTCTGAAGAACCGCAGGACTGATTTCCAGAGTGGTTGTACCAGCTTGCATTCCCACCAGCAGTGGAGGAGTGTTCCTGGTGGCGCACGCTGGTAGGATTTGCTGAAGGAGGCAGAGGCAGGACGATCACAAGTTCGAGGCCAGTCTGGACTAACCCATTTCTGATCCCCCATTGCTATACACCTCTGTTCAATTTGCTGATCCTCTGTACACCTTACCTGTCTCCTCCCATACCTAACCCTGACCCCGTTTTCCTCTCCCACTCCTCTCTTCCTTCCAAGTCCTCCCCAACCTCAACCTCCCATTATTATTTTCTTCTCCCCTCCAAGTAGACTGAGGAACCCACACTCTGGTCTTCCTTTTTCTTGACCAGAAACCTATGGTCTATAGGTTGTATCATGGCTTTTTTTCTAATATCTACTTACCAGTGACTACATACCATGTGTGTGCCTTTGTGACTGTGTTACCTCACTCAGGATGGTGTATTCTAGTTGCATCCATTGGCCTGAATATTTCATGAAGTCTTTGTTTTTTTTTTTTTAATGGATGAGTACCATTCCATTACCACATTTTTCATACCCATTCTTCTGTTGAGGGACATTAGAAAATTGGACATAGTACTAACTGAAGACCCAGCTATACCACTTCTAGACATATACCGAAAAGATGCTCTAACATACTACCAGGACACATGCTCCACTATGTTCATAGCAGTCTTATTTATTATAGTCAGAAGCTGAATGTATTAGTATCTTATTGTTTACTTCATAATAATTACGAAAGTAGGCGCAGATCTTTTTAAAATATAAGAATAAGAAGCAGAGAGAGGACCAGGTAGACAGACTCAATCCGGGGCTACCATCACTCTGGTGGATCTGCCAGGCTCTTGCCACCAGCCAGGGCCAGGACGGTGGCTCTGCAGGACTTCTCCACACCCTCCAGCCTTGTACCAAGGCAGCTGGGAGCAGCCTGTCCCGCGGTTCCTTACAGCAGTCGTCGGTCTCCATATTGCCACGAGGACACCACTAGAGAGGCCCAGGTAGACAGACTCAATCAGGGGATACCATCGCTCAGGAGGATCTGCCAGGCTCTCCCTACTAACCAGGGCAAGGGCTGCAGCTTGCGGGATATCACCGTGCCCTCTGGTCTTGCACCAATTCGGTTGGGAACCACATTCCCTCAGCACTCATACAGGCAGTCTCTATCTTGCAGCCTGGTCATCAGTAGAGAAACAAAAGGTGGGCCCAGCCTCATGGGAGGTTCAAAGGCCAACTAACATCAGAGATAACCAGATGGCAAAAGGAAAACGTAGGAGTGTTACTAACAGAAATCAAGGCAGCATGACAGTATCTAAAACCAGTTTGCCTACAAGAGGAAGCCCTGGACAACCCAACACACCAGAAAAACAAGATTTGGATCTAAAATCACTGGTCAGGATGCTGGTAGCAGAATACATAGATAAATCTCTTAAGGAAATGCAGGAGAAAATGGATCAAAAGTTAGAAGCCATTATACAAGGCAAACACAAAAATCACTTAAAGAAATTCAGGAGAATATGGATCAAAAAACAGAAGCCAATAAGGAGGAAATACTTAAAGAAATACAGAAGAACGTGGGTGTCTTAGTTAGGGTTTTACTGCTGTGAACAGACACCATGACCAATGCAAATTTTATAAAAGACAACATTTAATTGGGGTTGGCTTACAGGCTCAGAGGTTCAGTCCATTGTCATCAAGGCAGAAACATGGCAGCATCCAGGCAGGTATGGTGCAGGAGGAGCTGAGAGTTCTCTCTCTTCAACTGAAGGCTGCTAGTGGAAGACTGACTTCCAGGCAGCTAGGGTGAGGGTTTTAAGCCCACACCCACATTGACACACCTACTCCAACAAGGCCACACCTCCTAATGAGGTCACTTCCTGGGCCAATGATATACAAACCATCACATTCCACTCCCTGGCCCCCATAGGCTTGTTCAAACATTAGTCTATGGGGGCCATACTTAAACATAGCATAATGCAAAATACATTTAGTCCAACTTCAAAAGTCCCTTTAGTCTATAGCAGTCTCCACACTGTTAAAAGTCCAAAGTTCAAGGTCTCTTCTGAGATTCACTCAATCACTTAACTGTAATCCTCCAAGCAAGACAGGAAACCAGCTGGGCAAAGTCCAAACTCTGCATCTCCATGTCTGATGGCAAAGCAGTCTTCAGATATCCAACTCCTTTTTCATCCTTGTTGACTGCAACTAGGTTCTTTCTCCTGGGCTTGTTCCACTCCGTTAGCAGCTTTTCTTGGCAGGCATCCTGTGACTCTGGCATCCTTAACATCTTGGGTACCCCAAGTCAATTTCAGCTTCACAGCTTCTTATTCCAAAGTCTGAGATCCACACATGATCTTCTGTGTATCTCCAAAGAGCTGGTGTCAATTCTCCAGCTCTGCCCTCTGTAGCACTCTAAGTTCTGATTGATCCACTCCACTGCCACTGTTGTTCTTGGTGGTCATCCCATGGTACTGGCATCTCCAATATGCTAGGGTCTTCCACTGCAACTATAATTCACCAAAGCCTCTCATAGGCTCTCTTCATAGTACCAAGCCTCAACTCCTTTGCATGACCCCTTCAGTCCCGGGCTGGCAATTACAACTGAGGGTACTTTCACCAATGGCCTTTCATGGCCTCTCACAGTACCAAGCCTCAGCTGTTTTTCATGATGCCTTCATGCCTTCAAAACCAGTACCACCTGGATGATTCTTACACATTACCAAGTACAGCTGCAGCATGAGGAACACTTGGCTCTCTCTGGAATACAGCTTCTTTGTGCTTTCAGAAAACACTTCCCATATTTCACCTCAGTGATGCTGGTCTTCTCTTAATCACCACTAATTTCTTAGCTCCAGCTAACCAGCATCAATTGTTTCAGTAGTCTCCTTTTTCTCTTGAATATAAAGCCAGAGACACATGGCAGAAGCTGCTGAGTTCTGCTGCTTGCAGGAGCTGGAACATTGACCCCCTTATTCTATTACATTATCACTAGCTTCCTTTTTCCCAGATCCTTCACTGCCTAAGTTGGCTGTCCTGAATCTTGCTCCTTAGACTGACTTTGAACTCAAGAGATCTGCATGCCTATCTCCTAAGCACTGGGATTAAAGGTGTGGTCCACCAAGCCTGGATTAAAGTTTTTCTTCACCTAGAATTTACTCTGTTCTAGGCTGGCCTTGAACTCAGAGATCTGCTTATCTTTGCCTCCTGGGATTAAAGGCTTGTACTACCATGCCTGGACCTAAAGTTACCTGGGTGGAATCTTGCCCCAAGGTTGCCACTCCTTTAATTCAATATCCTTGAATTCAGCTCCATTTCACTTCCTGGAGTTCCTTTAATACTCAAACTATATATTTTGTACCTTTCCTTTCTCAGCTTGCTATGTTTGTTCAAAATTCTCTTCATCAGACTTAACCAGAGAACAAAGTCTTTGTTGGGCTTTTTTGAGACCTCCTTTGCCGATGCAGTTAATATAAATCTCTTTACCTTAGCCCTAGGCAGTCTCTTTAGGCAATGGCAAAAAGCAGCCATGTTCTTCACCAAAACATCACAAAAACAGTCTCTTGGCCATGTATTAAAGTTCTTCTCCACTGAAACCTCTTGGGCCGTCAGGCCTACACAGTTCAAATGACCTTCAGCACCGCTCTCTTCCATATTCCTACTAGGCTGGCCCATTAAGCCCCACTTAAAGCATTCCATAGCTTTCCAAATCCACAGTCCCAAAATCCACATTCTTCCAAACAAAAGCATGGTCATGCCTATCACAGCAATACCCCACTCCCAGTACCAACTTCTGTCTTAGTTAGGGTTTTACTGCTGTGAACAGACACCATGACCAATGCAAATTTTATAAAAGATAACATTTAATTGGGGTTGGCTTACAGGCTCAGAGGTTCAGTCCATTGTCATCAAGGCAGAAACATGGCAGCATCCAGGCAGGTATGGTGCAGGAGGAGCTGAGAGTTCTCTCTCTTCAACTGAAGGCTGCTAGTGGAAGACTGACTTCCAGGCAGCTAGGGTGAGGGTTTTAAGCCCACACCCACATTGACACACCTACTCCAACAAGGCCACACCTCCTAATGAGGTCACTTCCTGGGCCAATGATATACAAACCATCACAGTGGGTCAACAAGTAGAAGCTATGAAAGAGGAAACACAAAATTCTCTTAAAGAATTACATGAAAACACAATCAAGCAAGCAAAAGATTTGAGCATATCCATCCAGGTTCTAAAAACAGAAGTAGAAGCAACTAAGAAATCACAGAGGGAGACAACATTAGAGATAGAAAACCTTGGGAAGAAATCAGGGGCCATGGATGCAAATATCAACAATAGAATACAAGAAATAGAAGAAAGAATCTCAGATGCCGAAGATACCATAGAAACCATTGATTCAACAGTCAAAGAAAATACTAAATGCAAAAAGCTTGTAACCCAAAACATCCAGGAAATCCAGGACACAATGAGAAGACCAAACCTAAGGATTATAGGTATAGACGAGAGTGAAGATTTACAAGTTAAAGGGCCAGCAAATATCTTCTACAAAATTATGGAAGAAAACTTCCCCAACCTAAAGAGAGGGATGCCCATGAATATACAAGAAGCCTACAGAACTCCAAACAGACTGGACCAGAACAGAAATAGCTCCTGTCACATAATAATCAAAACCCCAAATGTACTAAACAAAGAAAGAATATTAAAGGCAGTAAGAGAAAAAGGTCAAGTAACATATAAAGGAAGACCTATCAGAATTACACCAGACTTTTCACCTGAGACCATGAAAGCTAGAAGATCGTAGGAAGATATCATGCAAACTCTAAGAGAACACAAACTTCAGCCAAAACTACATTACCCAGCAAACTCTCAATCGCCATAGATGGAGACACAAGGTATTCCATGACAAAAGCAAATTTGCATGATATCTTCCTACAACCCCAGCCCTACAAAGGATAATAGGGGGAAAACACCAACACAAGGAAGGAAACTACACCCCAGAAGAAGCAAGATAGAAACCTCTTCTCATCAAACCCAAAAGAAGATAACCTCTCAAATATAAAAAAAACATAATTTCAAAAATGTCAGGAGGTGATAATTACTATTCCTTATTATCTCTTAACATCAATGGACTCAATTCCCCAATAAAAAGACATAGACTAACGGACTGGATACAGAAACAGGACCTTACATTTTGCTGCATACAGGAAACACATCTCAGTGTTAAGGACAAACACTGCCTTAGAGTAAAAGGCTGGAAGACAATTTTACAAGCAAATGGCCTCAGGAAACAAGCTGGAGTAGCCATGCTAATATCAGATAAAATTGACTTTCAACCTAAAGTCATCAAAAGAGACACTGAAGGTCACTTCTTCTTGGTCAAGGGGAAAATCCACCAAGAAGAACTCTCAATACTGAACATCTATGCTCCAAATGCAAGGGCACCCTCATTCGTAAAAGAAACCTTCCTAAAGCTTAAAGCACACATTGCACCTAACACAATAATTGTGGGTAACTTCAACACACCACTCTCCTCAATGGACCAATCAGGAAAGAAGAAACTAAACAGGGACACAGTGAAACTAATTGAAATTTTGGACCAATTAGATTTAATAGATATAGATATAGATATAGATATAGATATAGATATAGATACAGATACAGATACAGATACAGAGATAGATAGATATAGATATAGATATAGATATAGATATAGATATAGATATAGATATAGATAAAAAACATTTCATTCTAAAGCAAAAGAATATACCTTTTTCTCAGCACCGCATGGTACCTTCTCCAAAATTGATAATATAATTGGTCACAAGACAGATATCAACAAATACAAGAAGATCGAACTAATCCCATGCATCCTATCAGATCACCATGGAGTAATAGTGGTCTTCAATAGCAACAAAAACAACAGAAAGCCCACATACACATGGAAACTGAACAATACTCTACTCAATGACACCTTGGTCAAGGAAGAAATAAAAAAAGAAATCAAAGACTTTGTAAAATTCAATGAAAACGAAGGTACAACCTACCCAAATCAATGGGAGATAATGAAAGCAGTGCTAAGAGGAAAATTCATAGCTTTAAGTGCACCCAAACCTGGAGAGAGCATACACTAGCAGCTTAACAGCACACCTTAAAGCCCTGGAACAAAAAGAAGCTAATTCACCCAGGAGGAGTAGAAGACAGGAAATCATCACACTCAGTGTTGAAATCAATCAAATAGAAACAAATAAAACCATACAAAGAATCAACAAAACCAGGAGCTGGTTCTTTGAGAAAATCCACAAGATAGATAAACCCTTAGCCAGACTAACCAAAGGACACAAAGACAGTATCCAAATTAAGAAAATTAAAAATGAAAAGGGAGACATAACAAAAGAAACTGAGGAAATTCTAAAGATCATCAGATCCTACTACAAAAGTCTATACTCAACATAACTGGAGAATCTGGAGGAAATGGACAATTTCCTAGACAAATACCAAATACCAAAATTAAATCAGTATCAATTAGATCAGCTAAACAGTCCCATTATCCCTAGAGAAATAGAAGGGGTTATAGAAAGCCTCCCAACCAAAAAAAAGTATGGGACCAGGTGGTTTTAGTGCAGAATTCTACCAGACTTTCAAAGAAGACTTAACACCAATATTTTTCAAACTATTCCACAAAAATAGAAACAGAAATGACAATGCCCAACTCATTCTTCAAAGCCACAATTACACTGATACCAAAACCACAAAAAGATCAACAAAGAAAGAGAACTACAGGCCAATTTCCCTTATGAATATTGATGCAAAAATACTAAATAAAGTTCTTGTGAGCCAAATCCAAGAGCTCATCAAAACGATCAATCACCATGATCAAGTAGGCTTCATCCCAGGGATGCAGGGATGGTTCAATATATGGAAATCCATCAATGTAATCCACTACATAAACAAACTAAAAGAAAAAAACCACATGGTCATCTGATTAGATGCTGAAAATGCATTAGACAAAATTCAGCATCCTTTCATGCTAAAAGTCTTGGAAAGAGCAGGAATTCAAGGCCCATACCTAACCATACTTAAAGCAATCTACAGCAAACCAGTAGCCAACATCAAAATAAATGGAGAGAAATTTGAAGTAATCCCACTAAAATCAGGGGCTAGACAAGGCTGCCCTTTCTCTCCATATCTTTTCAATATAGTACTTGAAGTTCTAGTGAGAGCAATTAGACAACATTAGGAAGTGAAAGGGATACAATTTGGAAAGGAAGAAGTTGAACTATCATTATTTGCAGATGATATGATAGTTTACTTAAGCGACCCGAAAAACTCCACCAGAGAACTCCTACAGCTGATAAACAACTTCAGCAAAGTGGCTGGTTATAAAATTAACTCAAGCAAATCAGTAGCCTTCCTGTACTCAAAGGATAAGCAGGCTGAGAAAGAAGTTAGGGAAATAACACCCTTCTCAATAGCCACAAACAACATAAAGTACCTTGGTGTAACTCTAACCAAACAAGTTAAAGATCTGTATGGCAGGAACTTCAAGACCTTGAAGAAAGAACTCAAAGAAGACCTCAGAAGATGGAAAAATATTTCATGCTCATGGATTGGCAGGATCAATATAGTAAAAATGGCCATCTTGCCAAAAGCAATCTACAGATTCAATGCAATCCCCACCAAAATCCCAAATCAATTCTTCATAGATCTAGAAAGAGCAATTCTCAAATTCATCTGGAGTAACCAAAAACCCAGGATAGCTAAAACTATTCTCAACAATAAAAGGACTTCTGGAGGAATAAATATCCCTGACCTTAAACAGTACTACAGAGCAATTGTGTTAAAAACTGCATCGTATTGGTACAGCGACAGGCAAGTAGATCAATAGAATAGGATTGAAGACCCAGAAATGAACCCACAGACTTATGGTCACTTGATATTTGATAAAGGAGCTACAACCATCCAGTGGAAAAAAGATAGCCTTTTCAACAAATGGTGCTGGTTCAACTGGAGGTCAACATGCAGAAGAATGCGAATTGACCCACTCTTATCTCCTTGTAGTAAGATCAACTCTAAGTGGATCAAGGACCTCCACTTAAAACCAGACACATTGAAACTAATAGAAAAGAAACTTGGGAAGACCCTGGAGGACATGTGCACAGGGAGAAAGTTCCTGAACAGAACACCAATAGCTTATGCTCTAAAATCAAGTATTGACAAGTGGAACCTCATAAAATGACACATTTTCTGTAAGGCAAAGGACACTGTCAGAAGGACAAAACGGCAACCAACAAATTGGGAAAAGATCTTCACAAACCTCACATCCGATAGAGGGCTAACATCCAATAAATAAAAGGACTCAAGAACTCTATTAACTCTAGAACCAAATAACTCTATTAAAAAATGTGGTAAAGAGCTAAATAAATAATTGTCACCAGAAGAAATTTGGATGGCTGAAAAAATGTTCACCATTATTAGTCATCAGGGAAATGCAAATCAAAACAACCCTGAGATTCCACCTCACACCAGTCAGAATGGCTAAGATTAAAAATTCAGGAGACAACAGGTTCTGGCGAGGGTGTGGAGAAAGAGGAATACTCTTCCACTCTTGGTGGGATTGCAAGATGGTACAACTGCTCTGGAAATCAGTCTGACAGTTCCTCAGAAAATTGGGCATGACACTTCCAGAAGACCCTGTCATACCACTCCTGGACATATACCCATAGGATTCTCCTGCATACAATAAAGACACATTCTCCACTATGTTCACAGCAGCCTTGTTTATAATAGCCAGAAGTTGCAAGGAGCCCAGATATCCCTGAAAGGAGGAATGGATACAGAAATTGTGGTATATTTATACAATGGAATACTACTCAGCAATTAAAAATAATGAATTCATGCAATTTGTAGGCAAATGGTTAGATCTGGAAAATATCATCCTAAGCAAGTTAACCCAATCACAAAAGAATACACATGAAATGCAGCCACTGATAAGTGGATATTAATGAGCCCAGAAGCTCTGAATACTCAAGGCACAATTAGCAAGTCAAATGATCCCCAAGAACAAGAAAGGAGATGACCCTGGGCCTGTAAAGATTGGATCCAGTTTTGTAGGAGAGTACCAGAACAGGGGAATGGTGGTGGTAGGAGATGATTGGGGAATAGTTGGGCTGGAGAGGACTTATGGGACATATGGTGGGGGGGATTGGGAAAGGAGAAAGCCTTTGGAATTTTTGGAATGCAATCAAAGAATATAGAATAAAAAATTATATATATATAATATATATATATATTATATATAATCAGAAGCAAATACCCACACTTCAAAGACATGCTTAGAAATATGTCAACTTTCTGTTAATTTTTCATCAGCAACCACAAAAATGATCTTCCTAAAATGTAAATAATTACTTGGTATTCTAGGATCAATTGCATGTTTAAGCTAATTAGATGTTATTTAATTTTTGAACAATAAATGTTCTTTTTGTAGCTATACATGTTACAAATATGTTCAAGCAATTTATATGTGAATGCCCTGATTTCTGCCCTGAGTTTATTTCCTACAGTCTACTCCTTCTGAACATATTTGCTTCTTTTTTCTAGAGGCTTCAAGTGTACTTTTAATTCATTAGCTAGAAAAATCTCCAATTTCTTCATGGAGGCACTTAGTGCTGTGAATATTTCTTTTAGCATTGTTTTTATAATGTCCCATAAATTTGGGTATGCTGTGCCCTCGTTTTTGTGGAATTCTTGAAACTCTAGTAGAGTTGTTAAGTTTCCATAAACATGTAGGATTTCTATTGTTTCTGTTGTTGCTAAAGTCCAGCTTTAATCCCTGGTGATCTGATATGTTGCATGAGTTAATTTCAGTCTTGTATCTGTTGAGGCTTGCTTTGTGACTGATCACATGGTCAATTTGGAGAACATTATGTGTGGTATTGAGAATTCTTTTGTGTTTGAGTAAAATGTTTTATAGATATCTGTTAGGTAATTTTTAAATCAAAACCACTGTTAGTTTCATTTTTTTCTCTTTCTAGTTTCTGTTCCAATGTCCTGTCCATTGGTAAGAGTGGAGTTGAAATCTCCCACTGTTAATGTGTGGGGCTCAGTACATGATTTAAGCTTTTGTGATGTTTCTTTTATTAATGTGATGTTCTTGCACTTGGGGCATAGAAGTTCAGAACTGAGATGTCCTCTTGGTGGATTTTTCCTTGGTGTCCTTCCCTCTCTCTTTTGATTACTTTAAGTTGAAAGTCTACTTTATTATATGTTAAATGACTCTACCAGCTTATTTCTTAGGTTGTCTTGCTTGGAAAACCATTTTACAGCCCTTTATTCTTAGATAATGTCTATGTTGCTGAGATGTATCTCTTGTACACACCTGAATAATGGATCATATTTACACATCCTTTCTGTTAGTCTGTGTCTTTTTTACTGGGAAATTAAGTTCACTGATGTTGAGAGGTATTAAGAACCAATGCTTATTACTTCCTATTATTTTGATAATTGTGGTGGTAGTGAGTATGTGTATGTGTGTGTCTTCTATTTGTTTTAATGGTGTGAAATTATTTATTTTTCTTTAGTGTAGTAAGCATCATTGAGTCTGAGTTTTCCTTCTAAGGAAAGTCCTCTGTAAGACTGGGTTAGTGGAAAGGTATTGTTTAAATTTGGTTTTAATTATCACAGCTCATCTATCCTATGACAGGAAGACATGAACATTCTAATGCAGATGGAACACAAGAAAATGACCTTAAAACCAACTTTCTGAAGCTAATGGAGATCCTTCAAGAAGAAATTATTTTTTTTTTGGTTTGTTAAAACACTATCATTTATTTGGTGTTGGTTTAATACAGTTGCATCATTTCTAGAACTTTGATGATACAAATTTTCAAATCTGTGCCTCTACTTGTCTATGGATTCTGTCACATTTCCTCCATGTTACCCAGCTTGGTCACACAGGCACCATAATGTTCAGGATTTTGTCCATCTTTAGGTCACTTTATAACACCTTTCTATGACACATTAACCTAAGAATCTGAAAACTTCTTAGAATCCATAATATTATTCTATACTTTTTTCAAATATTTATATGAAATATATGTATGAAAGATAATACATGAAATATATATGAAAGACTATATATATATATACATATATATATATATATATATATATATATTGAGAAGGAAAGAAAAGGTATTCTCTTTTTCTTTGAAATTAAAGAAGGTAAGTAAAAAAATAATAAAACTTCTAGGGATTCAGAAAGAGTTTTAAAGAACTCCTAGTCATATGATGGAATATCCCATTATTTTTTTTCAATAACAAAAGTAACATTTTGGAAAAAAAAAGACAAAACATTAAAGAAAGCAGGGCTTGAGGAAACATGGCACATGGCTGTTGATGTGTCCAACCAAAGCTTGCATGTATTAATATGTTCAAGAAATAGTTATGCAGTCTTTTCAGAAAAAAATCACTGCCCTGCCCTGTGTGTGACTTTGCACACACCCCCCTCCCCCTCTCTGTGTGTGTATGTGTGTGTGTGTGTGTTTGTGTATGTAGGTGAGAGTATTCCTGCAACCGTGAATGGGAGGAATATGCTGGGCATTAAGACAATTCATCAAACAAGGATTTGGAGTAATAAAAACAGCAAGCTATTATTTTTAATTTCTTAATTGAGATAAAGTTAAATAAAATTGGAATAAAGCAATAAATCCCTTAAAGAATGCCCCACCCATATCACACGCATATCTTGGACACCGTAATTTCACGCAGCCAAGCTGTAATCCCGGTGGAAGCTGTGTGATATTTACTGGGAAAAGCCTTGTTTGGCAGGGCTGTCCAAGGTGAATGTTGCTGTGAGCCTCCTTGGCCGCAGATAGGGCTGAGCTGAATTTCTCATGGCATGCTTTGTTTGTGTAACCCTTATTTCTGACTTGTTCCTTTACTTACGAGATGTCCCTGCCAGCCGGAGGTGCGAGCATCCAGGCGTGATGGTTCACTGAGAGTTTATTCTTTGAGCTACAGCACTGGCCATGATTTATCTTCTAGAGATCCATTGCTTTGTTTTTGATCAGCTGTACAGTTATTACCTAGATACATTAAAGAACTAACCTCCCAACAATTTATATTATTTGTATAGTTAGCTGGCTTTGGCACTCTGACATGGAAACCATCAGTTAAGTAAAGTTTCTAAGTAGGCCTGAGGGAGTCTCACAAGAAGATAGCAAACATAGTGTTTCCAAGGACTCTTGAATTACTAGTTTATCATTAACTACAGAGGGACGCGATGGCTTTGTGTGTATTCTCTAACGTTCATACCTGATTGATTTTGTATTTCCTTGTGCCAGATACTCATGGTAACCATTCTTTGTAAACATTTCACTGGATACATTTCTTCCTTAGTAATGTAATACCAACTTGTGTGTATAAAAATTCCTGCCTCAGAACAGTAAAGTGCATTCAGACGCATTCAGATCTTGTGTGTGTCTGTCTATCATTCGCCGGACCTGTACCTTCCTGCATACCAAAGACCCTGATTCCCCACGGGTGTGTGTGTTCCGACTGAGTCGGTCCGTGGCACACCCACCCCCCAAAAAAGCCAAGGGAACAAAAAACAGGTCATAGAAATATTGCAAAACCTGAAAATAGAGAGTCAACAAAGAAAACATAAACTGAGGGAATTCTGGAAGTGGAAAATCTAGGTAAATAGAAAGAAACTACAGACATAAGCATTGCCAACAGAATACAACAGATAGAAGAGGAAATCTCAGATATTGAATTTGATAGAATAAATTTGTCAAAGATTAGTCCATTGGCCAAAGAAAATATTAAATATAAAATATTCTTGACACAAAACAGATTGGAAATCTGGGACACTATAAAAACACTAAGCCTATAAATAATGAGAACAGAAGAAGTAGAAGTATACCAGCTCAAAACCCCAGAAAATATATTTAACAAAATCATAGAAGAAAAATTTCCTAATTGAAGGATACTTCTATAAAGGTACAAGAAGCTTCCAGAAGACCAAGTATATTGGAACAGAAAAGAAAATCCCCATCCAACATAATAATCAGAACACTAAACACAGAGAACAATAACAACAAGAATAATAAATGCTTCCAATGAAAAAGGCGTAGTAATATAAAAAGGCAAACCTGTTAGAATTACACCTGACTTCTCAAAAGACTCTAACAGCCAGAAGGACCTGGATAAGCTCTAAGAGACCATGGATGCCAGTTTAGACTACTATATTTAGCAAAACCTTCAATCATCATTAATGGAGAAATCAAGATATTTCATGACAAATAAAATTTAAACAATGTCTATCCACAAATTCAGCTCTACAGAAGGTGCTAGAATGAAAACTTCAACTCAAGGAGGTTAACTATACTCACAAAACAATCAATTAATAATCTCACATCTGCAAAACTCAAAGGGAAACACACAAACACACACACACACACACACACACACTACATCACACTACCACCACCCAAAACAAAATAACAGAAATTAGCAGTCTTTCATATTAATATCAGTATCAATAGGCTCAGTTACACAATGAAAAAGCACAGGCTAACAAAATGAATAGGGAAGCATGTTCCACCTTCTGCTGCATACAGGAAATACACCTCAACATCAAAGATATGCATTACCTCAGGTTAAAGGGTTGGAAAAAGATTTTCCAACCAAATGAACCCAGAAGCTTTTCTAATATCTAACAAAATTGATTTCAAAACAAAATTAATCAAAAGAAATGAAAAATGATATTTTATACTTATCATAGGAAAAAATCTACAGAGACAATATCTCAATTTTTAAACACACCAACATTCATAAAAGAAATGTTACTAAAGCCTACATCATACATCAAACCTCACACATTCTTAGTGGGAAACTTTATTACCTCTCTCTCAGCAATGCACAGATGGTCCATAAAAAATTAAACTGAGAAATAATGGAATTAACAGTTGTTATAAATCAAATGAACCTAATAGATATCTACAGAGCATTTCACCCAAATACAATAGATTATACCAAGAAATTAACCATAAACTCAGTTTCAAAGCAAATCTAAACATTTCAAAGAATATTGAAATAACCCCTAGTATTTGACCGGGGGTTAAAGCCAGATAGCAACAACAATAGAAACCAAAGAAAGCCTTTAAACCCAATGGAAACTGAACAACTTCCTGTAAATACATAATCTCTCTCTCTCTCTCTCTCTCTCTCTCTCTCTCTCTCTCTCTCTCTCCAGCTATTTCCCAAATGAATTAAGACAAATAATACTAGATTTATTTCATCAAGATTTACCACACAATGCCTAGACATTAACTTATGTACTCTTATCTTCTAAGTTAATATGGCTACCTCCTAGCCAAAATCCCAGTTGTATTTGGATTTATTATTTTTATTATTGTCTGGCTTTCTGAATTTCATGTATGCTCTGCCATGATGTGTCTGGGCCCCTTTTCTCTTAGTGAATACTTGTTTCCTCTACTCTCTCTCTCCCCTCCTCTGGCTAGAAGAAGTTTTGCCCTACTATTTCTTCTGCCCAGCCATTGGCTGGGCAGCTTTTTATTGGCAAGTCAGAGAATAAATGAGGAGCAATATTTACACAAACTTGAAGCAGGAGATTCTAGAATAAGGATTATAATGCCATGTCTAGATTGCAACATGATATGGTGGCAGAGAAATCAGCATTTGAAAGATATAAGGAAAATCTTTATACAGTGCACAAAAACATTATATCAACAACTCCCTACTGAACAAGTACTAGGTAAAGACAGAAATAAAGAAAATAATTTAAACAACTTCCTAGAACATAGTGGAGCATGTGCGCTTATTACATGCTGGAGAATCCTCTGCGTATATGTGCAGGAGTGGTCCAAGAAAACATGCTCCAATATGTTCATAGCAGCCTTAATTATAATATCCAAAAGCTTGAAAGAACCCAGATGTCCCTCAATAGAGGAATAGATACAGAAAATGTGGTACATTTACACAATGGAGTATTACTCAACTATTAAAAACAATAGTTCATGAAATTCTTAGGCAAATGGATGGAACTATAAAATATCATCCTGAGGGAGGTAACCCAATCACAAAAAACCACACATGGTATGCACTCACTGATAAGTGAAGCTTGAAGTACCCAAGATACAATTCACAGACCAAATGAAGCTCAAGAAGAAGGAAGAACAAAGTATGGATACTCTGGCAGGCTGCCAGACAGCGATCTGTGAGGAGGAGCCGCACAGAGCAGCAGTTCAGGTGCCCCAGCCAGGCGTGGGCTCTGTGCCCTGAGGGGGGGACCCTGCACTCCCTGCAGCCTCCGTCATCTTCACGGCTGTTTGGATCTAGCAGGAAGAACCAAGGTACCTGAGATATCCCAAATTTAAGACCTCTGGGGACTCAGGCGGCCAGACAGCAATCTGTGAGCAGAAGCACCCCCTCCCCACCAGCAGCGGTTCAGGTATCTCAGTCATGGGGAAATAGTCTTAAGAGCCCACAGGAGTTTCAAGCACCAGCTAGTAACTACAGGACCAAGTACCACCAGAGATAACCAGATGGCAAAATGCAAATGTAAGATCATTACTAACAGAAATCAAGGCAATATGGCAGCATACGAACCCAGTTCCCCAACAGCAATAAGTCTTGGATACCCCAACACACCAGAAAAACAAGATTTGGATCTAAAATTACTGGTCAGGATGCTGATAGAGGAACACATAGATAAATTTCTTAAAGTAATAGAGGAGAAAATGGATCAAAAGTTATAAGCCCTTTCAAGGCAAACACAAAAATCACTTAAAGAAATTCAGGAGAATATGGATCAAAAATTAGAAGCCAATAAAGAGGAAATACAAAAATTACTTAAAGAAATACAGGAGAACGTGGGTCAAAAAGTAGAAGTCATGAAAGAGGAAACACAAAAATCTCTTAATTACATGAAAGCCGGGTGGTGCCTGTAATCCCAGCACTCTGGAAGGCAGAGGCAGGCAGATTTCTGAGTTCGAGGCCAGCCTGGTCTACAGGGTGAGTTCCAGGACAGCTAGGGCTATAGAGAGAAACCCTGTGTCGAAAAAAAAAAGTATTACATGAAAACACAAACAAGCAAGCAAAAGATCTGAACAAAACCATCCAGAATCTAAAAACAGAAGTGGAAATAAATAAGAAATCACAAAGGGAGACAACTTTGGAGATAGAAAACCTTGGGAAGAAATCAGAGGCCATAGATGCAAATATCAACAATAGAATACAAGAGATAGAAGACAGAATCTCAGATGCTGAAGATACCATAGTAACCATGGACTCAACAATTAAAGAAAATGCAAAAAGCCCAGGACCAGATGGTTTTAGTTCCCAAGCCACACAAACACATAAGAAAGAAAATTACAGACCAATTTTCGTCATAAACAGTGATGCAAAAACACTCAATAACATATTCACAAACCAAATCCAAAACACAGCAAAAAGATTATCCATCATGATCAAGCAGGTACCATCCCAGAAATGTAGGGATGGTTCAACATACAAATATCTGTCAATATAGTCTACCATATAAATGAACTGAGTGTGAAAAAAAACATGGTCATATCATTAGATTAAAATAAACAAAAACCAAAAGATCAACAAAAACAAACAAAAAAATTTGGTAAAATCCAACATCTTTCATAATGAAAGTCTTAGAGTGATCAGGTATAAAAGGGTCATACCTAAACTTAATAAGACAATATATAGGTAATTGAAAGCCAACATCAAATTAAATGGAGAGGAACTCAAAGCAATTTCACTAAAATCAGAAATAGGATAAGGCTATCCACTCTCTCAGTATCTGACTATTCATTATAGTAGTTTAAATTCTAGATGAAGCAATAATACAGCTAATGGAAATAAAGATAACATAAATTGTAGTGGAAGATGTCAAAGTATCACTATTTGAAGATGTTCTGATAGTATATATAACTGACAAAAAGATTCTACCAAGGAACTGCTATACTTGATAACCATCTTCAGTGAAGCAGAGGAGACTCCTTTATTATGGTGGGAATAGAAACTTGTACATCCGTTTTGGAAGTCACTATGGAGGTTTCTCAGAAATTTTGGAGTTGATCTACCTCTAGACCCAGGTATACAAGTCCTGAGCATACGACATGACACAAAAAAGATGCCCCAACATACCACAAGGACACTTGCTCAGTTATGTTCATAGCAGATTTATTCATAAGTCAGAAATTTGAAACAATCTAGATGTTGCTGAACCAAAGAATGGATCAAGAAAATATGGTACATTTACCCAATGGAATACAATTCAGCTATTAAAAACAAAGACATCATGCAATTTACAGGCAAATGAATGGAACTAAAAAATATCATCCTGACTAGTGTAATCCAGACACAGAAAGATGCTCATGGTATGTACTCACCTATAAGTGGATATTAACCATAAAGTATAGGATACCCATTCTATTATCCACAGACACAAAGAAGCTAAGTAACAAGGGGGTACTTGAATCTCATCTCAGAAGGGGAATAAAATGGACATCAGAGATGTATGTATGTATGTATGTATGTATGTATATATGTATGTATGTATGTAGGAAACTGGAAAGTAGAGGGTTTGAGTAATTGAACAGGAGTGGCTATCAGGTGTGGGAAGAGGGAAGGCACTTAAATGGCTAGAAGAGAGAAGGGGAAATATTGTTGTTGGGAATCTCTGGAACTGTACAGCCTCCTGGGAATCTGTGGGGATCATCTTAGATGACACTCCTAGCAGGAGATAATGTAGAGGCTGATGTGGTCACCTCAAGTAACCAGCCAGAACTTCTAGTGGATGGTGGGACACTGACTGACTCCCAAAATATTCCACCCAAAATTTGTCCTGCCTACAATATGTACAAGGATAAAAATGAGCAGAGATTGAGGGGATGGGCAAACAACTGGTCCAACTTGAAACTCATCCCATGGAGAGTCAACTCCCAAACACTGTTAATGATACTTCTCTATACTTGCCTAGAGAACTATTCTCTAGTATAACTATTCTGAGAGGCTTCATCCAGTAGCTTATGGAAACAGATGCAGAGATGCTCAAACATTGGGTGGGGCTGGGAGAGTTTGGTAAAAGAGTAGGAGGAAGAATTGATGGAGCCAGAGGGATCAAGGACACCACAAGAAGATAAACAAATTACCTGGGCCAATGGGGTCTCAGAGAGACTGAACTCAGAGAGAATGAAAGAGCATGCATGGTCTGTAACTAGGCTGCCTATACATATATAGCATAAATGCAGCATGGTCTCCATCTGAGTCCCCTAAAAAAATTGTGGGAGGATGTCTTTGACTCTGTTGCTTCCTTTTAGATCACTTTCCCCTAGTTGAGCTGCCTTGCTGGTCTCACTTGGGTAAGGATGTGTTTAATCCTTCTGCAACTTGATGTGCTAGGGCTCTGTTACCCATGGTGGGGGGGCTTCTCTTCTTAGTGGAGAAGGGAAGGGATGTGAGGGTAGGACTGAAAGTAGAGAAGGGAGGGTTGCTTTGATAAAAATGTAAAGTGACTAAATAAACAAAAGGAAAACAATGAGATAGAAACCATGGAAGGAAGACCCTTAACAATACCCACAAATATAAAATATCTTGGGGTAGCATTATCAAGCAAGTGAAAGAACTGTATGATAAATACTTCATGTCTTTGAAGAAAGAAATTGAACAAGATAACAGAAGTTGGAAAGATCTTCCATGCTCATAAATCAGTAGGATAAAAATGGTAATTCTACCAAAAGCAATATCCAGATTCAAGTAATCCCCATCAAAACTCCAGCACAATTTACAGACCTTGAAAGAACAGTCAACTTCATATAGAAAAACAAAAATCTCAGGATAGTTAAAACAATCCTGTACAATAAAACAACTTCCAGAGATATCATCCCTGATTCCAATCTGTACTACAGAGCCATAGTAATAAAAACTGCACAGTATTGGCATAAAAAGCAGCTGGTTGATCAATGGAATCCAATCAAAGGCATAAATCCACACACTTATAGACACCTGGATTTTGATAAAGAAGCCAGAAATATAAAATGGAAAAAGAAAGCATCTTCAACAAATGGTGCTTGTATAATTGCATGTCAGTATGTAAAAGAATGCAAATAAATCCATAACTATCACCTGGCAAAAAACCCAAGTGGATCAAAGACCTTAATGTAAAGCCAGATATACTAAATCTAGTAGAACAGAAAGTGGAGAATAGCCTTAAACACATTGATACTTGAGACAATATAGGCTTAGATTTTTCAAAACTACTTTAATTAGGGTTCTCAAATACTTCAATTCCCCTTCTACCTCACTGTCCACAGGTAAGGGAGGAAAAAAGGTAAACAGGACAAGGACCTGCTCAGATGTTTTGGGGGGTGATTCTAATCTCCTTTAGTCAGGATATCAGCAGTCCAGTTCAGCAGTGTCAGCATACCAAGAGCCCACTTCAAAAGTGCCACCAAACACAAATCAGCAATGGTGGCAAGAGCCAGAAGAAACTACCCGGCCTCTGCTGAATCGAGACAAGTCATTAGGAATTATCAGGACCTGCCAGAATGCCAGGTGTTCTCTGCCTTGCCTGTCTCAGTGAAGTGAAGATCAGCAAGGACTCGAGACCAATGAAGAGCTGCACAGCCAGCTGCGCAAATGCCCCTTCATTGTCCATTGAGTCCTATTTATACTGTCTCTAAACGTCACATGCCCAGCCATGGGACTTTCCTCAGCAAAATAGCACAGGAGTCTGCATCATGTGACACAACCAGAAACTTCCACTTCAAGACAACTTCCTGGACAGGACACCAATAGCATAGGCACTAAGCTCAACCATTAATAAACTGGACTTCATGAAACTGAAAAGCTTCTGTAAGGCAAAGGAGATTGTCAATAAGACAAAATGGCAGCCCACAGAATGGGAAAAGATTTTCACCAACTTCATATCTGACAGAGGGCTAATATCCAAATATATAAAGAACTCAAGAAATCAGGCAAACTAAATAATCCAATTTTAAAAACTGTACAGCTATAAACAGAATTCTCAACAGAGAAATATATAATGGTGAGAAGTACTTAAAGAAATGTTCAACATGCTAAGCCATCAGGGAAATGGAAATCAAAACAATTTTGAGATTCTGTCCTGCACCTGCTAGAATGGCTAAGAACAAAAAGACAAGTGACAGCTCATGCTGCTGAGGATGTGGAGCAAGGGGGACACTTCCATGGCTTATGGGAGGACAAACTTGTACAACCACTTTAGAAGTCAATAGGCTAGTTACTCAAAAAAATGGAAATTGTTCTACCTCAAGACCCAGCTATGCCACTCCTGGGCATATCCTGAAAGGACACTCCATCCTATCACAAAGACATTTATTGAACTATTTTCATATCAGATTTATTTATAATAGCCCAAATCTGTGAACAACTTAGGTATCCCTCAACCTAAGAATGGATAAGGAAAATGTAGTACACTAATACAGTGGAGTATTTATCACTCAGCTGTTAAAAAACAATAGCATCATGAATTTTTCAGGCAAATGGATAGAATTAGAAAAAAATCATCCTGAGTGAGGTAACCTAGATCCAGAAAGACAAACATAGGTACTAACATAAGAGGATATTTACAGTAAAGGAAATCATCCTACAGTCCACAGACCCAGAGAAGCTAAGAAACAAGGATGCAAGAATCTCCCCAGGAAAGGAAAATAGAATAGATTTTGCATGTGGAATTGGGGGAGGTGAGGCTAAGTATAGGAGGCATCAGATGGGAAGAAGAGGGATCAGGTAGTGGGGACAACGTGGATGGAGGGAGAAACTACTGGAATTGAAGGGCTTTTAGGGGAGCCATGGAATGCTATACTAGTGCAATAGAAACACCATGGGATTATGAGAGTAATGCTATCAAAGGCTCCTAGCACTGGAAGACAGGGAGCCAGAACTGCTCATCTCTGAAACCAGGAAAGCTGAAATCCAGCAGCAAAATCTTTTACCTACAGTGTGTCCTGCCTGCAGAATATTCTGGGAACAGAACTTAGCTGAATCATCATCATCATCATCATCATCATCATCATCATCATCATCATCATCATCACCATCATCTCCTCCTCCTCCTCCTTCATCTTTCTTCTTTCTTCTTCATCTTTTCTGCTGTGTCTGCTGCTTCTGCTTCTTCTTCATTGATGATAGAGTGAATATGTGTGTCTGAGTGGGGGGGAGGGAGGGATGAGACAGAGAAGGAGAGGGAGAGGGAGAGGGAGGACTGAATGAGAGGGATTGGGGACAGTGCAAAAGAACCTGACTCTTAGAATCCACTGTCTCATGGGGGTTCACAGAGATCAGGGAGACTGTCGGGGTCTGACCTAAATCCCCTGCATATGTGTTATGGATGAGTAACTTGGAATTCTTATAGGAATCCTAAGAGTGGTAGCAGGGGCAGACTCTCTTGCTTACTTGTGGGACCATTTTGCTCCTACAGGGTTGCCTTGTCCAGCATACATGTGATGGTATGTGCCAGGTCTTATTGTCGGTTTTTATGCTATGTTTGGTTTGTGTCACTGAAAGTCCTGTAGTTTTCTGAGAGCAAATACAAGGAGAGACTGGGGTGGGGGTAGGTGATGGAGGGAAAACTATGGTCAGGTCATAATATATGAGAGAAAATTAAAATATATACATTAAAAACATTTTTACTAAACTCAGAATCATGATTTTATTTCAGAAGTTTGCTTATATTTTTGTTAATACTGTGACCACACAGAAGTCAATGAAAATGTGGTGCCCATCTGAAATCATCTATTTTGTCTCTAATGACAAATTTATCCTATGGACTTTATAAGTATTTTCAATGAGCTGGTACTGCTGATATCAAAATAATAATTTTTTAAAAAAGGACACACAAGGTGCAAACATTTTTACTATGGCTAACAGGCCAGTGCCAACCAATTTGTTGTTGTTTTGTTTGAGCTCTACCCAAGCATGAAGTGAATTGTTAAAATGGAAGCTAACCTTTGCAGTAAAATCAGAATATGCTACTCTGCACTCTTATTTATAATAAAATGATACACAAGTCCCAATCATATAACATGCAGTGATGGTAATAGTCAATCTGTATAGTCAACTCTTCTTGGGAATAATGAAAGTATACTCCAGAAAATGTCTTCACTTGATGCTCTTTGACCATGCACATAGTTACTGTGTTTCAATATGAAGCAGAATTTTTATCTGGCAGGACTATGCCCTTATCAAGGTAGTAGCTTCAGTACTAATGGGTATCCTTCCATTCACTGTAAAAAGTAAAAGCAAACACTGACAACAACAAAAACCTGTGTTGGTTTGTTGTTCTAATATTGTCATCTAGTGGTTACCTTAGTTCAGTGTTAATCTCATACAATGACACCTGCCATTAGATCATATGGGAAAAGTAGCCGCAGGGGGCTAACTGGTGTTCAGCTGTACTTCCCTGGTGCACAGCATGGGCTTCTTTTTCTTCCAGTTATTTTCTATTTCAGACAGGTACTCAGTAGGGAGCTTCAAATCTTCACAATACTTTGATATCACACAGAAACTGTGTGATACTGATACAGGTGGGATTAAACATCTAAATCCTGTCAGTGAGTAGGTATGTTGCCGCCCAGGTATGAAAAGGAGCCCTTCAGGTGAACTGATAACCACTTTAGGACTCGTGTCCTCACCATCTAACAACTTACTCAAGTAAGGAAAACATATTCTAAAGGTTTGAGGCACAAACTAACGGAGGCAGAAGCAGCTCCCTTGTGCTGGTGTGTAGCCTGTGCAGGAGCCTGCTGCCCTGTCCTTAAGGGGGGTTGTACATTCATTTTAATGCTTTAGTGTCTTCAAAATATTAAAAATCTTTGAGCAAAGGGTTCCACATTTTCCTTTTAGATAACATCTTAGTGATAATTCAGACTGTACTGGTTATAGAATAGGCTATTTATAAACTATATGCTATTCTGATAATCTATTTTATTATTCATGAAGTAAAGATAATTATTGCCCTTGCTTCATAGAATGGTGTTTAAGAGTATGTGAAACACCTTAGCTTAATAAGCAGCAGATCATAAATACTGAATAACCCAAGTTCATTGTGTAGTGTTCCACACCACACAAACCAAAGATAATATTTGAAGATGCATTCTTTTATTTTTCTCTCCTTTTCCATATTAGTCACTGCTGAGTTTGGTTTATCCTTCAATTCATTTTATTATACTTATCAATAGTCACATAGAATTACCAGATGTGTTTTTACATAAAAGTGTGAACTTAACGTACATACAATTCTGAATTGTACATCTTGAACATAATTTTATGAGCTATCAAGCTTGATTCAAGAAAGGCTCTATGAAATAAGATGTAGTGTTATTAGCTTCTATTTTCCAGCAAAGACAACAATTTCAGACACTGTTTGATTTAGATTGGGCATCAATAAGAGTTAGATGTAAAATCCATTGTTCTAATTCCTAACCATTCTATCACAATATAGATGCAATGCTATTGTTTAGGTATAGGCAAGAATGGGGGTTAATGAATTTGAGACTCATGAAAAGAGTAAAGAAATGCAAGTGACAAGAATTTCAGGAAAATTCAGTTTTTACTGGCTTGACTCTGAAGTATATGTAGAGAAAAGAAGCTATGCAGATAGATGTGGAATGAGGTGGATGTATGCCTGAAGGAATCAACAGAGGATCATAGAATGGAGATGACCAGTTATATTTATGTATAGAAATATTTAAATTATTATTATTATTATTATTATTATTATTATTATATACTCTTTATTTACATTTCAAATGATTTCCCCTTTCCTGGTTCCCCCCTCCCTGAAAGTCCCATATGCCCTCTCCCCTCCGCCTGTTTCCCAATCAACCTCCTCTGCTTTCCTGTCCTGGTATTATTCCATTACACTGGTGCATTGAGCCTTTCCAGGATCAGGGGCCTCTCCTTCCTTCTTCTTGGGCATCATTTGATATGTGAATTGTGTCTTCAACTCTACATCTGACAACTAATATCCAATATATACAAAGAACTCAAGAAGTTAGACTCCAGAGAGACAAATAACCCTATTAAAAATGGGGTACAGAGCTAAAAAAAGAATTTTCAGATGAGGAATAACAAATGGTTGAGAAGTAACTAAAAAATGCTCAACGTCCTTAGTCATCAGGGAAATGCAAATCAAAACAACCTTGAGATTTCACCTCACACCAGTCAGAATGGCTAAGATAAAAAACTCAGGAGAGAGCAGGTGCTGATGAGGATGTGTAAAAAGAGGAACACTCCTCCACTGCTGGTGGGATTGCAAGATGGTACAGAAAATGTGGAAATCAGTCTGGGGGTTCCTCAGAAAACTGGGCATGATACTACTGGAAGACCCCTTTATACCACTCCTGGGCATATACTCAGAGGATTCTCCCTTATGTAATAAGGACAGATGCTCCATTATGTTCATAGCAGTTCTATTTATAATAGCCAGAAGCTGGAAAGAACCCAGATGTCCCTCAACAGAGGAATGGATACAGAAAAATGTGGTACATTTACACAATGGAAAACTACTCAGCTATTAAAAACAATGAATTCATGAAATTCTTAGGCAAATGTGTGGAACTGGAAAATATCATCCTAAGTGAGGTAACCCAGTCACAAAAGAACACACATAGTATGCACTCACTGATAAGTGGATGTATGGAATTCTTAAATAACAAATACTTTTAAAGAATGTCTGATGGGTAGAGAGGAACTATAGCTCAGTAACTATTAGCAAAGCAGTCCGCCTTAATCAAAATTCAGCTTCTTTACATGCAGACTGGGTAAATGGATGGAAGGCATTATGAGAAATTAGGGCAACTATTGCAACTATTACTAAAATATATTAAGGCAAGAGATTTCAGTTAGTATTTAATGAAGATTTTAAATAGTATATCATACAGGTAGCATTCATTGAATGCTAAATTGGAGTTTTATTTACTGTAAACTTTTTTATTTTCTATATTCTTTGTTTACATTCCAAAGGCTTTCCCCTTTCTCAGTTCCCCCCTCACCATATATCCCATGAGTCCTCTTCCTTCTGCCCATTCCTCAGTCACCCCCTCCCATTTCTTTGTTCTGGTACGCCCCTACAATATTGTATCAAGTCTTTTCAGGACCAGGGCCCTTTCTTCACTTCTCCTTGGGAATCATCTGATTTGCTAATTGTGTCTTGAGTAGTCAGAGCTTCTGGGCTAATTAATATCCACTTATCAGTGATTGCATTTCATGTGTATTCTTTTGTGATTGGGTTAGCTCACTTAGGATGATATTTTCCAGTTCCAACCATTTGCTTACAAATTTCATGAATTTATTGTTTTTAATTGCTGAGTAGTATTCCATTGTATAAATATGCCACAATTTCTGTATCCCTTCCTCCATTGAGGGGCATCTGGGTTCTTTCCAGCTTCTGGCTATTATAAATAAGGCTGCTATGAACATAGTGGAGCATGTGTCCTTGTTGCCTGCAGGGGAATCCTCTGGGTATATGCCCAGGAGTGGTGTGACAGGATCCTCTGGAAGTGTCATGTCCAATCTTCTGAGGAACCGCCAGACTGATTTCCATAGTGGTTGTACCATCTTGCAATCCCACCAGCAGTGGAGGAGTGTTCCTCTTTCTCCACATCCTCGCCAACACCTGCTGTCTTTTGAGTGTTTAATCTTAGCCATTCTGACTGGTGTGTAAAATCTCAGGGTTGTTTTGATTTGCATTTCCCTAATGACTAATGATGTTGAACATTTCTTAAGGTGCTTCTCAGCCATCTGAATTTCCTCAGGGGAAAATTCTTTGTTTAGCTCTGTACCCCATTTTTTAATAGGGTTATTTGGTTCTCTGGGGTTTAACTTCTTGAGTTCTTTGTATATATTGGATATTAGACCTCTGTAGATGTGGGGTTGGTAATCTTTTCCCAATTAGTTGTTTGCTGTTTTGTCCTTCTAACTGTGTCCTTTGCCTTACAGAAACTTTGTAATTTTGTGAGGTCCCATTTGTCAATTCTTGATCTTAGAGCATAAGCTATTGGTGTTCTGTTCAGGAACTTTCCCCCTGTGCCCATGTGCTCAAGGGTTGAACATGGGTACTGTAAACCTTTTAAGACAAAGATTAAATAATTGTGCTTTTAGTTACATTAAATGTGCTAGAAAAAAGTTGTTCATGAACATGTGTTCTATTCCTAAGGAAAAAATTCACAGAAATTAAATTAATGGGTAATGGAGTTTAAAAAGTTTTTAAAGACTTGATGCAGTTTGAAGAATATGTTCTTCATGTAGGTTTTTAAAAGGCTTCATTTACAACAGTAAGACTTTTGTCTCCATAAGCTTCACCTCATTGCCTGTTATCATTAAAATGAAGTGAATGGTTTGGTTTTGTATTGTAGAACTACTTGTACTCATTAAAATTAAAACTCCTAGGCCAAGATATTTTATTCTGGAGATTTTATACTTGTAATTCAGATATTCTGGGCCACTGATGCCTCCAAATAGTTATGCGTAATCACCCATCTCTTGTGCACACCTGTGTTTGCTGTTCTCACTTGGAGATAGGTGTGGTCATGAGATAAGCACTGAGTCAGAGTGATCAGCACATTTCTATGACTGGATAGGTCAACTCTCAAGTACGGCTCTCCATGTTCTTTTCTTTTGGATAAATGGAATGGGAGCAGTGTTGGAGACTTTGGAAAGCATTTACTTAATACTGCTCACCCCTTGAGGCCCATTTTACCTGGCAACTGTCTCTTATGTAAACAGAAATTTAGAAAGGTCCTTACCTAACTCTTCCACGCGGGTCCCCATGCTCAGTCCAATGTTGGTTGAGTTCATTCACATCTGTACTGGTCAGGCTCTGGGAGAGCCTCTCAGGGGACAACCATACCAGGTTCTTATCAGCAAGCCCTTCTTGGCATCAGCAATAGTGTCTGGGTTTGGTGTCTGCAGATGGAATTGATCCCTAGGTAGGTCCTTCAGATTTGCATCACTCTTTGTTCCTGCATTTCCCTTTGACAGAAGAAACTCTAGATTATTATTTTTGAAGTGGGTGGCCCCATCCCTCAAGTGGGGGCCGTGTCTATCCCATGGATATGATCTCTATAGGTCCTATCTCCCCTTTGATGGGTATTTTGGCTAATGTCTGAATAACCATGATATAACTCACAAACTATATGAAATCCAAGAAGAAGGAAGACTGCACCAAAGTGTGGTTGTTACAGTTCAAAGTGGGAAGAAAATAATGTAGGGAGGTAAATGGAGAGAGGGATCTGGAAGGGGAGAAATGGAGGAGGGACAAAGGAGACTGGTTCCTATACAGGAGTGATGGGGGCATAGTACAGAGGGTCAGAAATATGAAAGGAGTGTGTAGCAGTGGGGGAAGGGGAACTGGTGGTAGCCACTAGAAAGTCCCATATGCCAGGGACCCAAGAGTTTTCCAGGACCCAACAGAGAGGACATTAGCCCCAAAATATATTTTTAAATAAAACTAAAAAACCTATAAAGTATTGGCTACTGGAGAGATAGTTTACTGGTTGACAGTACACATAGAGAACCAAGATTCAGTTCCTAGAACCCACACATGTCTGTAATATCTGCTGCAAGTATACCTTCATGCATGTGATGCACATAAAATCACACAGGCATGCATACATACATACATAAAATAAGTAAATCATTTTTAAAAATTAAAAAATTATAAAGCATTAGGACAACAAAGTAATATTAATAAAAGTTACTATTTAACTGGAGCCAGGGATGTATTCGGTGTATTCTATATCCACATTGTCACACTTTCTAGAAATGAATTCAATATGACACATGTCTTGGGTATTGTCCAAGAAGATTTAGTTTTGCTGGAGAAGCTAAAAGAATCTCATTATGAGTTAGTCCCATGACATGGACTCAAGATGGTTTCAGACACAGGTACCTCCAGTGTTTGAATAGGGTTATAGGTGATAAAATTCATAACTTGAACTGATATGACCCAAAGTTAAGCCTGGGGAATAGAAAATGAGATAAAATTGTACTAGGGAAACAAAATCCTTGTTTTAGTTGTATAAAAAGGAATATCTTTTATTTTATTATAGAAAAGGGATGTTAAAATACACTACAAGTTGTCAAATTTATACATGTCAAAGTCAAGCATTATTCAGTGTGAGTAAGAGCAGACTGGAGATACCTTCAGCAGGATACAATGTAGAGCTCCATTTCATTTCCTGGAAACATAGATATCCCATGGATACAGCAGATTATGTTAGCCAGAATCAAATTTATAAATTGCAATCAATAGGTCTTCACTGTAAAATTGCCACTTTGTATGTATTTCATACTTTATTTTATGCTGTGACATAGAGTTGCCACAAGTATAGACAGGAAATAAATATTTTCTGTGACATGATACATACTATAGTGGCTGTGTTTACAAAGTTCAATTTTTAAATAGTTCCTAGATGCAGATATATATTGCTTTTCAAAAATATGGATTGTTTTTATCAACTAAGAAGGGATTTATTAAGGGAGCCAGTGTTCTCTGGATTTCTGCTTGCATTTCTCACATACAGCAGTACACGACTATACATGAGCAGTGCACAATCACTAGTTACAACATTGAGCAGTTGTGCTCTTGAGATGTTGGCATCATGGGGCTGATGTTGACATTAACCATGTTAATTTTATAAGGGGGCAGTATTTTGAAATGTGTATATATTAGATCAGAACAACTATACTTGGAAAATAATTCTAATTTTTATACCTTGTAAAAGTCATTTGACTTTTTTAACTATAAGCTTTTAATTGTATTGTTTTTTAATACGACTAAGATAAAAAACTCAAGAGACAACAAGTGCTGGCAAGGATGTGGAGAAAGAGGAACACTCCTCCACTGTTGGTGGGATTGCAAAATGGTAAAACCGCTCTGGAAATCAGTTTGGCAGTTCCTCAGAAAACTGGGCATGTCACTTCCAGAGGACCCTGGCATACCACTCCTGGGCATATACCCAGAGGATTCCCCTGCATACAATAAAGACACATGCTCCACTATGTTTATAGCAGCCTTGTTTATAATAGCCAGAAATTGGAAGGAGCCCAAATATCCCTCAAAGGAGGAATGGATACAGAAAAATGTGGTATATTTATACAATGGGATACTACTCAGCAATTAAAAATAATGAATTCATGCAATTTGTAGGTAAATGGTTAGACCTGGAAAATATCATCCTGAGTGAGTTAACCCAATCACAAAAGAATACACATGAAATGCAATCACTGATAAGTGGATATTAATGAGCCCAGAAGCCCTAAATACTCAAGGTACAATTAGCAAGTCAAATGATTCCCAAGAAGAAGAAAGGAGAGGACCCTGGGCCTGTAAAGATTGGATCCAGTTTTGTAAAGAAACCGTGGGGGGAGGGGGAATGATTGGGGAATAGTTGGGTGGGAGAGGAACTATGGGACGTATGGTGGGTGGGAACTGGGAAAGGGGAAAGCCTTTGGAATATAAACATAGAATAAAGAAAATAAAAATTAAAAAAAGTTTAATATCCTTGATAAAGTTTCCGTTCAAAATAACTGTGGCCGATATTTTATTTCATTTAGTATTATGTTAATAAATACCCATGTATTATTGTAAAAAAAAAAAGAGTAATATTACAAGTAAGGAGGAAATGGTATCAATACATAAAATGATATGTAAGCATAAGGCAATAATAACAGTAGTTTGATGAAGAAACAATGGGTGTGTAAAGAAACATGAAAAGGAATACACCTATTGTTGTGAATGATGCCACACTATTGTTTGAGCAAACAAGAAATTATAAGTGTCATGCAGTTTTCACATCCAACTGAACTGAGCACAGGAAAACTTCCCAAAAACAGGAGGGATGACATATCTATCCAGCCATCTATCTTTTCTTTCTTTCTTTCTTTCTTTCTTTCTTTCTTTCTTTCTTTCTTCCTTCCTTTCCTTCCTTCCTTCCTTCCTTCCTTCTTTCTTTCTTTCTTTCTTTCTTCTTTCCTTCCTTCCTTCCCTCCTTCCTTTCTTTCTTTCTCTCTTTCTTTCTTTCTTTCTTTCTTTCTTTCTATCACCTATCTAACTTAGACAGTTATAGTGTATGTGTGTGTACACATACTTGGAGGCTACAGGTCAATGCTGAAATCTTCCTCTTTCACTCTCTTTTCTATCTCTTTATTTATCCTTCCTTCCTTTCTTTCCTCTCATCCTTCTCTTTGTCCTACTCCTTTCCTTCTCCTCTTCCTCCTCTGTTTGGTGACTAGATCTTATTCTGGGCTGGCCTAAGACTCACCAGTATTGATCTGCTCTCACCTCCAGTGTTGAGATTGAAGGTATGGGCTATCCTGTCTGCTTCTCCACCTCTAGTTTATATCTTGATCTAGTGTTTTTATTGAATCAGGGATTATCTATGTCAGCTAAACTCTCTGTCTCTAACACACAGTCTTAGGATTACAGATAAACACCAAGTGGATCAAGAATCTCAACATAAAGCTGGATACGCTGAGTCAAATAAAAGAGGAAGTGGGAAGAGCCTTGAACTCTTTGGTACAGAGGGAAATTCCCTAAGCAGAACTCCAATGGCTCATGCTCTAGAGCCATGCTCTAGAGCCAAACAACCCAATGAAAAAATGGCATATAGAACTAAACCTATAATTCACAGGAGAGGAATCTCAAATATCTGAGAAGCACCTAAAAAGTGCTCAAAGTCCTTAGTGATCAGAGAAATGCAAATCAAAACGACCCTGGAAACCTTACACCAATCAGAATGACTAAGGTCAAAACCTCAGGTGATAACATATGTTGGCAAGTATGTGGAGAAAAAGGACACAATTCATATGCCAAATGGTGTCTGACAAGAAGAAAGGAGTGGACACTAGTGCTGGAAAGGATCAAAGCATCAGTGTAGGGGAATACAAGAACAGGGATGTGGGAAGGGGTGGATGAGGTAAATGAGAGCAAACCAAAGGAAATAGAAAAATTAACAATAAATGAAAAATAAATAAATAAATAAATAAATAAATAAATAAATCAGAAAAACTTTAACGTTAGAGTTCCTTGAAATTGGAACCTTTTGAAAATTCAAGACTGCTGTAAAAAGTAAAAACTACAGTGTGTGTATAAGCACTAAAAATATATAGAAAAAAATTTAAAAGTAGATGTTCCTAGTGGGCTATTAAAATGTGACTTAAATACTATTATCAATTTTACGTTTTTCTTCTTACTATGATTATTAATGGAATATTTTCTACAAATGCATTCTTTCCCTGTACTATGCCCTTGGCCCACCGTATGTTTTTTTGCTTTTTGCTTATGCTTTTTTCATGTGCACCATCATGTTCTACATCAGAAGAAACCCCTCCTGCACAGAATATGTGGGAATTAGAGGAAGTCACTGACCAGAACATCACTGACACCAGAGGAGAGATATGAAGCATTCTTTTTTAAATCAGAGAACCCCTGGAGCTGTCTAGCATCCTTTAGGCAGTTAGAAAAAGTCATTTATCCTATAGGAACACAGACTTGGGAGCCTGATTTTAAAGTTCTCTCTGACGAACTTTCCAGAGTCATCTTCTTTTTCATTGTAAGAATATGTCATGTATGGTTTTTACGTGATTCTGGTGCTAAAGCATGGAGCTAGAAATATTTCTTTCCATGGAAGATGTGAAATAGAGTCCAAAAAGGATTAGGTGTAGCAGTGAGTATATTATATATTAAATAAGATTTTATTCTCTTAAAATTACTTTCCAATCACATAAGCACACCATACATGTGATTTCAATTGGAAAACAAAAACAAAAAACCTACATTCTAATTGGCAAAGAATTATTTTCAAAATAAACAATATACTTTATGTATTCTGTTTAAAGGATCAGAAGGCAGCAGTTTAAAGTATTCTACATTTATTGTGCTGTTTGTAGGTGGTATTTCAATGAAATTGAATTCTTTCCCTTGATACTCTCGTTGTATTGATAGGTATTTTTATATCAAGAAAAGTAAGGAGGTAACATCTTATCATCAAATGTCTAGAAAAACCTTCATTCTAGCTGGGGTTTTTAAAGTTCTGTATAATGTTAGAGAAAAGATGATTAGAAGGTCAAGGCTCTGAGCAAACCTGCCTAGGGACTCCCCGTTTGTTGGTACAGTGGTTATTTTAGCTTGCTGTCACTCAACTTCCTTATCTACTCAATGCCCTCAGTTTTTGTCTGTAAAATACAGAAAGTCCTTGAGAAAATGCATTATGTGTTATAGTGCAAAGTAGGCTTATCATTGAGAAGGATATGTTAATGGGCTCATCTTCCATCTTTTGTGTTCATAAAACCAATCTGTGTTCCTGGAAATGTCTATGCTGCCCAGGCTGTAAAGACATATGTATATAGCACATTAACTGTTTTAGTAAGTAAATGTGGAGTTCAGTTGCTAAGGAAAAAGAGTGAGGCTCTCTGCTTTGTTAAATCTGTGGATATAAATCGCTCCACAGCCAAAGAAAGCATTTTTCAGATGGAGACATGGAAACGTGTTTTAGGGCCATGCTTCTATTGAACAAACCTGAAGCAAAGCTCAGTATTCCAGAGGAAGGTCAGGGGAGAAAAAGATAGAAAAAAGTAAAAGTGCAGATTTGTTTTACAGAGTTGTCTGATTCATATGCATAATGAATGACCTACATAAAAGATCAATTTTCATACAATTCTACAGTGGTTGGTGATTGTTTATAATGGTGGGAAGAGAGATTTGGGCACAGTAATCATGAGGTAAGTGAGGTCGAGATCAGAGTGAGCAAGATGGTGGGAACTTGAAATTATGATGGGTAAATTCACTTGCATTAATCACCAAGGCCAAGTATAATGACACATACATGTATAAAGAAAGCATAATGAAACTCCTTACTTTATACTCAGATGTGCATGGGTGCATGTGTGTGTGCTGGGGGGGGGACTTGGAGGGTTTGTTAGCATAAATCAACATGAGCATCAGTTGTCTACATAGTTATTGTGATGGAGAAGAGAATGGCAATAGTTCATGAGTGCTTGGCAAGTGTTCTCACTGTTTATGTTTCCATAGCTAAGTAATAGGACCATACCTAGAGTATGAAAATTGTGGCAGAATTTTATGTAAATGGTACAACATAGCAATGTACATTACTCTGCAAAATATGATATAAACAAATAGTACTGCTAAAAAGAGGGAGAAAAAGGATGATGTTGAAAATAAAATATCAAAACTAATTAATAAAAATTTGATATATAAGAATTATTCAGAAAATGTCACCGATGAAGAAAGTATGAATTGTGACAGTACAGTTTGGCATATCTGGATTAAAAATGTTCAAATCCAGAGTAAATTACACTGTGATTAATAAATCCAAGGGGCAAGACTGTAAAGGGAAAGAGACTTATCCATAAAAATTCAAAATAATAATGAATGCATGTTTATGTTTCATACCATAATATATTATAAATTACACAAAAACTTAAAAAGTCTATTCTAAATTTACATAAGACAAAAGTTTTATTGTCTTTTTTTTGTATTTAATTGGTTTGAGAGCAATGTACTGTACTGGAATATGAACTGCAATGTTGGCAACCTGATATTGGGCTTTGTGTTTTTCCAGCTCTCTGTCTGCAAGGTGAGAACAGCGCTGAGAGTAAGCAATGACCATTGACAGAGTCATCCAATTAGAATTTCAACCCATCATTTAGCTCCAAATGCTGTACCTCTGTGTCTATTAAAGCATTACCAGATCAAAGGTGTCATATCACGTTTCTGTAATTAGATGCCAATGTTGATTGATTGGTTGGTTGGTTAAAATCATATGACTTGCAAAAGCAAAATATAAATAATTATTAAATCAATAACAGTAAAATTGGATGAGAGTACTTAAAATGTTGCTCTCCTCAGAATATAAAAGTTAGTCTATGTCTTTTTTATACCATTTGACATAGTAATTTTATTTCTTCATGTGTAAGGTAAAATATCTATTATTAGCATTTATCTCATTCAAATTCTGATCAATATAACATAGTGTTATATACAAATAAATTTCCAAATAGAAAACTATTTAAGGAAGTTAAGGAAATAACATGGAATGACTAAAATTGATAGTTACAAAGAAAAAAATGAAAACAATTCATATGCCCATTCAAATGAGACAAGATTAACAAAGTATAGTTTGTTATATGAAAGTCATAATAAATAGCATTAAATGATAAGCAACACTGAGAATAACTCTTTGTGATATTATTAAATGAAAAATAAATACCCAAGAATAGAACTTTCATAAAATCACAACAGTGTAAGGCTCACTTTTAATAAGGCCACAAATAAAATGGGTGTTCTTTAGGAAGTTATATAAAACAAACTCTCTCTCTCTCTCTCTCTCTCTCTCTCTCTCTCTCTCTCTCTCACACACACACACACACACACATACACACACACAAACTCGTGGACACACACACAATACCACAGGTGTGAGTGCCTTTTTAATGTGTCTATAGAGTTTATACCTATTATATGCATACACAGACACATATACACACATACAGTAAAGAATTGATAAAACTAGGAATATGAATTATTGTTACCTAACACTAAGGCAGTGAGGACATGTATGAGACAGAAATTGGTGTCTCTCAGTGCCTGATTTTGTGAGAGGCAGTACTGAATTTTAAGGAATTTTAGATTTAGAAGTAAATGAAGAATAATAAGTGTCTTTAATGAGTAGTTTAAGACAAGTGAGGCTTGTTTTAAACCAAATATTTTGACTTCTATATTTATTCCTATAGGCCAAGAGGAAGAAAAAAAGACACATATTAAAATGTAAAATATATATTAAACTTATTTATAAAAGAGCAGGTTTTCATAAGCCTTTGTTATAGTATTGTGTTAAATGTTCTTTTCTTCTGTTTCTCTAGATCATATTAATTTACCATGGACAAATGCTTAGAACTCATTAAACATTGCTATCTTGAAAAATGGGTCTGTACATGAATAAGCTTGCATAAACATGAAGAACAAACTAAAAATGACTAGCTTTTGAGAAAGCTCATGACCATTCTTTGTAGCTAGCAGACATATAGAAAGCCAAGCTTAAACTTGTATTGGAGAGTCACTGGAAAGAGTGCATGCCAGATCCAAATAGTGATGAAACCTTATCTTTCCTAATAGACAAGTTGTCTAGCATTGACCCAGGAAATAAAACAGTTGGGTTTCAAACAGTAAAGTCATGTGGCCAGGTGCTATACTTGTTTGTTATTTCTGATGAAGCCGTATACAGGAAGTACTGATCAACACACTCAACACAGACATACAGTCAATAATTTGAGCCAGTAGGAACAGAGCATGACTCATCACAGAAGAAAACTTATTGGATGAAAACATGAATGCAAATTGACTCCACTGCATGCTCAGCTATCAATATTCCAGGACGATAAAATAGAATTAGAAAAACTTTCTTCCAAATTATGATTTTAAAAATATTTGGCCAAAACCTATTAGTCTATGAAAATTATAGTTTATTTCCATGATCATTTTAGCTCAAATATGAAGCATAGAATCAGGTGAACAATATACTTTACAAAATTCTATCATATGTATTTTTTGTAATCCATTGTTTACATTTTAGAACATCATCTATAATTCATACAGGATGTATATGTACATGTGTATATGTATGTATATATATATAGCTTTGTTTGACCAGGAACAGAAATGAAGTCTTGACAGTATTCAATAACTGAAAAATGTCCTCTGTTTTAAGAGTGTCAAGTAACTTTTTTTCCAAATGGATATGCGTGCTTGCGTGCGCACACACACACACACACACACACACACACACACACAGAGAGAGAGTTGTCTCGCTGCCTCAGAATTCCAGGTGCCATGATTACAGGTGTGCATCACCAAGTCCAGTTCCACTCTTTGTTTTTTATTTTGTTAACTGATTATTCATAATTTCTTATCAATCAGATTTTATTTGTGCTTACATTGATTTAAAGTTCATTTAAGGGTCTCCTTGTCAACAATAGGCACAAAATCTGTATGTAAAGATGGAACATCTAGGGGTTGACATAAAAGTTGCTGTGTTTGAATCTTCACATTAGAAAAATTACATAAGGTGATCTCCCAGCAGAATTTCACTTTTGATTGCAGAGGTGAGATCTCCACCTTCTCTCTGGAGGGGTTGCAGCTAGGAGCTATATATATATATATATATATTCTCTATTTACATTTCATTTCCCTTTTCCTGGTTCCCTGCCCCCCAGAGGTCTCACATGCCCTTTTCCCTCCCCCTGTTTCCCCATCCTCCCTTTCCCACTTCCCTGTTCTGGTATTCCCCTACACCTGATGCTTTGAGCCTTTCCAGAACAAGGGTCCACTCCTTCCTTCTTGTCAGACATCATTTGGTATGTGGATTGTGTCTTTGGTGTGACAAGATTCTAGGCTAATATCCACTTATCAGTGAGTGCATGCCATGGGTATTCTTTTGAGACTGGGTTACCTCACTTAGTATGATGTTCTCCAGCTCCATCCATTTCCCTTAAGAATTTTATGAATTCATTGTTTCTAATGATTGAATAGTATTCCATTGTGTATATATACCACATTTTTTGCATCCATTCCTCTGTTGAGGGACATCTGGGTTCTTTCCAGCTTCTGGCTATTATAAATAAGGCTGCTATGAACATAGTAGAACATGTATCCGTATTGCATGCTGGGGAATCTTCTGGGTATATGCCCAGGAGTGGTATGGCTGGGTCCTCCGGAAATATTGTGTCCAGTTTTCTGAGGAACTGCCAGACTGATTTCCACAGTGGTTGTACCAGCTTGCAATCCCACCAGCAGTGGAGGAGTGTTCCTCTTTCTCCAAATCCTCGCCAAAACCTGCTGTTTCCTGAGTTTTTATTCTTAGCCATTGTGACTGGTGTGAGGTGAAATCTCAGGGTTGTTTTGATTTGCATTTCCTTAATGACTAATGATGTTGAACATTTCTTAAGGTGCTTCTCAGCCATCCAAATTTCTTCAGGTGAAAAGTTTTTTATTAGCTCTGTAACTCATTTTTGATAGGGTTATTTGGTTTTCTGTGGTATAACTTCTTGAGTTCTTTATATACATTGGATATTAGCTCTCTGTCAGATGTAGGGTTGGTGAAGATCTTTTCCCAATTTGTTGGTTGCCGATTTGTCCTTTTGACAGTGTCTTTTGCCTTACAGAAACTTAGTAATTTTATGAGGTCCCATTTGTCTATTTTGATCTTAGAGCATAAGCTATTGGTGTTCTGTTCAGGAACTTTCCCCCTGATGTCCTCAAGGGTCTTCCCCAGTCTCTTTTCTATTAGTTTTAGTATGTCTGGTTTTATGTGGAGGTCCTTGATCCTCTTGGAGTTGAGCTTAGTACAGGGAGATAAAAGTGGATCAATTCTCATTCTTCTGCATGCTGACCTCCAGTTGAGCCAGCACCATTCATCGAAAAGGCTATCTTTTTTCCACTGGATCTTTTCAGCTCCTTTGTCAAAGATCAATTGGTCATAGATATGTGGGTTCAAATCTGGGTCTTCAATCCTATTCCATTGATCCACCTCCCTGTCACTGTACCAATACCATGCAGTTTTTAACACAATCGCTCTGTAGTACTGCTTGAAGTCCAGAATACTGATTCCCCCAGAAGTTCTTTTACTGTTGATAATAGTTTTAGTTATCCTGTGTTTTTTGTTATTCCAAATGAATTTGAGAATTGTTCTTTCTAACTCTATGAAAAACTGAGTTGGGATTTTGATGGGGATTGCATTGAATCTGTATATTGCTTCTGGCAAGATTGCCATTTTAATTATATTAATCCTGCCAACCCACTAGCATGGAAGATTTTTTCATTTTCTGAGGTCTTCTTCCATTTCCTTCTTCAGAGACCTGAAGGTTTTGTCATACAAATCTTTCCCTTGTTTGGTTAGAGTCACACCAAAATACTTTATATTGTTTGTGGCTATTGTGAAGGGTGTCATTTGCCTAATTTCTTTCTCAGCCTGCTTATCCTTTGAGTATAGGAAGGCTACTGATTTGCTTGAGTTGATTTTATAACCATCCACTTTGCTGAAGTTGTTTATCAGCTGTAGGAGTTCTCTGGTGGAGTTTTTTGGGTCACTTAAGTATACTATCATATCATCTGCAAATAGTGATAGTTTGACTTCTTCCTTTCCGATTTGTATCCCTTTTACTTTCTTATGTTGTTGAATTGCTCTAGCTAGTACCTCAAGTACTATATTGAAGAGATATGGTGAGAGGAGGCAGTCTTGTCTAGTCCCTAATTTTAGTGGAATTGCTTCAAGTTTATGTTTATTTTGATGTTGGCTATTGGTCTGCTGTAAATTGCTTTTACTATGTTTAGTTATGGGCAGTGAATTCCTGTTCTTTCCAAGACTTTTAGCATGAAAGGATGCTGAATTTTGTCAAATGCTTTTTCAGCATCCAATGAGATGGCCATGTGGTTTTTTCTTTGAGTTTGTTTATGTAGTGGATTACATTGATGGATTTCCATATATTAAGCCATCCCTGCATCCCTGGGATGAAGCCAATTTGATCATGGTGAATCATTATTTTGATGTGTTCTTGGATTCAGTTGACAAGAATTTTATTGAGTATTTTTGCATCGATGTTCATAAGGGAAATTGGTCTGAAGTTTTCTTTCTTAGTTGGGTCTTTGTGTATTTTTTGTATATGGTAATTCAAAAAATCATCAGATCCTACTACAAAAGCCTATACTCAACACAACTGGAGAATCTGGAGGAAATGGACAATTTCCTAGACAGATGCCAAATACCAAAATTAAATCAGGATTAAATAGGTCATCTAAACAGTCCCATAACCCCTAAAGAAATAGAAAGGTTCATAAAAAGTCTTCTAACAAAAAAGCACAGGACCAGATGGTTTTAGTGCAGACTTCTATCAGACCTTCTAAGAAGACCTAATACCAATACTCTTCAAACTATTCCACAAAATAGAAACAGAAGGTAACTCTTATAAAAGAAAGGATTTAATTGGTGACTTCCTTAGTTTCCCAGGGCTAGTCCATGATCATCATGGCAGATTAAGGAAACATGGACACTTCCTGCATTTCAACCATGACTGAACCTCCTGCTCTTGTCTGTTCATCCTTCCACTTTAGCACAGCTTCAATGTATTTTAGTCTTTGAAGCATCATAATTAGTTTTAAAAGTTTAATAAGTTATAATTCTTTGTTTCAAATTTTCCTTGATTCATTTTTTGTTTACTAGTTGAATTTTTTTCTTTTTTTCTTTTTTTTTTAATTTTTATATTCTATATTCTATGTTTCCATTCCAAAGGCTTTCCCCTTTCCCATTACCCCCCACCATATGTCCCATAATTCCTCTCCCCCCTGCTATTCCCCACTCATTCCCCCCCCCACGATTTCTCTGTTCTGGGTCTACAATACTGGATCCAATCATTACAGGCCCAGGGTCCTCTCCTTTCTTCTTCTTGGGAGTCATTTGACTTGCTAATTGTGCCTTGAGTATTTAGGGCTTCTGGGCTCATTAATATCCACTTATCAGTGATTGCATTTCATGTGTATTCTTTTGTGATTGAGTTAACTCACTTAGGAGGATATTTTCCAGATCTAACCATTTACCTACAAATTGCATGAGTTCATTATTTTTAATTGCTGAGTAGTATTCCATTGTATAAATATACCACATTTTCTGTATCCATTCCTCTTTTGAGGGATATCTGGGCTTCTTCCAATTTCTGGCTATTATAAATAAGGCTGATATAGTTGAGCATAGTGGAGCATGTGTCTTTATTGTATGCAGAGGAATCCTCTGGGTATATGCCCAGGAGTGGTATGCCAGGGTCCTCTGGAAGTGGCATGCCCAATTTTCTGAGGAACCGCCACACTGATTTACAGAGCGGTTTTACCATTTTGCAATCCCACCAACAGTAGAGGAGTGTTCCTCTTTCTCCACATCCTCGCCAGCACTTGTTGTCTCTCGAGCTTTTAATCTTAGCCATTGTGACTGGAGTGAGGTGGAATCTCAGGGTTGTGTTGATTTGCATCTCCCTGATGACTAATGATGTTGAACATCTCTTAAGGTGCTTCTCGGCCATCCGAATTTCTTCTGGTGAAAATTCTTTGTTTAGCTCTGTACCCCATTTTTTGATAGGGTTATTTGGTTCTTAGGGGTCTAACTCTTGAGTTCTTTGTATATATTGGATATTAGCCTTCTGTCAGATGTGGGGTTGGTGAAGATCATTTCCCACGTTGTTGGTTGCCATTTTGTCCTTCTGACAGTGTCCTTTGCCTTACAGAATCTTTGTAATTTTATGAGGTCCCATTTGTCAATTCTTGTTCTTAGAGCATAAGCTATTGGTTTTCTGTTCAGGAACTTTCCCCCTGTGCCCATGTCCTCCAGGGTCTTCCCATGTTTCTTTTCTAATAGTTTCAGTGTGTCTGGTTTTATGTGGAGGTCCTTGATCCACTTGGAGTTGATCTTAGTACAAGGAGATAAGAGTGGGTCAATTCACATTCTTCTGCATGTTGACCTCCAGTTGAGCCAGCACCATTTGTTGAAAAGGCTATCTTTTTTCCACTGGATGGTTGTGGCTCCTTTATCAAAGATCAAGTGACCATAAGTCTGTGGGTTCATTTCTGGGTCTTCAGTCCTATTCCATTGATCTACCTGCCTGTTGCTGTACCAATACCATGCAGTTTTTAACACAATTGCTCTGTAGTACAGCTTGAGGTCAGGGATATTGATTCCCCCAGAAGTCCTTTTATTGTTGAGAATAGTTTTAGCTATCCTGGGTTTTTTGTTGCTCCAGATGAATTTGAGAATTGCTCTTTCTAGATCTATGAAGAATTGAGTTGGGATTTTGATGGGGATCGCATTGAATCTGTATATTGCTTTTGGCAAGATGGCCATTTTTACTATATTGATCCTGCCAATCCAGGAGCAAGAAATATTTTTCATCTTCTGAGGTCTTCTTCGATTTCTTTCTTCAAGGACTTGAAGTTCCTGTCATATAGAACTTTTGCTTCTTTGGTTAGAGTTACGCCAAGGTACTTTATGTTGTTTGTGGCTATTGTGAAGGGTGTTATTTCCCTAACTTCTTTCTCAGCCTGCTTGTCCTTTGAGTACAAGAAGGCTACTGATTTGCTTGAGTTAATTTTATAACCAGCCACTTTGCTGAAGTTGTTTATCAGCTGTAGGAGTTCTCTGGTGGAGTTTTTTGGATCGCTTAAGTAGACTATCATATCGTCTGCAAATAATGATACTTTGACTTCTTCCTTTCCAATTTGTATCCCTTTGACTTCCTTATGTTGTCTAATTGCTCTCGCTAGAACTTCAAGTACTATATTGAAAAGATATGGAGAGAGAGGGCAGCCTTGTCTAGTCCCTGATTTTAGTGGGATTTCTTCAAGTTTCTCTCCATTCATTTTGATGTTGGCTACTGATTTGCTGTAGATTGCTTTTACTATGTTTAGGTATGGGCCTTGAATTCCTGCTCTTTCTAAGACTTTTAGCATGAAAGGATGCTGAATCTTGTCGAATGCTTTTTCAGCATCTAATGAGATGACCATGTGGTTCTTTTTCTTTTAGTTTGTTTATGTAGTTGATTACATTGATGGATTTCCGTATATTGAACCATCCCTGCATCCCTGGAATGAAACCTACTTAATCATGGTGAATGATCGTTTTGATATGCTCTTGGATTCCGTTGGCAAGAATTTTATTTAGTATTTTTGCATCAATATTCATAAGAGAAATTGGCCTGTAGTTCTCTTTCTTTGTTGGATCTTTTTGTGGTTTAGGTATCAGCGTAATTGTGGTTTCGAAGAACGAGTTGGGCAGTGTCCCTTCTGTTTATATTTTGTGGAATAGTTTGAAAAGTATTGGTGTTAAGTCTTCTTTGAAGGTCTGGTAGAATTCTGCACTAAAATCATCTGGTCCCGTACGTTTTTTGGTTGGGAGGCTTTCTATAACCCCTTCTAATTCTTTAGGGGTTATGGGACTGTTTAGCTGATCTACTTGATGATGATTTAATTTTGGTATTTGGTATGTATCAAGGAAATTGTCCATTCCCTCCAGATTCTCCAGTTGTTTTGAGTATAGGCCTTTGTAGTAGGATATGATGATCTTTTGAATTTCCTCCATTTCTGTTGTTATATCCCCCTTTTCATTTCTAATTTTGTTAATTTGGATACTATCTCTGTGCCTTTTAGTTAGTCTAGCTAAGGGTTTATCTATCTTGTTGATTTTCTCAAAGAACCAGCTCTTGATTTTGTTGACTCTTTGTATGGTTCTCTTTGTTTCTACTTGATTGATTTCAGCCCTTAGTTTGATGATTTCCTCTCTTCTACTCCTCCTGGGTGAGTTAGCTTCTTTTTGTTCCAGGGCCTTCAGGTGTGCTGTTAAGTTGCTAGTGTATGCTCTCTCCAGTTTCTTTTTGGAGGCACTCAGGGCTATGAGTTTTCCTCTTAGCGCTGCTTTCATTGTGTCCCAGAGATTTGGGTAGGTCGTACCTTCATTTACATTGAAGTCTAAAAAGTCTTTGATTTCTTTCTTTATTTCTTCCTTGACCAAGGTGTCATTGAGTAAAGTATTGTTCAGTTACCATGTGTATGTGGGCTTTCTGTTCTTCTTGCTATTGAAGACCACTTTTACTCCATAGTGATCTGATACGAGACACGGGATTAGTTCAGTCTTCTTGTATTTGTTGAGTTCTGTCTTGTGACCAATTATATGATCAATTTTTGAGGAGGTACCGTGCGGTGCTGAGAAAAAGGTATACTCTTTTGCTTTAGGATGGAATGTTCTATATATATCTGTTAAATCCAATTGGTCCAAAGCTTCAATTAGTTTCACTGTATCCCTGTTTAGTTTCTGCTTTCCTGATCGGTCCATTGAGGAGAGTGGAGTGTTGAAGTCACCTACAATCATTGTGTTAGGTGCGATGTGTGCTTTAAGCTTTAGTAAAGTTTCTTTTACGAATGAGGGTGCCCTTACATTTGGCGCATAGATGTTAAGTATTGAGAATTCTTCTTGGTGGATTTTCCCTTTGACAAGCAGGAAGTGACCTTCTGTGTCTCTTTTGATGACTTTAGGTTGAAAGTCAATTTTATCTGATATTAGAGTGGCTACTCCGGCTTGTTTCCTGGGACCATTTGCTTGTAAAACTGTCTTCCAGCCTTTTACTCTAAGGTGGTGTTTGTCTTTGACACTGAGATGTGTTTCCCATATGCAGCAAAATGTAGGGTCCTGTTTCCATATCCAGTCTGTTAGTCTGTGTCTTTTGTTTGGGGAATTGAGTCCATTGATATTAAGAGATATTAAGGAATAGTAATTATTACTTCTTGACATTTTGGGCATTATTATTGTTGTTATTTTTTTGTATTTGAGTGGTTCTCTTCTTTTGGGTTGGATGAGATGGGGTTTCTATCTTGTTTCTTCTGGGGTGTTGTTTCCTCCCTTGTGTTTGTATTTTTCCCCTATTATCCTTTGTAGGGCTGGGTTTGTAGATAAGTATCTTGCAAATTTGGTTTTGTCGTGGAATATCTTGGTTTCCCCATCTATGGCAATTGAGAGTTTTGCTGGGTATAGTAGTTCTGGCTGAAGTTTGTGTTCTCTTAGGGTCTGCATGAGGTCTGCCCAGGATCTTCTAGCTTTCATGGTCTCACGTGAGAAGTCTGTTGTAATTCTGATAGGTCTTCCTTTATATGTTACTTGGCCTTTTTCTCTTACTGCCTTTAATATTCTTTCTTTGTTTATTACATTTGGGGTTTTGATTATTATGTGACGGGAAGTATTTCTGTTCTGGTCCAGTCTATTTGGGGTTCTATAGGCTTCTTGTATATTCATGGGTATCTCTCTCTTTAGTTTGGGGAAGTTTTCTTCCATAATTTTGTAGAAGATATTTGCTGGCCCTTTAACTTGTAAATCTTCATTCTCATCTATCCCTATAATCCTTAGGTTTGGTCTTATCATTGTGTCCTGGATTTCCTGAATGTTTTGGGTTACCAGCTTTTTGCATTTTGCATTTTCTTTAATTGTTGAATCCATGGTTCCTATGGTATCTTCAGCATCTGAGATTCTGTCTTCTATCTCTTGTATTCTATTGTTGATATTTGCATCTATGACTCCTGATTTCTTCCCAAGGTTTTCTATCTCCAACGTTGTCTCCCTTTGTGATTGCTTAGTTGTTTCTACTTCTGTTTTTAGATTTTGTATGGTTTTGCTCAGATCTTTCAGTTGCTTGTTTGTGTTTTCCTGTAATTCTTTAAGGGCTTTTTGTGTTTCCTCTTTTATGACTTCTACTTGTTGACCCATGTTCTCTTGTATTTCTTTAAGTGACTTTTGTTTCTCCCCCTTATTGGGATTCATTTTTTGCTCTATATTCTCCTGGATTTCTTAAATGATTTTTGTGTCTGCCTTGTATGGGCTTCTAGCTTTTGATCTATTTTCTCCTCTATTACTTTAAGAAATTTATCTAAGTGATCCTCAATCTGCATCTTTACCAGTGATTTTAGATCTGAGTCTTGTTTTTCTGGTGTGTTGAGATATCCGAGATTTAATTGTGTTTGCCTTGTAATGGCTTCTAGCTTTTGATCTATTTTCTCATGTATTACTTTAAGAGATTTATCTAAGTGTTCCTCTATCAGCATCCTGACCAGTGATTTTAGATCTGAGTCTTGTTTTTCTGGTGTTTCGGGGTATCCAAGATTTATTGCTGTCGGGGAACTGGGTTCGGATGCCGCCATACTGCCTTGATTTCTGTTAGTAACGATCTTACGTTTGCCTTTTGCCATCTGGTTAACTCTGGTGTTAGTTGGTCCTGTAGATACTAGCTGGTGCTTGACCCTCCTGTGAGTTCGTAAGGCTATTTCCCAGGGACTGGGACACCTGAACCACTGCCCTGCAGGGCTCCTGCTCACAGATTGCTGACAGGTGGCCTGAGTCCCCCGAGGTCTTAAACTCACGATATCCCAGGTACTTGGTTCCGCCTGTTGGGTGGCTGCTCTGCACTGCTCCTGCTCAGGGTTTGCTGTCTGTTATCCTGTTTCCCCAGGGGTCTTAAAGTTGGCATATCTCAGTTATCTGGTTCCGCCTGCTGGTCCCAAGCTGCTGGGAAGCTGGCTGGGTCCGGCTTCCCCGCCACCGGCTGGATGGAAGGCTGCAGGCAAGATGGCAGCTGCCTGCAGGGAGCTCGGGGTCCGCCCAGCGAGTGCAGAGCGCAGGCTCGGCAGCTGGGCCCCAACCCGCTACTCTGTGCACAGCTCCCTTTCCAGGCCTGAGTCCCCGAAGGTCTTTAACTCGGGCTATCTCGGGTACCTGGTTCCGCTGGCTGGGTCTGAGCACCTGGGAAGCTGGCTGGGTCCGGCTTCCCTGCCACCGGCTGGATCTACTAGTTGAATTTTAAAACCATTTTATTAAACTCTTTTTTTAAAAAGTTGAAGAAATTATAGTAGATCCCTTAGACACTTAGGTGGCTCTTTTCGAAGGAAGGGGCAGGGAGATACATGGCATAAAATTAAAATGGGGGTCTGTTAGAGGGTGCAGTCTAGTAAGTGGGGTTAAGAGATACGAAGAATCAGAGGAACACGAATAAGAACCAAGTGTGTTCTAAGTAAAAAATTAAATGAATTATATTGTATGCAAACTATAAGAACTGATTTAAAGTCAGGCAGTGGTGGTACATGCCTCTCATCCCAGCACTCAAAGCATAGAAGCAAGTGAATCTATGAATTCGAGGTCAGCCTCATCTATAGAGTTTGAGGATAGCCCAGGATACACAGTGAAACCCTGTGTCAAAAAAATCTTAAAAGAAAGAGTAAACTGAGTTCATTAAAAACTATATTGATTGACTCTACACAAACTAATTATCTTTAACATCTCTTAAGGAAATATTGTTCACCAACAGCACATTTTATATAGTTTATGGCACTTTGTAGGGGGTTTTCCTTTTACATGCACTTGCGCATCCAATAATTTATACATCATATACTAACTAGGGTCATGATATAACTGGTGCACATGATACATCAATGGTTAAGCATCAGTATTCAGTAAAAATACTATGTGAGCTACCCTAAATATAAAGGAAACATGGAATTGATTTTAATAATGGATTTTATTTTGTAAATATTTTAAAAGTCATTTTAATATGAAAATTTGTCATCTTTTATCTGTTTTATAATTTATTGTGTACTTTATAACTATTGAAATATTAATTGATGCATACCATAATTTAAGTTCACAAAAGCCACATGTAGCTAATCACTTTGCTTTTAACCATTGTGGGACTAGGAAATTCTGCCATCAGTATCAATTTAATAATTGGAGATTTTTCTGATGGAGTCGACCCTTGTAGAGAAATAAATGGATCTAAAATACATTTCTTTAAGTGCTCCTCAGCCATTCAATATTCCTCAGGTAAAAATTATTTGTTTAGCTCTGTACCCCATTTTTAATAGGGTTATTTGATTCTCTGGAGTCTAACTTCTTGAGTTCTTTATATATATTGAATATTAGCCCTCTGTCAGAAGTAGGGTTGGTAAAGATCTTTTCCCAATTTGTTGGTTGCCATTTTGTCCTATTGACAGTGTCCTTCGCATTACAGAAACTTTGCAATTTTATGAGGTCCCATTTGTCAATTCTTGATCTTAGGGCATAAGCTATTGGGGTTCTGTTCAGGAAAATTTCCCCTGTGCCCATGTGCTCAAGGCTCTTCCCCAGCATTTTTTCTATTAGTTGCAGAGTGTCTGGTTTTATGTGGAGGTCCTTGATCCACTTGGACTTGAGCTTAGTACAGGGGGATAAGAATCAAAAGAATACCCATGGTATGCACTTACTGATAAGTGGATATTAACCTAGAATCTTGGGACACAAAACACACAATCCACATACCAAATGATGTCCAAGAAGAAGGAAGGAGTGAACCCTGGTGCTAGAAAGGTTCAAAGCATCAGTGTAGGGGAATACCAGAACAGGGAAGTGGGAAGGGGTGGATGGGGGAACGGGGCAAGGGAAAAGGGCATGTGGGACCTTTGGGGGACAAGGAACCAGGAAAGGGGAAATGAAATGTAAATATAGAATATATCCAATAAAAAATTAAAAAATTAAAAAAAATAAAATAAAATAAAACAGAAAAAATCCAATAAACATAGAATATAGAAAATAAAAATTAAATTAAAAAAAGGGAAATCAAGGGGGTGGGAGTGGGTCTGGTGGAGGGATATATACATGGAGGCAGGGGTGGGAGGAGGAGTTGGGGGTCTTTGGGGGGTGGGAAATTGGGAAAAGTTTTACCATTGGCAATGTAAATGAAGATGATATTCAATAAATTTTAAAAATCATCATAAAAATAAATAAAAATAAATAAATAAAAAAAATAAAAAGTGCCCTGGCAGCAGCCTTTTGCTGTAATAAGTGTAACGACTGCTTGTTGCCTTTTATTTTACTATAAATTTTAAATAGAGGACGTGTTAATAAATTAATTTATGATAATTAGTTCTGATTTTATGTACTTCATGTAGTGATCACTAAGTATTTCTGAATGATAAATTGATGGACAGCAAGATAACTTACCAGGATATCTAGCAAATTGAGTTACACTTTAGAACTCACAGCTTACAAGGAAAAGAACAGATTCCCATGTTGTCCTCTGGGCATCATTCACAGCCTATGACTTTTGTGTGCTACACCCTTGCAACACACACACACACACACACACACACACACACACACACAGAGAGAGAGAGAGAGAGAGAGAGACAGACAGACAGACAGACAGACAGACAGACAGACAAAGACAGAGAGACATGGAAAGAGAGTTAGTTAATAATTCAACAAATGTATAAATTAAAAAGAGGTTGCACCAATCTAAAGTGATGTAGAATATTTTATATATGACTGTATATTAAAACCTCCTTTGTCTAATAAATGAGCTATTTTACTTATCTTTTCCTGTATTTGGCATGAACTTTTACTGATTTAATGAATCTTAGGAGTGAATATAAAAATTAAGCTTGCTATTGCTAACAAGTACATTCATATACAAAGAATACTTGATAGGTCAGTCTTTATAACAAAGCTTTATGTCAATGATTCTTATCCAAATGCATCCAAATATTTATTTCTTTCAATTTCTGTATTTGTAAAATATAATAATAAATATTATTAATAAACAAAAAAGGAATGGGTCGATTTGCATTCTTCTGCATGTTAGCTGCCAGCTGAGCCAGCACCATTTGTTGAAAAGGCTATCATTTTTCCACTGGATGGTTTTAGCTCCTTTATCACAGATCAAGTGACCATAGGTGTGTGGGTTCATTTCTGGGTCTTCAGTTCTATTCCATTGATCCGCCTGCCTGTCACTGTTCCAATACCATGCAGTTTTTAACATTATTGCTCTGTAGTACTTCTTGAAGTCTGGGATACTGATTCTCCCAGAAGTTATTTTACTGATGAGAGGCCTCTGAACTGGATCTTCTGAGCTGCAGGACAGGTCTCATCTGTACTGGCTGCCTCCTCCGCTCTGCTGGGTGGATGTCTGGCTTCCTTTGCCAGCCTTGAATTCTTGATTTTTCCAATAATTTTACCATGAAGGGGTGTTGAATTTTTCAAATGCTTTTTCAACATCTAATGAGATGATCATCTGGTTTTTTTCTTTGAGTTTGTTTATGTAGTGGATTACATTGATGGATTTCTGTATATTGAACCATCCCTACAACCCTGGGATGAAGCCTACTTGACCGTGCTGAATGGTCATTTTTGATGTATTCCTAGTTTTGGTTGGAGAGAATGTTATTGACTATTTTTGCATTGATATTCATAAGGGAACTTGGTCTGAGGTACTATTTCTTTGTTGGGTCTCTGTATGATTTAGGTATCAAAGTAATGGGTAGTGTTCCTTCAATTTCTATTTTGTGAAATAGTTTGAAGAGTATTGGTATTAGGTCTTCTTTGAAGGTCTGATAGAATTCTGCACTAAACCCATCTGGTCCTGGGTTTTTAAGGTTGGGGGTCTCTTAATGACTAATCCTATTTGTTTAGTGCTACTGATACTATTTGTTTAGTGATTATAGGATTGTTTATCTGATCCTGGTTTAACTTTGGTACCTGATATCTGTCTAGAAAATTGTCCATTTCATCCAGATCTTCCAGTTTTGTTGACTATAGACTTTTGTAGTAGGATATGATAATTTTTTGTGTTTACTCAGTTTCTCTTCTTATGACTCCCTTTTCATTTCTGATTTTGTTCATTTGAATACTTTTTCTGTGTGTCCTCTGGTTAGTTTGGCTAAGGGTTTAGCTATCTTGTTGGTTTTCTTAAAGAACCAGCTTCTACTTTGGTTGATTCTTTTTTCTTTTTAAAAAATTCCAATTTATTGTTTGAAATTGTTTCACAATGCACCAAAGAGATCAAATAAATAAATAAATAAATAAATAAATAAAGCAACTTCATTGATAAAAAAAGGAAAAAAAACCTTTTTATCCCAATCCCCCTTCCCTTTACTCGTAGCCCCTATCCCATCCTCCCTCCTCATAATTCTATGAAGGTGTACTTCCACCCATCTCCTTCCCATCTGTATGTAATGTGTTAATTTTTCCTATTTGATTATGAAAGTCACACAGTTAGGTATTTCAGTCTAAGTAATTCCCTGAAGAGGCAAAAACTGTGCTCAGCACACATTTGTATGTACCTCTGTCTCTGTGTGTATGTGTGCTTGTGTATGTGTGCATTTGTGTATTTTTTTGCATATGCATGTGTGTGAGCATGAGTGCATAAGTATGTGTATATGCAACAAAGAAGCAAGATGTCTCAGAATGTCATCTCTCCTTCAAATATTGTTTGTAAAAGTATAATCTCTTACAAGTAATCTCAATAAGAAAAATATTATGATTTCCTGTGTAAATTACTTGATGTGACTTTTTTTGAGTATAGCGAACACTTAAATAGAGATTTTTTTCTTCTGTGACATATTTATTAGCTGTTTACACTCAATGTATCCCCTCAAAATTCAAGGCAATCAATACTTAGTATTCAATTTAACTGAACAAAGTAGTTATTTTTAGGATAAAACATAAAAGAGAGGTATTGCATAGTTTTCCCTGTACTCTGTCCTGAAGTTTACATTATTAGAACAAGTCATACCAACAGGAAATGAACATGCTCCATTCGTCCTCCAACTGTTCTGAACTTGTCAAGGGATCAAGTAGGAAGTTGGACTCTGATACCTTTTTAGGCAGATATGTAAGATACTGTGCTCTCAGCTGAACCCAGAAAGGCATGTATAGTTTACAAAGCGAGATGGGAAGATAACTGATGGAAAATTTTGGTCAGAAAACATTTGCATATCCTCTGTTAACTGGACAACAATTTTAACTATGTTTGCAAACTTTGTATTTCCATAATCTTCCCAAAATTGATTCCAGTCCCATGTAGACAAACCTGTGGAAATCCATGTGAAGAAAACATCTTGTGAAATTTCACATTTTTTTCAATATGGATGGATTTGATATTTTGAGAAGATAGGTAGTAGATATGGAAAAAGAAAAGACATATATGCAGTATTTGTTATAATGGAAGGTAGTATTTTCTATTTTTCCACTTACATTCTAGCGAAAAATTACTACGTTCTATTTCTTCACCTGCTACTATTGTCTTTTTTGTAAAAAGATTAACATAAAAGTAATCCTTAAAGTTATATTTTATAAAATATAATTTAAATTAACTAAACAAAAAGCAACTAATTGTTTTTTCTTATTTCTATACATTTGTTCTCTTTCTGGAATTGAAATCAAATACTGTCAACACCACCAGAGAATCATTCCTACACATAATGGTGCAGGAAGCAGAAGATGAAGGGAGTGGATATAAGGGCTCTATAGATTCACAGCTTTATTTTATTTTAATATGTGTTATCTTGTAAAAATTCTGTATCTTAACTTTAAAAGAAAGGTATTGATGCAAGATTTAAAGTTGATTGGGGGAAAAGATTGAGAGAGACACGAGGATTGGGAGAAATTTATGGCTGAAACTGACTGAGTGAAAATTTAGAGTACATGGCCAGCATGTTTTGTGCTTCCTTTCTTCCAGGGAGGAAACGACACTATAGATTCCCAGGGATGCTGAAACCACATGCAAAAAGGGATGGGCAAATTTGTCATTCAGAATTTATGAAGGATATTTTTTCTTCTCACTGACTAAAAAGAACAAATCAAACACTAGGTTTCCAATTCTGAAAATTAGTAGACTCTGGAGAGCCAATTAAACATTATTCCCCTATCTCGAGTCTGTTTTAACATCCTTCTTTATTGCATACTGTTTCTTTCGCTCACAAGGCAGGTAGATGGTGTTATCAGGCTAATTTGGGGACAGTTATCATTATAATGTAATTTTTTGCAATTATGTGGTAGACCAGGTGGCAAGACAGCATGGTTTTGCATTGCCAAGGTGCAAAACAAATTCAGTGTTCAATCAACCTGAGAGAGAAAGGACAATTCTCATTTGCATAAACATGTAGCCACGGAAACGAGATGCACAGAGGTATAAGGGGAAAGAGACCTATTTTACATGATGTGCATAGAATATTTGACAGTTTAGATTGGAGGCGTCATTGATGTGGGTTGGAATGGTACGGTTGGTTGCCATGGATATGGTTTTCCCTACTGGCAGTGCAGAGATTGGCAGGGATGGATGCTGAAAAAAAAATAGAAAGAAAGAAAAAAAATGCCTAAACCACTGCACACTCTGGCAGCCTCATTCTTTTCTTTTGTTGAAAAGCTATGTATCGTTTCTGCACTAATGACAGCTCATCAAGTATGCAGTGTAATCTAGAAACACTGATATTTCTGTAATAAATCATTCATGTATAATATATATGCATTTATACATTCTATGCACATATATATGTGGCGATCTACATGTATATATTTGGAATAACATGTATGCAGATTAATAAAAGATTAGATTCTGGAAAAATATTTATTCTTTTCTATTTAATAGTAATTTAATAGCTTCTTAGATATGAGGATTTCTTAAATAAGATAAGCAATATATAAATGAACTGAATTACTGTTTTGCTTAGGGAAAGAGGATTACATAGTATGCTTTTGTGGATGTGGCAAACAATGAAAGGAAAAAGGAGTGGCTTGTCCCTGCAGCCCAGGCTCTGGTTATTTGACCCTTCTAGTCACTGTATTGCTGCGCTATAACTAGGAAAATGGTGTTCATCCATGAGAAAACAAGGCCATTTTTATTTCCTTTGTAGGACTTAGCACAACATTTACCATAATATAAAGCCAAACAGACCATTTATGCTGTATTTCAGAACAGCTGAAAGTACTTGCATTTCTTTTTGTAAAGGCTCACTCATTTATTATCCTGCTTTCATACACTTATTGGGAGCCCTGCCTTTATTTAAGATTGCAGGGATGTCTTTTGTCTTTAAGAATTCATTCACTAACATATTATGTGAGAGAAGAGTCTGAAGACACTTTGGCTGCCCAGTCCTGCAGGGTGAGAACTGAGGACCTTTGTCTGTGTTAATGGGAAGCTTTACGTGCAGCCACACTTGGGAGACTGGGATTCTGATACACACGTTCTGATGACCTTGTGGATTTCCCCCTCAGCATCTCCCAGCCTTTGAAGGAATGTTGAGTGGCCCAGCATTTTTGTCTATGTCTTCCTGTGAAATAACTGGAAACAGGAGAGTGTAGCAAGCAGTAAACAGAGCGTCCCCTCTGAAGCATGTCTTTTGTGTGTAAAGATTGTCTTTGATGTTCATAGAGCCATTTTATGATAAATAATTATATACAGCTAATGTCTATTTGTGCATATTTAGGAAAATATGTAGCTGAAAGAACAGTTAAGACAGCATTCCTTCACTCTTCAAGGAAGATCTTTCAGACAGAAGGAAGAAAGCCACATACTAAGAAGTAGGGTGACCACAAATTCCAAGCTAGACTACTTACAGTGTAACACTCTGTACTAACAGGAAGAAAAAACTAGAGCAAATAAATTTTGCATCAATATATAACTTTATTGTATACTTTTGTTGAACATTTAATTTTTATTGCTAAAGCCATAAAAAGCAAGTTACATTTGTTTATTCTTCTTTGTAATGTAAGGTGTTCTAGAGGGTCAGTTCCGGCTAACATCCATGCTCCTACAATCCATCAGTCCATGACTGCTCTCAGATCTTCCTTACCACTCTGTCTGAGTCATCAGCTTCATTTCTATGGTGATCTAGTCTGTGATGCCCACCTTCAGAAGATTATATACAGTCCCACTGAGTTTATTTCCACAGTTCTCTGTGTAAAGCAATCTCCATTTCTGATTTATTACTCAGGGTCACATGTCTATTTCCAATAATGCATTGTGGGCATAAATAAATAGTATTGAGAGCAAGTAAAGGAGAATAAAAAACTTCTTCAATGCTTCATCATTTATTAAAAATTTAAAGATAAAATAAGAACTTTACATTTACCTAGATGTGTGAATTTGTTATCTAAGTCCAACCTGTAAACAATGAGATTCAGAATGAGTTCAGAAGAGTTTAATGAGTACAGATCTTAATGCAGAGGTCAAGAAATGTGCAAGGTCCATGAATCTTGACCACACTGCCTCAGGTCCCTGCCCCGGCATAAGCATTCTTTGTGTTTAGACTTTATTGTGATTTATAGCACTTTATTTAACATACTCTTTTATTTTTATTTTCATTTTGAGACAGGGTATCTCAATATTGGGCAAGTTGGATCTTCCTGCCTGCCCCAACTTCCTAAGTATTGGAATTGCATATGTGATCCCAGGGTGCCATACCCCTTTGTTATTTTACAGTTTATCCTCCTACATTTCTGCTTTGCATTCATCCTAATTCTTGTATTGAAGAAAAGTTCATCTATGGTTGATGCATGTTTACCACTGTTTACCCCTCTTAAGACAATTTCAGGACTTGAGCATCCTTTCTTGTCTTTTATTAAATACTGTGGTACCAGTTTCAAATGTCATTGCAGAATAGGAAGGAGCCAGGATGTATCATGCATAGAAACAAAAGGTTTATAAACCTCATTTTCATTTTGAAGGTAAAAATGTTTGGTCATTATTAAAAATCAAATTTTAATCCTAAGGAAATAAAGAAATAAGAGCATGGTTATTTTATGAGCAGAGACCTGATTATTTCATGCTGTGAGTGTGATTCTTCAAATGGTCAGAGGAGAGTTCTGGAGAGGTCTACTTTTCTTGGGCAAGTGCACACTTGCCTAGGTCTCACTCATAAACCAGTAGAGAGTCACATGCACTGGGCCTTAAATGTGTTCATTTCAAATCAAGCTGGAGGCCTGACTCACATACACAATTCTCAAGATTAGCATCTCTCCAGCTTCACTGCTGCACATGTAGATTGGTTTTGTTTCTGACACTGTGATGGTTTCAATATTATGTTACTTTTACAGACTTGTTTTTGCTGACTTTCACATTATTAAGATATATTACCTTTTGAAATTTAGTTTAGTGAATTAATAGAATACAAATCCATACTGTGTCACCTTTTCTTTCTGAAAAGAGATTTTTCCTTGCTTAACATACTGACATCATCCTTTCCTTGAAAAGGAATAAGGCCACTGGCTGTTGTTTGTTGTGATCATGCTTATTAACACCTGGAGAGAGCTGGAGTTCACTTTCTAGATTTGTCATTAGGTGATTAGAGAGGGACAATTTCCTTTTCTCTGTTATTTTTTGCACTTACAGAACTGTGTGCTGTGATCTTCATCAGCACTTCTTGACTCAGGGCTCTCAAACTGTGGCCAGCTACAGTCTGGGACGTTCCTCTGTGTACTTTGACTTCAGGCTGAGGAGTGCTGGCAAGTAGTTAGTTGGTCACAGTGGAATTTCTATCCTGGTCCAGGGCAAGCCAATGGATTGCAGCATGCCCCATGGATAGAAGTTGCTGCTTTAGACTGGATGGACTCACTGCATGGCTCCCAGAGCTAAGGATATGCACTAGTCAGTCTGTTGAGGTAACCTCTACCTTTTCATCTACAATCTCACATAGAAAGCACTGCCTTCTGTTTCTCAACTTTCCTATCACATAAATTAAAATTCCTCTTGTCTTTTGATTAGGACATCTCTTCCTTGAGATGCATTAACAGTGGTAACTGAAGTATCCGAGGCATTTGCCTTTTGAAGGAACTCAAATTCCCAGTGAAGACCTTGTATCTTTTAAAGTTTTTTTCTTTGTTTTCGTAAAACCTTACTGACATAAAACTTTTAGTTGCAAACTTGTCACCTAATTTCTATAGTTAAAATGACCCCATATCCTTGCCATCAAATTTGCTTTCCTTTTAGACAACTTCTAGAAAAAGAAAGGGAAAGAAAACCCAACTTTACATTTAAGAATTAGTAAACAGGGTTATATTTGGTTTGCTTTGGTTTGGCTTTCCTGTCCATTAAAGAAAATGAATCTTTTTCATGGAAACCTCAATTTTTCAATTCTCAGGTCTTCAAAATTCCACATGGTATTTTCTCACTGTATCATTGGTCCACATCACCCATGGTGACATTAAACAATGTGCCAATATGAACTTACCCTTATCCCATCTGCTCCATAAGATGACGCCCTTCACCATTCAAATTAAATCTGAACCTTGTGTCACTGCTCCTAAGCTGCTATTCATCAATGTTTTTCATGGTGTCATGTAACTATGCTGTGGCTTTTTTTTTTTAATGTCCTTATCTCGATCATTAATTTTACCTTCTGATGTAGTGGTCCTGAATGATATGATTTACAACTTAATAAAATGAGTTTTTAAAACATTAGATAAACTAGTAAATCAATTTTCATAAGAGTCAGCAGCCTGGCGTTCTAAGCGTAGACTTAATTTACCTCCTTTGCCTGATTTCATCTAGGTGAACTGAACGGCACGGAGGGCTGCCATGCAGCAAACAGTGCAGTCATGCATAATGCATAGCAGTTGAATTCAGTTCTGATGGTTCTCCTAATGGTGTCCAGGAGAGGACAGGGTGGGAGCTGAAACCTTGATAGTTGTGTGCAGGCATCTCCTTGACTTTGAAATCTGATTCCTACACTTTTCTGACCTTTATGCTGAGAACAAAATGCCTCCCTTTGGACACAAGCGCTATAGTGAAAGGCAACTTTTCTTGTTTCTTAAAATACACTGATTTTTAAAAAGGCATATGCAGATAAAATAAAATAATTAAGTTAGCATAATAAAGGATATTAGTAAATATCCTTGGCTAAATCACCCGAGGCAGTTCACAACCATCTAGGATACTTCTCTTTTGAGTAGTCAAAGAAGTAGTTTGCTTCCCCTGTTCCTTTAGCTGCTCATTTAAGGTACTAAGTTATATCTAAGTTTCCCTAAGAAAATCAGTTTGGCTGTGTCAATCTGTGACTGTATAGTGGTAGATTCCAAGAAAGCAAATAAAACAATCTATTGAAAGTCACATTTTTCTCTAAGCATATGACAGGTCGGTGAATTTTTTTCTTAATTAAGCACAAAACGAATACTCTGAATGCTTTTCTTGCATATGGGCCTTCTCCTCACCAGGTAACCAGGAGAATCAACATTTGGAGGCATTTCTTGTTGTTTAAGGGTAGGAAGGACTTGCTGTTGCTTGGCAGCTGACTACATTGCTGAGGATTGTTTCAAGCACTCAGACTCAAGTGACCTTCCTGCCTCAGTCTTCTGAGTAACGAGGATTATAGGCACAAGAACCAAACTCCAAGGAAGAAATTTTAAGTAGCCTGAAAGATACACTGGGGGAATCTGCACCACAATCCCACCACGTGGTGTAGGCACAGAATGTCAACAGATTTCTAAGCTTAAAAAGGTATATTATTTTGCTTAATTTTCAATGTCTGTGCAAAAATACTAAATTAAAGAAAACATTCATTATTCTGGTAAAAATGAGGGAATATAATAAATAAGCTTCACATTAAAAAGAGCTTGCAACCATTCTTCTTGTAGGGAAAAAAGAATGGAATCTGTGCTTGTAAAGGCAGTATGCTAGGAAGACAGAACAGAGAGCTAAGACGCTGGATTCACTCTTGGAAGCTCCAGCAAAAACTGTGGGGATCAGGGGTCCGGATTCTTATAAATCAGGGTAAAAAACAGACATTTGTTGAGTCTCATTAAGAGCCTCATTGATAATGACCTAAATAAATAGGAGCAACTTTAATAGTCCATCTGCATTTGGACTTTTTTTTTTGTATACTGGATTCTGGGAATTGAAAAACAAATATCTGGCATCGATAATATAATTTTTTAATTTTCAAAAATTCAAATCTTAATTTCATCATGACAATTATATGATGAAGTACTTATATTAATTATTCATAGAAATATGTGTGTTGTGTTTGACGTAAAATTCTACCAGAGAACAGTCTAGTGAATGTAAGCTGATTATCTCATCAGATTCTGATATAACAGAACAATATCATTAAAACACAAAGAACTTCATTTCAGGATGCAAAGCTGAATGTTATTATCCTCTCTGTCTAGGAAACTTCTAGAGGGTGTGCCACGTAAGACAGTGCAAGATAATCTTCACAGGGCCAAGTACAACAGTACAGTTAGGAGGCAAGTTCAACAGACAAACAGCACATAACGCAGAACCTATGTTTGTGAAGAAAAATATGTAGTGCAGAATGAGAACTTCCGAGTGTCCTGTGATTTCTCGCGGCCATATCATGTGCCACCCATTTGAGTGAGAATATAAACAACACTGTAATTTAGGTTAGTTAATGAGTCTCAACATATGTACCTCTAGATCCTAACCAGAGACAATGAAGCTTGATACATCCCTTTCCCTTAGGACAAAATGTTGTGCCTAATATTATGTATTATGTTTTTCTATCACATCCCTAGTATTATAATAGTAACACATTTTAAAATACTAGAAGTTCTAAGGGCCAAGCAGGAAATTGCATAATTTGCATAATTAAATGTATGAATTACTTCATACATTTAATTAACCATAAGACCTTTATGATTTCTCAGAAAGTGTAGTCTTCCATCTGCAAAACTCTGGATTTAAACACACACCCCCCCCCAGACACACCCCCCACACATAATCATAGTAGTACTGTGAAATAGCAACTAAAGATCAAAACACCAAGACTTGGTCTGTTTAACTTTTCTATGCATGGCTTTTAGTAATGACTGTTTTTTAGGAATTTAACCTAGGCAATCATTCTATTGTACTTTTTATAAAATCACAACAACAATATGCACACAAGAAGAAATTATTAAAATATACCACTACTGATAATAGCTATAGGAAATAAGTGCACACCCTTCAACAGCACATAATCTGAAGATTCCTCTGCACTAAAATGGTTCTGAGGTTGAATTTCTTCTTGAGAACTCAGTGCTAACTGTGAGAAGATTTGACTGGAAATTAATAGTATAAGTTGAGGCATGCTTGCCTTTTTCAGGATAAATTATATTTCCTAAAGGCTTACTTTGAAGCAAGAAGCCAGCATAACCATCCGAACCTTTACTGATAGCATGTTGTCCATGTCCAACACCAAGCCTTTCATGAAAGTTAATGACTGAGCTCTCAAGACAGTAACTGGATATAGCTGCTCATACCACTTTCTGTTGAATCAAGTCTACTGAGGGGTCTCAGTGTCTACGCTCTTTATTTAGAATATTTTTACTTCATCATTTGCTACTTGGTACCATAATGACAAAGAGCAGCTTAAGAGTAAATGTTCAAACAGAAGGAAATTGATAAAAGTTGTTTTCCTTGCTCTGATACTGTCCCCCCACTGAAAACACTTGACGAGAACAGCCCTCGAACTTTCATGGGTTTTCACCCATGACATTTTTGTCAAATTTTGTGAAAGTTTTGGGATCAACCTCAAATTTTACTTTTGCTGATAAGAAGAGCAATTATCAAGAGCATACAGGCAGAAGTCTTGCACAGTCCTGAGACCTTAGGAGTTTGATTTTTATTTTTAATTTTTTTATTCACAGCCCTCTCCCTCTTTTCACAATGGCACCCTTATAAATCCCTTCCCTCACTACCTCACCCGTTCTCCTTAAGAAAGTGGAGCCCCCATTTGGTATGACCCCATCCTAGGCCCTCTAGTCCCATCAGGTCTAGGTACCCCTTTTCCCACTGCTGCCCATCAAGGCAGTCCAAGTAGGAGGAACGGAGATCCAATGGCAGGAACAGAGACTGAGTCAGTCTCCATTCCATTTGTCACAGGAACCACGTGAGCCCAGCAAACACCTCATGTTTGCTACAGCTCCGTGGTTAACTCAATGTGGTGCCTGGCAGAGGGCTAAAAGATTTCTATCAAGAATGCCTTGTTCTGTGGACTCTCCTCAGTTCTCAGTACAGACAAAGAGGCATTTGTTTGGAAGTACAGTTTAGGTGTTGTTGTTATTATTGTTTTATGTTTTTGTTTGTTTTAGATAAGTTGCTGTTAATTCATTGTTTTCAAGTTTTTGAAAACAAGCAAGAAGTGATTCACAGAGAACCTGTAATTAGGGCTGTCAGATTCAAACTGAGTCTTGGATTGACACATTGCCCTGGTTTGAGCCACCACTGCCTAAAGCAAGCAAATCCTTGCCTAGCTGAAGCTGAGAGGGTCTATAGACACAAGGCTTTAAGCCACTGAGTGTGAGAAAGCCACTCTTGGGAATGGTCAGAGTTTAGCAGGGGCACTCTTCAGGGAATGACCACTTCATTTTGTTACTAATGAGGTGGCAACGCCAAGCTACTGTGGATTTTACCCAAGGAGTCTGGTAGGCACTTTTTAATGAAGTCTCAGACATATTTTGCATGCTTTTACCCAGCAGCCTAACCACGCTTCAAAGTTACCATCATTTGATTGATCTCACTCATCTTGTTTGGGGTGTGTGTATAGAGGTAGGGGGAAACATCAGTAGCTGGTGGGAGGCAGATCCCCCCCAGAAAGCAATAAACTTCAGAATTAAATAAGAATCTACTTGATAATGTTAATTTTTTCTCATTCTCTGTATACAGTTCCATGACCATAACTTCCTTTGCAGCAGACCACTCATTAGCTATAGCCCACAGCAGTTAATTTCCTGGCTCTTCCTCCCAGCATTTCACTTTATTTGTTTAGCTGACAGGCTTTTGAAGCAAGCCTGCTAAAGCCTGCAAGAATTCCTGGCTTTTCTCCCCTTTCGTTCTTGTTATTATTAGGATATGGACAAGATGCTAGTGTGTGTATTCCATCTGAAAATTGTGCAGGGTTTTCTATCTCTTGGGAAAGGATCAAATTGCTTCTTAATTGTCCAGGACTCCATTCTGTAACTATTCACAGGCAAAATTCTTGTTAGTGCCAAGGGGAGTTTTGCCCTCATTTAAGGTTACAGGATCAAGTGGTAAAGGTATTTATAGCCACCTCATTTTCTCCAGGAAAATAAGTTGAACTTGATATGTGGAAATGGCTAAATATACTGTAGACATCTTTCTGTTTGCTTAAACAGTTCCTCCTGAAATAATTCAGTGGAAGGACTCCCAGAGAGGAGAAAATCAAGTCAGTGGCAATGAGGCTTCTCACTCGCAATTGTTTCCCTCCCCCATTTTGCCTAATAGAATGTACACTTCACTTGCAGGACATAGCGCGATTTTAAAAAGTAACTGATTTCACAGCCAAATGAAGAGGCCATGTTTTTGTGATTTGTCTCTCCTAAGACTCACTGGAAAGCTAGTATTGTTACTGGCCCTTTAGAAGTCAGCCACAACCAAACAGTCCTAGTCTGAAATCTGCTGTGCTTAATGTTATAAATGCTTCCTTCATCTCTCCGTGGTAGCTTCTGACTCTCTCAACAAGTTTTCACTTTGCCACATTTCCCTCCACATTTTCCTTCCAAAGAGCATGTAAATTAGTAAACACCAGAGTTTAAGGCAGACCCCTGGCTCTATCCCAATTGTACAACTAGCCCTCTGTGAAAATATTTGGCTGTCTGCTCTTAATTTTCTAATTTATGACTGAGTTAGGTGAATTTTTATTTTGTTTCCTATAGATATAAATTACCATGGTGCACACATGATCTAAATTTTACATAAATACTGGACTTTATCTACATAATAGTGAAACTATAAAGGTTAAAGCTAATTGGTGCATTTTTGTTTTGTATACAATTTTATAGACTTACCTATGATTTTTCCAGTTAATAACTAGATCAGCCCCAAGAACAAAAATTTTGTATTAGATTATTGACTTTATAAAGTGGTGTTTGGCAAGTGATTCCATCTCAAGACAGAAATTTATAATTGACCTATCAGTAAAATAGAGATGTTAGTCTATATTAAAGGGTTGCTAAAACACTAAAGGAAGACTTCCTACTCCTACAAACTAGCCAAGGAAAAGCTGTCTGTTTAGGTTACATTGCATCATTTAAAAGTAGATGGCAGTGAAAACGATTAACAATGACTCAGGTCTTGGGAGACCTGTATGGACCATTGCACCCTGCCTATTCTCCTTCTAGCTCTAAGATTTCAGTTTTGACATGTTCAGTAATATGATGCTGGTCTTTTGTCACCTAATATACAAATATGCTTTCCTTAAATGGCTTTAATAAACCTGATAGTTTTCAGAAGTTTATTAAAACAATTCTAGCAAATCTCTGATTTTGCTAGGAACTAGACTAACTTTTCCTCTGGAATCTGTATTAGAAGTACTTAGGATTAATTTAGATTTTTTTCAAGGACAAACAAATTGATCTACAAGAAGAATTAGACCCTTCAGTTTTATAGAAAAAGTCATTAAAATCATAAAATGACTTTGTGTCAATATTCAAATCTATCTCTTAGTAATTTGACTAAGGAAAACAACAAGAAATAAATTTTAAAAGACCCCAATGGGGTAATAATTATTTACACAAAAATTTCCCTTGGGTTAAAAATATTATATTCTCTTTCTTACTCAAAATATGTCTACAATAAATAGGCCTAACTGGGTTTCTTGTTTCAATATTGTTTTTCAAAAATGTTTCCTTTTATATTTTTAAATCCAAACTATTTTTGTTTCCTAAGTATTTACTAGAATCATGTCTCCATTGAATTCCTTCCAGCCTGATAGAAAAAGATAACTGTATATGTTAATATTGATCACTTGAGTATCAGATTCAACAAGTAAATACTTACAATAAGTTAAAATTTGTGCTTCCTATGCATTCCTTCAGTGTTGACAGTTACCCTGAACTACCTGTATTGTTAGAGCTGAGTGTTAAACAAAGAAAGGTTGCAGTTAACTTTACTTTTGAAACCATCAAACTATCAATGACAGATTAATGTCCAAGACTATGTGCTAAGAAAAGTCTTTCCTTAGAAGGGATAATGTGAAATTCATAAAAATTCTAGGGAAAAAAGGCTGCTAAATTATCAATAAACTTTTCAAGTGTACATGAGTAAGCCTAATGGTGCATGACCTTAAAGGCATAAGATTCAAAATTAAATATATTATATGTTGAATTTATGTACCTATTCCTAAAAGGCATCTTAAGTTACCATTAAATTTTATTAGTGTTGATTTTATCTTAAATAAGGATTGCAAATTAAATGCATCTAGGGCCTAAAATAAATATTCTATCTGTATGGAGTCATGAGCCAAGAAACTGAGCGGTGTTGGGATTCTGACTTATAGAACACCATGGGCTTCATCTAAAAATCCTTCAATTGCATTGAAACCAACAACAACAACAATAATAATAACCCAAAATAATCAAATTAAATATGGAGAGTGTGGAATTCCCCTAAACCAATAAAGATACCAGAGTCACACTAGTGATTTGGAGCTATGTCTGTGCTTTCATTGGGAGACAGTCAGAAACCGAATACTTGGAAAAGTTATTTGAGAAGAGAAGATAGACCAGGACTGAACCAACATGACTCAAATTCACCCAGACATCATGAGTCTCCCAGGGGAGAGACATGTTATTTTTCTTAACAAAGGAAAAAGAATTTGGGGCACTAGTGGTCATGTCCTGATGTTTGGCTCTCATGATGAAAAATCCCAAAAATTATGTCTTCTGCAAGAGTGGAAGCAGGACTCAGTGTGGAGGCTTCAGTGAAGAATAGACAATGAGAAAAGGAAGTTGCAAAGGAAAGGGATGAAGGGCATGTGGGAGACAAAGAAGATGCTGTTTGCTTGTTTCTTGTTTTCTGGTGTCGTTTGGTTTTGCATTGTAATTTAGTACTCCAGCTATAACTAAAACAAATACGAGAGATACATTCAGTCAGTGTTTTGTAAACGTGGTGGTCAAAGCGGGAGGTCATGCTCTCACCCAGCACGCTCACTCATTTCAACCTCCACAAACTAAGTCATTTTCCTGATTGTTAGTCTCTCATCTGCCTGGCCCCCACAACCCTGAACCACTGACTCAGAATATTTGCAGTCATGTTTTTCATCTGTGAGGTAATCTCATCTTAATCTCCCTTCCAATTATACTTTTGTTTTGTTTTGTTTTTGTTTGTTTATGAGTCTGTGTGCTGAGTAGATGAGATTCTAAATAAAAGATCTCAATGCCTCTGTCACAGGAACTTTAAGGCAATCTGGAAATCCTCCCTCACCTTTCTATAGCTCAGACCTTAGCAGACCTTCTTGATCTCTTTGAGTTTTAATCTCTTGGTCTGCACAATGCCCTTGAGCACACTTCTCTCTAGGTGTTGCTGAGATCCTACTGAGATTGGACTAAGCCCTAAAAGAACTGTAGCCTGTGAATCCTGTGATCCCCATAAGTATAGAAGCCTTTCCACACTCCTTTCTCCAGCCACCAACAATTACAGTAACCCAGTAATGGTTAATACTGTGATGACAATCTCGATTACTGGGATTAATTGACCTGTTCTCTTTGGTCATAAATATCAAGATTTTATCGAGGAGTCAATGACTGACAGAAAACTGAGAAATCAACAGCTACCCAGGAACACAAACAACATTTCTTAAAAATACGAAGGGGTTTGTAACTATCAAATCACTGGACACCCCAGAGCTCCCAGACACTAAACCACCAACTAAAAGAATACACATGTTAGGATCCATGACTCCAGCTACATATGTAGCAGAGGATTGCCTTATCTGGCATCAATGGGAGGGGAGGCCCTTGGTCCTGTGGAGGCTTGTTGCCCCAGTGTAGGGGGATGATAGAGCCGTGAGGCAGGAGTGGGTGGATTGGTCAGGCAGTACTCTCTTAGAGGCAAAGTGAAGAGGGAAAGGGATGGGGGTTGCAGAGGGTAGACTGGCAAGTGGGACAACAATTGAAATGTAAATAACTAAAATAACCAATTAAAAATGTGAAGAGTATTTGTGATCTGAGCAATCCTTCTTGGTATTGGGTTAGCAAGTTTTCTAAGGCATGAATGCTTTCCCGACTGAAGTCAAGAGTAAGGTTCTGGCTTTAGTTTAGAGAGGCTACAACTTTCTAATGAGAGAGTTTCTCCAAGATAGGCTTGGCAACCAACGGTGAGGTTGCCTTTGGTCACCAACCACAGACAGAGCTGGTGGTTAAATATGCTTAACACATTTAATTACAATTCGTGGTCATCAAGGTATTAAACTTTATGATCAGAAATACCAAAAGACCTTTGCTATCCCAGTCAAGTGTGTAAATGCTAGCAAATTAGGAAAATCTAGTCTTAAAAAATTATTTTAGTCACCTTGTAAGGTGTCATCTCAGAGTTATGCTGAGATCAAAGACCTCATCTGAATGTGTCAAACCAAATGCAAGATGCAAGTGGCTGTGAGTCAAAAAGAATTGGCTGGCATGGCCTATATGGAAATTTGCTGCTAAAGGAAAAATGTATTTTTGCCTTTTATGCATCAAGGCCCAGGCATATCCTTCTAGTGTAATAACTGGTCTTCCAGATTATGACCTGTGTTTTGTGCTTATACACAATTATCAACAAATAACAATGACAACTCTGTAAATGTTTTAGGCTGCAGATTAAGGAAAATCTTTGAGAACCCTGACCAAGTAACCAAGATGAAGCATAATAATAATAATAATAATAATAATAATAATCAAAAGAGTCTAGAAATGTAAACTTGGAAGATCAACATGTCGATGGCACTTCAAAGCAGGAGACTAGAAAAGATAAACTTTATGGACTTAAATAAAATATAAGAAGCTGCTCTGTGAGTGCTGCTATTTAGTTGGCTGGGGTTGTTGAGGAACCAGTAGAAAATATAAAGAAAGAATAATCACTGACATGAAACAAAATCAGGAGATGGCTGTGTACTGGGAATGAGATGAAGATCAAGGTGAACAACGTGTTGTGAGATAGGAATAGAAATCAGCCAGTGGGTTTACTAACAAGGCGATCATGACAGGTAACAGGGTCATCTGTAGGGGCAATGGAAGATCAGGACAGCTACCTGTCCCAGTTCCAGAAATATGAAGGATGTAGAGAAAGAAACAAACAAACAAGCCCAGAGACTAGCAAAGGAAACTGCCAAATGGCATCCCTATCAGGAAAAGTCAGACTTCCATGAGAGTAAGGTGAAAACTGTTTAGAGAAAAGTTTAAAGGTCTAGAGATTGAGAATCTAAGCCTCCTTTGATCCCTGAAGATTGTTGCAGTTCAAAGTTATGCACTGTATCTTGACAAGTTCATATACCTATAGGTCAAGTTCAGCCTTCTAAGTGCCACTAGAATCTACAATTCTCCTTTGAACCCTGAGAATTTTGAAGCCTAGACGAAGCATACACATTGCTGTCCTTTGAAAATATCTTTGTATGTTTGGATATAGTTTGAGTATGTCTCCCCCAAGGATTCTGTGATAGAACGTTGACCCCTGCAGTGACAATATTGAAAGACAGTTGAACATTTAAGATGTAGGTCTTAGTGGGAGGTAGCTGGACAAGGGAGCATTGTTTGGTTTAGGGTTAATGGCAGTATCAACAAGTGAATTAATTCTTGAAAGAACAGTTTGGTGCAAAACAAAGCTAGATTCTGCAGTCAGACACTTCTTCTGCTGCTCTAGCACGCTATGATGGGAAGCCATAGTTGAGGTAAAGCTCTTGGACCTTCAGATTTATAAGCTAAATAATATCCCTTTCATTGCTTAATATCTTGTACCTGATATTTAATTAACCAAGATTTCAGTGAACATAAGGTGAAGAAAACCACAAACATGGTAACTCTTCATTGGCCTCTATAAGAGATCTGAGGAATTCTCAAGAAATTACATGTAATTTCTAATGTTTGTGATCAGTTAACAGAAACTAAAGACCTTAGAGAAAATGTAGTCTCAAAAAGACTTTTTGTTAGTATCTCTTCAAAGAATAGGATAGGAGGGTACCTACAGGAGAAACAAGTATGTGTCAAGTTTCCTGTGCATACAAATCCCATTTCATTTAGCCTCATAATAACAGTGGAGGCGAATGAACCTTCTCCATTATAAACAAAAGATATCCTTGACTATTGACTCTGGATTTCTCTGAAGGATATATTTTGGGAATTCTCATGGTTGTTTTCATGTACATTTGCATGCTTACAATGTTTTCTGATCTGTTAGAAAACAAATACTTTTTAAAGAATTACTGTGTATTAGTCTAAAGCAGGTACTATAAAGGCTGCTTTTTCAATGTTCATAATATCCTTCATACAGTGATTCTGTGAGTGTTTACTCTATATAAGTCACCAATATTTCTTCTATTCTATTCTCTGTCTACCATTGGTGATGGAATCTAATTTTATTTTAATCTTTAATTTGAGGTAGCTTATATGCCAAGGCTAAGTGTGAATAAAATCCCTAAATATAACACAAGCTGAGGAAAAAGTCTTTTCCAGGATAAGTTTGATACTCAAAAACATCGGAAATATAATACTTTTGTTGGAGTTATTGGCTTGCTATTTTAGCAATTTATTCCTACTTACTCATTCAACCAAATCACTAAAGGCCCCACACCATGATTAAGAATTTTTAGAAGTTGAGCAGGTCTGATTTAGAACCTTCTTTTCACACATGTGAACTGTGTAAATTTAGACAAATTTCTGATTCTTCTAAGATTTGGCACCTCCATGGATTACACATGAATAATAATGACCACTTCACAAGATTCTGAAAAAAATTAAGTTAAACACCGTGAACGCCTTTGCAGCACAGAGCCTAAAATACATGTTTCACTAAATAATAATAATAATGATAATTATTATTATTGTTATTATTACTCATAATATAGTAGACAATGGGAAAAATAAATGAGACTTGCTCCCTAACATCAAGAAGCATATGCCTCGGGAGTGGGAGTGGGTGTGGGTGTGCGGGAGCACCCTCATAGAGGTGGGGGGGGACGATGGGATAGGGGGCTTCTGAAGGGGAGACCTGGGAAAGGGAAAACATTTGAAATGTAAATAAAGAAAATATACAATCAATCAATCAATCAATCAATCAATCAATAAATAAATAGACAGACAGACAGACAGCTATATCCCAGGTAAGCATTTGTGCACTGGGGGGCGGGGCGGACGAAGCATGTGGCTCCTTGGAGAAATGAACACTCATCGCGCCAGTGGGCAACGTAAGAACCGAAAAGTCATCGAGGTCAAGAGCAGCAGAGGAGGAAGACCTAAAACAACGAGGTAAAGTTCGGGGTGAGGTGTACTGTTCATAATTCTCCAGTTAAACTCACCGTAAATTAAATGTAGCAGTTATGGGTTGATGCTACAGTAACCGCAGGCACCCAGCCCATGAATGAAGCTGTGGTAGTCACTGAAGAACTTCAGAAAACAAGTTTAATTGGATGAAACAAGTCAAAGGTAATGAACAGAGTCACGTAAGGAGCCTATTCGGGCACCAAGAGCTATGGATTTAATGTAAAGCACCCATGTTTAGCCCCGCGTGTCCTTCCTTGCTGTACCTCTAAAGGAGCAAATATCACCACCACAGTGCTTCTTATGAACCGGCTACACCCACGCCTGGAGCATCTGGAGATGATTCCACAGGAGACGGCACTTTCTCTTTTGTACATTTTTGGGATTCAGTCAAGAAACTAAATCCTTTTTGCAAAGCTGGATGATTTGAACCAAAATGAGAACCTGAAGATCACTTTTCAGTGTGACTTAAGTTGTATTTCAAAGTTGCACTCTTGTAAAGACAGGTTTGTGTCCTCTAAGCCTCCCTGCCCATTAGATGTGGTTGTTTTTGTCTTGGGCTCATTAAACAAAGTTCTGGCAGGGTACAGGCTCTGGCTTCTCTTGAAGGTGACTTCATCTATTGTAACTCCATGTTGTGCAATATTAGAACATAAGCTTCTGTCAGAGCTCCGAGCTCTGAAATAGACCGGCAGGATCTCCCTTACCTTAGCCCTGAGAATGTCACCATTGTACAGTGCTTCTGACAGCAATGACAGGGAAAGCCACAGGTGGGACTTCGTCTATTTGTTCTCTCCTTGAAGAATGTAGAACAGAGTAATAGTAGCTGGAAGGTCTCCCAGAGACAGCAAATGCTCCTGGAGTTGATGTTCTATTTCAAAGACTAGCAGCAGAAAGACTAGTTGATTAGAAAAGAAAGAGAAGCCCATTTAAGATTAGAAGCAGACTTGGCCTCTGGTTAAAGCAAAGGAGTGAGGCCAGCCTAGACTGGATGAATTCCAAGCCAGGTAAGCCATCTAGACATTAAACCTAAGCTTTGCACTTGTAGGGAGGGCTGCCCGCATGTCTCCAGGGTCTGCTGCCCTTTAACCCAAGGCTCACTAGTTTAAATGAAGCCTACATATACTAGGGAGATCTGCGGGGAGTTCCACTTAGGAGGAAGCCCAAAAGACTGAAATTATTAAGGCATGAACATCCGTGGAAAAGGACATCAGCCTATTTTGGCAAAAGCAGTGTAGATTAGGGGAAAGGTGGGTCCTTAATCAGCTGGAGGCAAATTTTGTTTTTATTTAAAGCGATTCGGAGAATTAATTGTTTGGCTGCGTTATCTTTGGGGATGAGAGTAGAGCAGCAGCTTCTCAGATATGTCAGTTTTATTCATAAGAAGCAATAATAGGAGGCAATTTATTTTTTCAGGCCTCTTATGCTTTCAGACATCCAATATTTATCAGCTCTTCACAGTACAAGTAGTAAAAAGCATATTAAAACAAATAAGAAATGAGAGCTGAGAAAATAATAAGTCTTTTTCTCCCTGTGATCAAAATTAAAAACTCTATTCTGACATTCGATTTTTATAGGCTTTCTTTTGATTGCAGGATATTTGAAACTCTACCCTCCCCCAACCCTTTACCTTTGTAGCAGGTGACATTTTCTCCCACTCACTCCATATGTTTATTATGAGGGTGTACATTGAATTGCTGGAGTACAGCCCTTCTGCTTCAGCCTCCGAAGATGGCAGACACCGGTATTAATCGTTAGTATTTTCGAGGGAAATCTAGACCATGGTTCATGTAAGACAATGGAAGCAATTACATTTTTTTCCTTACAAACAATGGCTTTCTTACTTTCCTGGAGTTGAGTATTTTTTTAGAGTGTAATGATAAAATATTGTGATAGATGGCAGTTCTCTTCTCCCAGCTGAACTAAAAGCAAAACACTTACTCCTAAGGAATAGTTGTGGCTTATACAAATACAATCCTTTTTTTTTCTTTCTTTTCACTATAGCGTAAGCCACTCTCCATTTAAAGGATCAGCCCGTGTACAATCACAGTCCCTGGTCGTCTGCCAAACACAATAGGGCATTAATTAACATGTGCTTGGGGACTCATCAGCATGCACAGTGGTAGCATGCAATTGGAGCCTTTTCCCCTCCCCTTTTCCACTCTGTGCTGACAGCATTCATGAAAGATCTACTCTAGTATGTAAATCAGTTCTTGCTAAACTCCTTGTAATGGAGTCCCTTTATTTTTCAAAGCTGTTGTCAGAGCTACTCCCATATCTTAGAAAGACACTCACTCTGTCTCTTTCTCTTGTTTAAGAATCCGACTACAGTGGGCAAAAATAACATATTTGTTTACTTGTCGTGCCGACTGCACTGTAAATAAATCATCTGATAAATTACTTCCCCAATATGAGCAGAATGAGATTCATTTCCCTTAATGTTGCACCAATGGAAAGGGCAGAACTGCTTTCCCTGTTAGCGCAGGGTGACTGTGTGCTGGCCCGCCAGCCTGTGTGAGTGCTGAGAGCAGCCCTGTGCAGCCAGCTTTCGCCACCTGGTACATGCAGGTGAGAAGCAAAATAAGAGGAGTGAAGAGGATTTCCGTTCATTCTCAGTCTCTGTGCCTGGCTGTGCTGAGCCCGGCTCGCTGCGCCAATTTCAGCCCCTTCTCCGTGTTCTTTGTTGTAGTTCACTTTAGACCTGGGCGTACCAGATTTGGACAATAGGAAATCTGTCCTGTTGAAATAAAAGGTAGAATGAAAGAAACAGAGAATAGTGTCCATATCTTTACTTTAAAAATAGAACATATTACTCAGTATCATCTGTGTTCTAGATACCAATATTTATGGCCACCTTTTTATGTAAAATAATATGTGGAAAGTGCTTATCAAAGTACTGATGTAAATCCCTAATAGATGTCAGGCGAAATCATTCTAAGGAGTAGAGTTAGAGGGATTATTATTATTATCATTTATTGCCTTTTACAACTCAGAAATCACAAGCGTTATAAAAAGAACAATGTAATTTTTATGTTTTAATCATTCATGAGATATATCAATAAAATGGTTAGCTTGGGCAGCCAGAGCGGAAGTGGAATTTGACGGATCAGTCCAGTCCTCCCCGCTTTTCCGTGAGCGTGCACATTTCATGCTGTTGCTTAAAGAAGAACAGCTTAGAGATCCAAATTTCTTCCCTACCATCCTGTTCGGCCATTATGTGACTTTGAGGAAATTATGCAACTGCAAAAAGACTCAGTTTCTTTTTTTGTAAAATGAGAGATGACTGTAAGAAGACAATCATGTGACTGAGGTGTGAAAAATGTTGACAACATGCAGCTGCGGAAGTGATGGCATGGTAGACAGACGACGACAACAACGACGACGACGACGACGACGTGCTCCTGACCTACTTTCTCCTCGGCTAAAAGACAGAGAAGGTGTTCTGTGCTCCAGTTCTGGGGAAAGACACTCTCTTCCCTTTGTCCAACTCACTGATGTGCTGAGAAGCTGGGCAAACTCTCTGTCGAGCCACCATGCTGCTGCTTTCCTGCGATGCCCCCTGTTTTATAGTCCCTCATGAGCAGTGAGTGGGAGTGAGAGCCAGAAACCTCCAACTGGCTTCATTAGAAACGGCCCAAACAATTGCCTTTAATAAATACAGATTTCAAAATTTAAAATTTAAATGTTAGCTAAAAAATGTCTCCCCATAAATATGCCCTTTCCCTTACTGGATATTTCTTGGAAAATGTTTCCAATTTATAAGTATTCCTACCAACCAGAGTATATCTCTGGCATCCTTTTAGGCCCAAAGTGAAGCTAAGATTCATTACAGAAAACAATTAAATCAACAAATATCAAACTACTACACATCAACAATAACTAACTAATAAGTTTAAATTCCTCCCAGTTGTTCTATTCTATATTTTGTGAAAGAATACATAATATCTAATCAGTTAAGATTACCAGTGACTTTGAATTATATTATTTTGAATAAGTCAGCACTGTTAGAGCAAAATTTAAAGTAATTGGTAATATCAGTATGTTTGTGGATTTTTAAAAAATCACTATTGGGCAGGCTGTAGTAGCATACATCTTTAATCCCAGCACTTGGGAGGCAGAGACAGGAGGATTTCTGAGTTCAAGGTCAGCCTGGACTACAGAGTGAGTTTCGGGACAGCCAGGGTTACACAGAGAAACCCTGCCTGAAAAAACCAAATAAACAAACAAACAAACAAATAAATAAATCACTATTGATATCGAGGTGATTGTGACTTGAAATCATTATCAAGATGGAACACTCTTGGAAGAGCATACCGCTCTGTGGCCATTTTTACTTCTTACTGGCTTAGGCAGTAGGTTTCAGTTCCCTCTTCCCATGGATTACTAGGAAAGCTTTCCTCATGATCTCCCAAATTTTTTCCTGAAAATATTTTCCATGGATACTAAATATATTGACAGCCAAGAGTCCATAATCTGCCCGTGTCCAGCTTATGCTGTATACAAATTAAACATAGTATTTTGGGATCTGTCTGCGTAAAATAAATTTTTAATAATAGTACATAACACACACCAAGAAAACATTTTTTAAAAATAAGATATCATGATCTAGAACAATTTAATAGCCTTGGTGTCTAATCATTGTTTTCTGAACTAAGACCCTAACCTCTGGTTAGCAATCGCACTTCAGTAAAACTAGAGGCCAGGTTTCCTCATCTGAGACCTGCTTGCCACAGGGCAAGACACCCCCTGCCACCCTTTCCTCCTCCTCCATGTTACTCACACAAAGATCTGTGCACACAATATGTGCACAGGCACGTTGAGAGTCCATGTCTATAAATCACAGCTTTCTGTCAATACTGAAGAAGCAATAATGGCTAACAGAATAATTTTGCCTACTCTGACATCTAAATATCTATTTTTTTCTCATTTGTCTTCTTCCCTCACAAAGTGACCAAAATCATTGACAATAAGAGGCCTGGCTGATCTTTTAAAATCAGATCAAACCAGATCACGTGTTGTATACTAAAGCTGTCTGGTTTGGAGATGACTGTAAGGCTACCCTTGGCCAATTCTGGGAAGCGTCATCCTTCAGGGCTGCCCAGTTCTCTCTCAGGTACGCAGAGTGGGAACGTCACTCATAGTTCCTATTCCTCTGCCGCTCGGATACATTTTGATATAAGACCCTTTCTTAATCCTTATCTAGTATAAAGTTGCTCTGTAGCCAATAAGGGACAGAGGTTACTGTATGAGATTCTGAAATTCGTGGTGGCCTTCCCAGGCGATCTGGTCACCGAGGTCTTGTTATTGAAGAGTGTCTAAGGCGAGGGGTGAGTGAGTGAGGGAATTCCTAGTGCCACAATGGGCACAGAGCAAAGCACTTAAGGTGCAGTGCAGAGTTCCACAGCTACTCTTAGACAAATAGAGAGAAACATGAGTTAGGTACTGTACTGAGGTGAGAGGCAGGTGACACTGAATACGTGATTTCTATAAAGAAAATGGCAACTGGTAGGTAGCAAATGATGCCACCTGTATATGGACAGCACCGAGTTTGGTGGAATGTTAAAAAAAATAACAAAAGGACATTGGAAGGGAACATGGTAATTAGAAATATGAAGGAACTGAGGAAAAATTGTGGGAGAGATATGGTTACATTTCATTGTATACATGTATGAAATTCTCAAAACTTAGAAAGTAAAATGCCTTAAAGTTAATAATTTCTGACCAGGAATATCAAAAACATTGCTGTTTGAAATTTTCTTTTTAAAATCCAGTTAATTTCAAAGATGCTAGTAACAGTGACCTTTGACCCTTTTAAATGACTCAATTTGTTTATCCCATTCACAATTTTAAGATGCTTCTATGTAACTCTCTGGTGATGTTTTATTACCATTTTTGATTAATCATGGAAATAGTAAAGAATATAAACTCAACAGAGTCTAGTCCCCCATTGACATTCAAGGGCTTTCTACTATAAGATCAAGGTTAATGAAAGTTACCTCTGCAATTCCTCAGGCACTGGGGGTTGAGCAGTTCATTTAATTTCAATTCCGTTGGCATCCCGAGTGGAGTACCTGCTCTGCTAGAGGAGCTGAAGACACACTCTGGATGAACCAGAAGCTCAGACCCACGGCAGGTCATGTAAAATTGAAATTAACTTTTCTATTTGTCATTATCCTAATTAACATTATACTACCAGAATGGAATATTATTTAAATCTTTTCCACCCCATTGGAAGATTTGCTCTGCCCCATAAAGCATGGCAGATCCAGGTGGAGAAGAACTTGACTGTCCCCCCTTGGCATCAAATAAGAACAAAATAAGATTTTCTTTTCAAAGAATATAGATTTTTCAAGTTAAAATAAGGAAGCCAAACCATGCATGCCTGGTTTTATTTCATTTAAAAATCTTATTTCAGCTTACCTGTTATTGGTTCTTAATCAGTTTGCTTAGTCATCAAAAATAAGAATTTTCTTTCTTCTAAGATAATGACCCCCTCAAACAAACAGTAAGCTAGAGGGACCATTTATTTTATGTTTTTGGAGACATAAAAAATTGTACAGTGATTCTTCTTGGTTCTTTAACAGAAAATATGCCTTATTGCCAATATCTACAAAAGTAATTATAAAAACCACATCAAGGCCTTTATACTGAGTTAACCAGGGCCAAAACTGGCTAAAAAAATATTAGGAACTACTTTTGCAAAGATCTGAGGCCTTCTGTTGGCATCTGAATTTCCTCTCGGGCCTTGGCTGCAGTCTTTGGGCTGCCCACTGCCTCCTCCTCCAGCCTGTGTGTGCATTTCTCTCCCTTTCCTCCTTCCCTATCCTGCCCGGTCCTCACCCACATTAGCTCTTGCCTGGGACCTGTGACGTTGCTATTGTATTGTCTTTCTGCCATGGGTGGCTTTGCAGTTTTACTTAAATGTCACTTTGTCACAAGTGAATATACTAGTCACTTGTAAAAGAGTGCCCACCCTACTCTATGACTCCCCCACCCCACTGTTTTCTTTGACTTTCTACATTTCCCTATAATATTTTAAAATGTATAATTTTATGAGCTACATTTTAATGAGAGACAAGGAAGGGCTAGTTTTCCTGGCTGCTGTTTCTCCAGCCTTCAGATAAACACTCCATTTATCTTAGTGGGCTCTTAAAATAGAGCTGTTGAGTGGATGGATGGATGGATGGATGGATGGATGGATGGATGGATGGATGGCTTATCTTTTGATTCTTTATTCTTAAACCATACTTTGTGGATGGGTACAGCTAATAAGAACCTGTACTGTTAAGTGAACATTTCAACTTGAAACTGAAGATTGGATCATGATTCCATAATCTAAGTATCAAGATGCTTTATGCCAAAGAGATGACATCTTTTTTGACTTTTTTTTCTTATTATCTGAAACATCATTTTGAAATATCCATCTTATTGAAGTATTTAAAAACATAGGCCTTTGCCTACTGTATAGCATCTATGTTCTGGGTAGGTACCCACCTATTTAAGCCCCTAATGACATTAATCCTCTAAGCCCTAAAGTATGGGAACTCATCTAATTTTGCAATTATTTGAGGTATACTTAGTATTGGTACACACACACCTGCACATATTCTTATTCTACACACATTCTATGCACACATTGCATATTCTACACACATGCAATTGGACGTGTTTAGGGCACAGCTGAATAAAGGTGCTTCTCTTTCTCCATTATGAATTTTGGGAGTGAAACTCAGGTTGTTGGCTGCGGCAGTGTCCTTACCCACTGGACCCTATTGCAGTGTTGGAACTTACAACTTCACTTTTCTATTTTCTAAAAACTGAGAAAAGATTACTTCCATGTACTTCTTAATTGGATGGAGGACAAAGAAACCCTGGGGATTCAGAATTCTCTCTTATTCAGTCTACACAAGAACTAACATTCAGTCTACATGAGAATGGTAGAACGTTCATTGCATGAGACAGCAAAGTCCTTGTGCCCACCCAAGCCTGTAATATCACAGCTGCTCCTGACATACCCACCTCTGTGATACTGCCACTATCTATGAAACCAAATTCTTTCATTTTCTAATAGTGTTCCCCCCACCCCGCCGCCAACCACTGTCACTTTGCTAAGAGCATGTTTTAAAACCTTCTAGTCCTTGAAGGATCTCCTTATTAGCCGGTAAAGCCTATTTTCTTATGGAATACTGTAAATTTGACAAGTTTCTGAGGAAAGAGGGGAGTTCACAGTTTCCATGGACTGTGTGAAAGGAAATTTGTACATAATCAAGTCTAGGACAAATTATTCCACTAATTATCTCATCAAATTGAATTCAGTCGGGATGCTAGAATGTAGTGATATTACAGGGACTAAAATGTTCTCTGCTACCATGTGTTTCATCTTTCAGTGCACAGTAAAAACCCTAAAGTGAAAGTTATAGTCCAATGTGAAAGCCCTATGCTTAGTATCCGATGTTTTCTGTGGTCAAAGAGATTAAACCGAGGACCATGATCCAGGATACCAATTGTGAAACCAATTCAGGGAGTTGGAGCCTCAGCTATTGTGCGGCTGCCTACCTGCTCCCCTCTCCCTTCCCCAGGTAACACTGGAAGAAGGTTTCATTCAGTTACACATCCCCTCTCACTAAGGCTTTTTGCGTCTTTCTTTATCTTGTTTTCAACTTAGGGACCCAAATGGTACCATCTGGTATTGCTTCTCAGATTATAGCCTGCAAAGCAAGAAGACTGTCCCTTCCTAGTCCCTGAGTCCGGATTTTGTAGCTCCCCTGCAGTTAGGAGCTCAACTCTTCCCAAGCCTTTTCTCTATTTGTTCTCTAAGGGAAAAGAACTCAGAGAACTTCCAGCTATGGGAAGCATACTTTCCTTATTGACCTTGTTTCTTATGGACACAGATTTTCCGAAGGCAGTTCCTTGTGGATACTCAGATGTTCAGTTCACCTTCAAATTCAAACCGTGGCATGTGCAGACTCCTGTAATATGCCTTAATATTCATTTCAAGTTAACTATTTATTAAAAAATGCCTTGCAAACAATATCTTCATTTTAAAAATAATTTCAAATTAACATACAAAATAATGGTTTATTATGATACTTTTAGTATGTGTTTGCCTTTATATTATTTGTTTTTATTTATACAAACTATAGTACCTACATACATGGCAGTAGCCTCATGACTTATATTTCATATATTTTCGGCAGGAAACATACTAGGTATTCCCATCCTGACCACATGATATCAAGATTTAAGTAAACATAAAAAATCAGTAGAAATGTATTCCTTATAAAGCAGAATTAATATAGAATATATGTAGATTTAAGAATGCTTTGTTTAGATTCAGCTGAAGACCAGAATGAAGACCATGAAATTTGAGATATAATGAGTTGTCTAACTTTTATTGCTTCTGCATTATCTGTCATTGTATTGCATTCACAAGAGTCTCAAGTATTTTCTTTACTAGATTTCAATTTCAGCGCAATATGATATAAATTTTTGTGAGATGATGTCAACAGTCACAAGCCAAGGTGCTTCTTCCAAAATAATGATATTACTCTCATGTTTAAGAAAACTGAGATGATTTCCTTGTCTTAAAATGACAATGACTAGTGCCATATATGCTCGAATATGGAAGTGTCTCCACTTTTACATATGAATGGAAGATAGAGATATGTTTATCATCCTGTTGTCCTTCCTCTTCTCCACTGCATTTGCCTACTCTAAGTTTGAGCATGGAAATGATTCAATTATTTCACATCAGACTGTGTGTTATAACTGTCATAATTGGCAATTTATTGAATAAAATTTATGTACTATTAAATGAAAAGAACACATTAGATATGGTATTTACCTATGTACAGTACATATAACTGACCTGTTTCTCCATCAGATTAACTTAGGTTCATTTTGCAAATGAATTAAAATTATGTACAATAATATGTTTTATCTACAACCCACTCTGAGATAAAATTCACAGTTGGTGTTGGTTCTTTTTCTGTTTCAAAAGTTTCATTAAAAATAGAATTGCTTTTGACTCATCTTCAATAACAATAGTAATATTAATGTAAGATTTACAAAGGACACATTTATCTTTGTTTTTATTAATTACAGCTTACGTTTGTAAAATTCAGGTGCCTAATGATTAGCTGTACGTTAAGAAATAAATTTGAGTTGGTCAATGAAACATACAGAATGCTTTCTTTGAGAACCACTCACTCCTTATGAACTGAACCAAGTATTTTTGTTTTTATAGCATTTCCAAATATCAATATTTATAAATAAATGACTCTTACTTTTAGGTAGGCTTTCAAAGGCCCAAGAAATAGCTTTCCATTATTTTTGCTGTGGAGTATGAACATGACATCTTTCTGCTTTCAAGTGAAGGCGGATTTCTTCTGGATTCCCATGCAGCTCAGAAGTAATTCTAAGTATTTTTATAACATAACATTATGCAATTTCCACTAGACTTAGAGTCACAGAATCATTATAGTTGCTATGGAGTTTTTTTTTTTAACAATTTAGTCTGGTTCCCAAATGGGCACGAATAATTGTGTATACAATGTATTTTTGGTGATTTCTGTATTCTTCTTATTTAGTTCTGACAGGAGAGAAAAAATAGAATTAAAGTTTTTAAAAAAGCCTTTAATAGTATAGGAAAAAATAGATAAATTATGCATGAGAGGAAAGGGCAATATTTTATAAGCCATACAAATCACAATCCTGATAGATACTCTCTGGCTCAAAAATTCCGTGTGACCTATAGAATCGCAACCAACCAACGTGCTAGCAAACCCATCAAGTGCTGGTTTAGGTGCCCACTTTTGATATCCACATCTTTCTCAAGCATGCTAGGTTACACCCAGCCCAGCCCAACAACCCCCTAGCACAGTCAAAAGCCTCTATTTCCCTGCCTTGATTTTTATCTCTTCCCATTTTTCTGTCTTGGATAAATTATTTCTATCACATCATTCTTACCCATCTTTCACTGCTATTCCCAAAGAATAAGTACATCCTTTTTAAGTTGTATTTAATCACGTTCTTCTCTATGGTCTTCCTTAAGCCTTGTCAAACAAATCTCACTCATAGAGTTTAACAAAAAGTTTGCACCTTCCTTATCTAACTGATAGTCTATTAGTTTCTGCCCTTTATTATTGCTGAAATTCTTATGCTTTTTCCAAGATGGTAGAAATTTTAAAGATAAAGATGTTTTATTTGTTTTTATACCTTTTCATAATCCTTGTGCCATCCCTTACTGACAGGAGGAGATCAAGAAATATTTGGTGCATTCAACTGAATTGAATTAACATTAACTCCACAGAGAATTTAATAACTAAGGTTAAATGCTTTGCTGTATCTATTTAAAAGACTTCTGTCTTCTTTGAAATCTATTTGGGGAAGACAAAAGTGCTAAGAAAAGTTGAAAGGTTTTAAAAATTAGCATGAACATATTACAAATAATTGTGATCAAATGTCTCAGGAGTCATGTAGATGAATCAAACTGGTGTCAGTATTGTGTGCTGATGAATGTACACATTCAAAATGATGTGAAAAATTGCCCAGTGGATGGCTTTGGGGCTAATGATTGTATGCTATTTAAATTGTCTATCTTTTGCAAGTCATACACCTTCATGTTCCACCTTGACTGAACTTGAGGCTCTTGTCAAAAGCAACCCTCCAATGTGAAAAAGAAAAGTTGTATAACTTCCTTAATAACCACCTCGTACCTCTCAGTAAGCTGTGTTCTTCCTCCGGGACAAATGCCTTCTAATATTATATATTCCTGGTCAGTGACTTAAAAAAAAACCCTACCCAATTGCAGTCTGCCATTCAAAAGGAATATTTCTGCAAAGAAAACGATGTGAAAATGTAGGCATTCAAGTGAGAATTCAATCCTTCACAGTACAGAGCCTCTGTGAAGCCTTTTAAATGACCCTTTTTATCACGGTGCCATGTCTGTACCTTTCTGAATAGTGAGACCTATAAGAAAAATAGATGTAAGTATACAAGAGGTTGAGTAATGTATTACTCATATGTACTTTGTTCTTTTTGGCAAACTGACCTTATCAGAGGAAAGAAAGCTATACATTGTGACAAGCTGAGCCTCACCAGAAAGTCTGAATTAAGAGAGTGAGTCCTGTTATCTGGATTAAAATATAATCAGAGCTAAATTCATCATCATCATCACCACCACCACCACCACCATCATCATTTTATCCTCCTGAGAAGTGAAGATAGTGAGAAATTGAGTTCTGTCTAAATTAAAACCTAAGTTCTTATTAGCCACTAGAATAGTTACCTTATAAAACAGTAATTATAACAAATACTTCCCCCTTTAAATATGTTTCTTCTTTGATGTTCAAATAAAGTTATAAACTCTTCATTTTCTGCATTTTATAATGAACTGTCACAAGAGGGTGGTGACCTAACATTCATCACTTTATTGAAAGCAAGTGATACCTTATTTTGTTTCTGTTTATTTTATTTAAATGCAAATTTAAGTTCTATTAATATTGTACAATGATTAGAAGGCATGGGTAGCACTTTGATAAGTAAGCCCTTTAGCACTTACCTTTTTTAAGACACATTCCTTATGCCGATTGGAACCATTTTAGTGTGATTATTATATCATTTTAAAAAAGTACTAATTCACATGGCTAACAAGGAAATCTGTTACTTTAAAAGTAGACACAAACACCAAAATTGGCCATTTCTAAATTTTTTGTGATAGACAACAGGTTAGTCCATGAAGATTAACAAAATCACCTGGAATGGATAAAGCCCGGGGGGAAACAGCTAACACAGCACACAAGCATAACAAACTAGTGGCACATCATTCTCAGGAAAAGAGTGTGCACGTTTCTATTGCCCAGTTATTGTGTATGTAGACTTGCTAACTCTATCTGTATTTGACCAGTTAATTACTCTGTGGTTCAGCAATGATAGGTAAGTTCCAAGCAGCCTTTTCCTCCTCAGACACAGATGGAACTCCGCACGAAGGACGTTTTCTCTGCAGAAAACGATCCCATCAAACTTGAAAATTAGTTTTTTTTTCCTTTTGAAATAAGGGCATCAATTTAATTATTTATTACAGTAGTTTGTGAGAGAAATAATGGAATAAATATCTCCGCAATCCTTTGGAAAAACCTGGAAGATGGCTTACTCTAGCCATTCTTGCTCATAACCAACTTCAATAATAAAATAACTGCTGATCAAAACTGTTCATTGTTATCCTTAATTAGTCTGTTGGTTTGCAACAGTTATCTTCATTAATACACATGAAGGTATGTTCACTCTTCCTCTTTCAATTATGCATGCTTTCCTTGCTGGTGAGCAGATGACTAAGCTTAAGATGTAGCAGATCAAACAAAGAACTCTAGTGTAGAAAAGCACAGCAGTCAGGGTAAACCGGACTAATTAGCATTGTAATTAGCTCACGTGATGACTAAAACATACCTGGGCAACCTTGAATCCACTAGGAAAGGAAACCAGGTGCAGCAGCGGCACCCCACCGTGTGTGTACCTTGTCTCTAACTCTGGGAAGAGCCCCATCTTTATTGTCTTCCTAACTCCCCAGCTCCTCAGCCTCATGATGCCAAGTTCACGCCCAGCCTGGGAGTTAAAAGCAGCACAAAGTTTGCATGGCTGCTATTGTGACATTAAGATTTAGTAGAGCAAAGCCTTCTTTGTAGCATGGGGAGGAGAAGGGGAAGCAGGCATAGGCTCTCTTTAACACCACCATGTTTGCTTAGTTTGTGTAAATGTTAAATGTTAATTCACATACTACTACTCACAGGCTTCTATCAACCCCATTTATAAAACACAAGTCCCTGGGTGGAGCCCACATGCCTAAAGAGGTTTCTTTAGAATTTTATATGTAATCGTTAAGGCTTCTTGCTATTTGATATTGAAGTCTGTCTAATTTTAACCAGGTCCAAAAGAGAAATAGTTCCAAAGCTTTATCCAGAAAAGATGACAAGAGAACATCAGTGAAAATCTAAGGGAAAAATAGCCATGGAGGGGAAGAGGGAGCGAATGAAATAGAGCTGACCGATCATAAACACAAACTCTACCTCAGAACCAATGAAAAGACACAGATTCCTTTAGCATTAATCAGACTAATTTCTTGTTCACTAGATGAGGTGTTTACTCTATATTTAATTTGGATCTTATAATTATATTAAAAATTAGGAAGCTTCTTCACTTCTAATTTTATAACATAAAATGATATCAGTGGTGCTGAGTGAAGAATACAGCATTCAGAGAGCACAATCCTCAGACTTGAGGGCCAGCCAAGGCCTGTTGGTCCCTACTGGCTGTGCATGTGGGTTTGATCCGAGGCCAATGAGACACAGAAAGTCTAAGATGCTTGTCATTAGCCTTGGCCTATCCTAAATCCAATTTTAAACTTAAACTGTTCAGTTAAATTTTATCTTGATCAAGTTCTGTGTTATCTTTGAACTCAAACGAGCACATCATGCATCAATCATTATTGAAACAAAGCTGTATCCACAAAGGAAAAGCATTTAGAAATACTCCAATTGAAATCTCTGTAGAAACTGTAGAAACTGTTGATACTGTCAATCCAAATCTTAGACAGACTGTTAGGGTAAAACCTAAATTTGTATCAAGATTCAGAATAATCACCTCCTGCTTGTGACGAGGATAGCATTTTCTGTGGCTATAAGATACTGCAGTGCCATTTTCTATTGCTTATGCCTGTTTATCTTCAGAGGAATTAAATTCACAATGAAAGTTGCCACAACTTAAAAGAAACATCCAGGTAATTAAGAATTTCAAAAATAAGTGACACTATTCCACCGTTGCTTTTTAGAACTGCTAGTGAAAACTTGGTAAGTCGATAGTTGAGGAAAAACGATTTGATTACTAACTAGCAGGAACTTAGCTTCCTATCCTCTGCTTAACAAAGACACAACCACGATATCCTTGGTGTCTGTCACAGAATTAAGTTTAAAACAGTTTGTGTAAACATATAGGGCACGATAAAGGAAACACCGGGGGATACCTGAAGGGACTGCAGGGAATGCCAAGGCTGAGAGCAGGAGAATATAAAACCTCTGCCTCTGGTTTCTCAGGGCTTCCTAGGGAGAGAATGGAAACTTCTATTTGGTGAGCTTGTTTAGCACCTTGGCTGTATGAGGATGTGGAAATAGCTAGGCAAAAGGATGTATTGATGGAGAAAGAAAGAGAGGTTGATGACGCAGACCCTCTGCTCCTCCCCTGGCTTGAGATTTAAGAAATAGCAAAGAAAAATTCCCACACCGGCTTAAATTTTGAAAGTGGAAAAAATTCATAAGCACATTTTATTAAGTGATGTTTGGATTTACTACAGGAGGCCTATACATCAAGTTCCAGACAGAATAGAAGATTGTAGTCCAAAAGTGCTGAGCTGAGTCCTGCACTTGGCCATCATGCAGGAGGGGCAGGGAGGGCTGGTTAAAGGGGACAGATCTAATGGCCTATGATTCCTGCAAGTCGATATACAAAAGTATTACAGCACTCTATGAGGAAAACTGAAATTGCAAATTTTACAAATTATAAACAAAACTATGCAATACTGTAAATATAAAATGATCAACTCAGTTTTTTTTTTTAATTTGCATTGCTCTGTTTTCATTATTGTGTTTGTCTTCTACCTTTCCTAGACAAGGCTTCTAAGGATCCCTTAAGTGTATTCAATTTTGCAACTGAACATCTTTGAGATGGTCTATAATTTTTGTCAGGTAAACAAAGATGCTTATGGCCATCAAGGTTATGCTCCAGTATGTTGTAGCAAATTGATAACGACTTCCCAAGTAGATTTTCCTTTTTAAAAAGTTCCACGAAGACATGCAGTTTTTCACCCTTACTCATACCCAAATCACCTCCCCGCTGCCCGCCCTCTTTCTCTCCAGCCCATTCTCCAAACAAATGTTAACACCCGTTAGACTAGCCATGAAAAGTCTTTATATATTTTAAAACCACTAAAAACCACAACCTGATGATGCTCACTTCAGTTCATATCAAGTTCAGACTTCCTGTTTCAGCACTGAAATGCATCTTCCAGGATTCTGCTGCTGCGAGCGGCTGACATTTATAGAGTGACATAACTGTATCAGGGACTGTGCTGAGCTCAAAAATAATAAAATAAAATAAGTAAAATAAAATAAAATAAAAAATAAAATAAATTAAATAAGGAAAAGAAAAAAGAAAGAGAAAAAATGTCTCCTCACCTACTCTTCCAAATAGCCCTGTAACATCTGTCCTGTTACCCTCACAAGTGTATTATATTGAGACTTTAGGGTTAGGATGTTTTCCTAGACATACAAAGTCTACACTTCAGCTTAGAACTCATCTCATGAGACTTACCCTTGCAAGCATCTCCACCAGTGATACTGTCTCCTGCCTTCTTAATGCATTTCCTGCCAGGATAGATATTCTTCTTTAGAGGGCTGGGTATCCCACTTTGAAACAAAGCACATTTCTGATCCCAAGCTTTTGAGGACTCTATTCGCCTCACTTCTCAGAGGTTGACTGAAGTCTCATCTCTTTTTAATATATTCGTTAGCTCTTCTGCCTTGAAGCCCTAAGGCCCACACCACTCACTCAATCACACCCCTGTGTTACTCAGATACAATTTTGCATTCTGAGTTTTCTCTAATTGGATGAGAAGACACTGGTGGGCAGGGTTTTGATCTCACACTTTCCTTCTCTCATCTTTAACACATAGTTCAGTGACTTTCATCAAGTTTGCATTCATAAACCCTCTTATTGAGGGAATAAATTAATATGAACTCTACAGAGTGTCATGTTTGAAAAATGATACTATAATTAGTTCTCTAGCATTCTATTATGTCTTGATAAAAGCTCCCGTAGATTGTGGCAGATGGGCTTGTGAGATACTGTACCTTCACTGAAATTTCTGCTCGCATGATGCCAGAGGTAAATGTGACACACAACTACAAAAAATTATATATATATATATATATATATATATATACATATATGTATATATGTATATATATATATATGTGTGTGTGTGTGTGTGTGTGTGTGTGTGTGAAGTGGGACTCAATGTTAGACATTTGTGTCTTTCTCAACCAGTCTCTACATTGTTTCTTGAGACAAAGCCTCCTGCTCAGTATAGAGCTCATAATTGACAGATTCACGGTTTAGTGAGCCTCAGGGACTCTCCTGTTTCTGACTTTCCAGGTCTAGGATGGAACTCCAAGCTCTCATGAACCCACCTTTTATAAGATTATTTATGCATATTGTATATATTTGAGTGATTGTCTATATGTTATGTACACACCCCATCTGTGTATCTAGTGGCCACAGAAGATAGAAAAGGGGTTCACCATAATTTCCCTAAACTGAAGTTACACAGATGCACATTTCCTTGTGCAGGTGTTTCGAGCTGAACACTGGTCCTCTGCAAGAGGAGCAAATGCCCTTAACTACGGGTCCATCTTCCGGCCCCATGAATCTGTGTTTTCCTTAAACGTATAAGGTTAACATTTGACAAACTGAAACAGCTTTCAAGGCTCAGCTCAATATTTGTTTGCTTAGTTGTTTGGTTAGTTGGTTGTTTGAGACATGATCTCACTATGTAGTCCTGACTGTTCTGGAACTCATTGTGTAGAACTGGCTGGCCAGGTACTCATAGAAGTCTATCTGCCTCTAGCACTTCAGCAGCAGGATTAAAGGCCTGTGCCTCAGTGCCTGGACCTCCCAGTTCAGTTCAATCTCAAGAAAAGATTGACTTAGTGAAGAAATATCCCTTGATGCAGGTCAGAACTTTGTTTAAAACAGGCTCAGAGTCTCCAGGGCTGTGGCAGTTCTTGGATACAGTAAGATCATTTTGTTCTTTTTCACCCTTATTCAGCTCCCTAATGACCCACCCCACTGGCATTCTTCCCAGAGCTGGGCATCTCTCAGATCAGGATCCCGCAAGACCAAAAGCTAACAAGAAAAGAATGCTTTAAAAGCCAGTCTTCTCAACTAGGCAAAGCCTTCTCCATGGAATCTGTTGTTCCTCTTATACAGATAGAACACCTTATGTATCTCATTTAAAAATATATTATTTATCTATGTATTTAATCTTTCGAAAAATGTGATATGGAAGATGTTTTATATAACAACCCATGCTGCCACCATTCTGTATGATTATATCATGTGCATATATGTGCTCACAGTTTATATTGGAATACTCTTATTGCTTTGAAAAATGCTTTGAAATATCTAAAAGTAACTTGCTTCAGAGTATCTCATCATACAGTGACTAACACCCAGAACTGAAGTGCATGGCCATGAATGACTCAACTTTCCTGTTAATGGCTTAAAATGTAAGGCTGAGAGAAAGTCAGTAACACTTTAGGGCTTACAGAGAGAAGGCAGACAATGAATGCTTGCAGTGGGTTGGGGGAGTCTTCCTGAGACATGGAAAGGACTTGGATACTGGTCCAAATTGAAAAAAGAAGCTTTGTCTGAAAAGAAGAGCCATTGGTCAATTACAGATGAATTTAGAATTCAAGAAATACAATGAAGTGTTTTTATTTTTTTTAAAAAACTTACAATTGTACATAAAAGTATATCATATGTGTGTGTGCATGTGTGTATGTGTGTGTGTGTCTGTGTGTGCGTGCGTGTGTGTGTATGTGTGTGTTTAATTGTAATCTTTTAACTGTAAATCCCTAGCATGTGGAGGATCTTGCCTAGAATATGCCAGCTTTCACTGTGGACCAAATATTCTACACTACAGTTCAGCATTTGAGCCATATAATAGAATGTCCACATGGATATAAAATTAAAATAAGAGAGAAGATTTCTAGATTCTAAACCAATCCATAAAATGTTAAACAAACAGCATTTTGTGAAAGCTTAGTGCAATGCCATGGTGATGGTAACAGTGGAGTGTTTTTGGTTCCCATCCTAAGACTGGAAAATGGATTTGATGAGTTGTCAAGCCCCTGGCTCATTCCTGGCTCTTGAACAGAGGATCTATGCTTAGGAGATACCCTGGAAGGACTTCATATAAATATTAATAAATATGGAAGATGTTACTAGATTCATATTATAGAACTACAAAGAAAAAAAAAAAGGAGGTTCCACAGCCTTCGGATGTGACTGAAGATAAGAAGCATGTATATGAAATGAAATGAAGCTGTTTGTAAACTCTGGTGTGTAGGAATTCCTGCTGAATAGTGCTAAGACAGTCCAGCAAGGCTGACAAAGCCAGACTGAGAGGCCAGTGAGTGTTGTACCAGACCTTGAAGAAAGTCTGAGCCCAGATAAGTCAGAAGTAAACAAGCTAGCAAGGTAGCAAGAAGAAAGAAAGGGGTAGTCCAAGAGTATTCAGGACTTGACAAGGACCCTTGATATGAGTAAGTAGACTGGAGGGTCTGGTAGTCCATAAAATGAAATAATCATACAGAATAGCACAAAAATAAAAATTTCCAAAAGCACCAATTTGAGTCTTTTTCAGTACAGTATTTTATCTGGTTTTTATCAATGTTAGAATTGTCTAGAATTGTCAACGTTATTTTGGCTAGAACTTTTATTTTCTTTACATACCTGGTTAGATGCTACTAGCAACAATTTAATATGCAATTTAACAAAAGAAACATTGAGGAAAAAAATCACAGGCTCAGTAATCAAATAATACAGGTAGAGAGCACAGAATAAATTGTCTGCTGTTAATAATCATCAAGACATGACTAAGAGATGTGTGACTGATGCAGGAAGACACAGATCCACATTTATTGTGCCGTGTGACAGCCTAGTGCAAGTGACACTGGCAGGATGTCCAAGTTCCATCAGTCTCACGTTCTTCACACGTGAAGTATCCTTGCTTCCGATTTTGTGGATCTGCTCTAAATACCAGTAAGAACAAAACTGTAGATGAGATTAGATAGCATTGAGTAGCAGCTATTATTATTAAAATAGACATAATCACTGCAAAGACAATTACAGCTTCCCTTGTACTATACTCATAAACACTCTTCCAGTGATTCCAGTTCTCATGCAACCAGAATATTTTTATTTGGAATCTGAAGTCTATCTAGCATTGTAAAAAGAGAAACATTTCCCAAATCATTTCTTCATCCTTAGTCTTAATATAAACACTTACTAGTAGAGGGTCTTCTCTCTCTCTCTCTCTCTCTCTCTCTCTCTCTCTCTCTCTCTCTCTCTCTCTCTCTCTGCGTGTGCGTGTGCGTGTGCATGTGTGTGTGTGTGTGTGTAAACAAATGTTCACAATCATTTGAATTATTATGTTTATACAAAGAAAAATTAGACAATTTCCCCCAGGATTCTTGGAGAAAATGAATCTTCTAATGTTTAAATCTCACTGTTATTCGAGAATGCCTGGTTGTATCTTGAGAATGTGTATTGGGCTAAATACAGAAGATGCTGCTGTGTGCAGTATGGTTCTCCTCCTCAGTTTCACGATAGAGACAGAATAGGGTGTTGCTGCAGACTTGCTGTGAAGCCTAAAAAGAAAAAGAACTAAGCCAAGGAAAACTGAAAGAAAGGACCCATGACCTGAAATCCTGCCTCTGAGTACTGCTTTATCTGAAGTGCACTGGACCAAGGTCATTAAGAGATTTCTGTACACCAAACACACTCCTACTCAAGAAAGGGAGGCAAGGGCACCAGTGATTTGTGTTGATGAAATTGCAAGTCATTCTTCCATAAAATTCAGAAGGTCCTCCCTCCAGTATATAATGTAAATGTCAAAAGTCAATTAATTGCATTAAAAACCTCACATTAAAAACTCAAAAATTCACAAATCTGTATCCATGTTAAAAATTCTATGTATCTATCTGACTTCTTGATATAAACTCACTTTAAGTAAAAGGAAGACATAAAATGTAACATTTGTGAAAAATTGTTTTCATCTGGATTTAATTCTAGTACCTAAAGAATGAACGAAAAATATCTCATCAGTGAAAAAGGAGGGTTAAATTACCAAGATGTCAGTATTTTCTTTATCAAATACAGTTCAGTCGTTGTTCAAAGTATCCATTTCTCCAAGTTGATAGAAGATTCTTTGTTGACTTCTCTTCAGACAGAACGAATACGGAGGGAGGAAAGAAAATTATGTATGCAAGCTTAGTACTTCTGAAATATAGATACTCCAGGTTGTTGCAACTGGTTGATTCTCACTTGGTTTTTTAATACTTGTGAGTTTTCTGCTTTTCAGTAATTCTGAGTATCAAATATATATATTTTTAAAATGAGCCAAGTTGAGAAACTTACCGCTTTAAAAATTATCATATATATATATATATATATATATATATATACATACATACATTTTCTCCATCACTGTTTTCCTTTGAGAAAGCTGAAAACATCTGCACTGATTACAATTAAAAACAGTGTAAAAGATTATCACTCCAATTATAGCATCCCATTCTAATCAAAATTCAGCCTTGTTCCCAGACAGCGATGGGCGAGATGCCCGTGTGCCTTTTTCTCTGCACTAGAACCTCCCTGAGTTCCGCTTTTTAAAAAAAAAAAATCAATGAATATGTATAGCTCTCTTGAATTTGTCTTTATCAGAAAGTGGCATCTTACATAGATAAAATTTCAAAGCCCTTGGAACTCTATTTTTTTCCTTTTCATTTATATAAACCCACTTGGAAAAATGCAAAAAATAAAATAAAGTGACACTATTATTGTACTCAACAGAGAAGTTTCTGGCCTGCCAAGGATTTTTAACTTATTATTTTAAGAATATTCACTGTCACTTTATATTATTATTCTAATATTATTCTCTCCAAAAGGTAGAGGACCTGCTATATTTGAAGTATATTCACATTAAGTCAGTAGTTATTATATAGAAAGAGATCTTTTAGTGTACAAACGCATCCCATTGTGATACTTGGATACATCCTCACCACACAGCTCACATGCTGGTCTCCTGCATCAGTCCTTACTCTTTTTCACTGATGGTACAAGTGAGCTCTGCTTACATGGGGGAATAAAGGAGAAGTGCATCTGTTCCAGTTATTAGAAAAATATCAAAAATGAACACAGTTTTTAAATGGCCAGGTTACATAAGAAAGTTATATTTAAAAGTAAGCTAAAAAAAAAAAAAGACACCAACCATTTGAAACAGTAGAATAGATAGATATAATCAGCAAACATTTCTTGAATATATATATATATATATATACATAGATAAAATATAGAATATATAGATAAAATCAGTAAATATTTTGTGCTTAAGATTATGTCGCCATTCAAGACAGAGATAGAGGAAAATAGCATTTTAAGTGACATGATTTTTGTTCTATAGTCTTTTAAAAGGTGAAAATTTAAATTTGGCATCTTTATGCATATTTATACTATATACTATACTTGGTATAGTATATTTTGTATATTTGGTACTATATTTGGTAATTGGTTTGAGAATTAAATCTTAGTTTTGAGGTGCACTTCTACTTTAAAATATGTGCACCTCTGTTTAAGTTACACAATGAAAATATGCACACTGAAAGAAACTGTAACTATGGTAAATACATCAGACCAATGTTACATTCACTTTTAGTTTCTGTCTATGGTGGAACCACTGACATTGAATGTCCCAGTGTATGTGCGCCCACATGTACAAGCCAAACGTGAGAAAAAATAACCAACAAAATTATTTTCTGCTGCAATATTACTTGAAATATTTGTAAGTACTCTGTAAGTTTATTAGATCCTTTTCAGTAAATATCTTTGTTTTAATTAAAATCCTGGATCAGCATCTGAGAACCACTCCAGTTCATATTTTTTATTGATCTTTAATTACTATAAAATCTGTATTGGTCTTATGTCATGAAACCTTCAAAACTTGCTCTTTCATGAACAGGAAATGAGGAAAGAAAGGAAGAAAGAAAGAAAGAAAGAAAGAAAGAAAGAAAGAGGAAGAGAGAGAAAGAGAGAAAGAAAGAAAGAAAGAAAGAAAGAAAGAAAGAAAGAAAAAGAAAGGTAGAAAGAAAGAGAAAGAAAAGACTTAGGCTTTCCCCAATAACATAAAAATCACTGGTTGCTGACTGAAATCAAAGATTTGTTTTACACAATCAGAAATCAACTTTTTATGTCCTTAAAATACAAATTCTTAGAAACAATAAAAATAATATTAAAAATGTATGAATCAATGAGAAAAAAAATAATTCCTAAGCTTTAGAAATAAATCTCAACTAGAAAAAGAAATCAAACGTGCTGCACTATTTGAAAATGACTCATTGGATGAAGCTGGAGCAGCACCCCTGCACATGTGGTGCATACAAGGACATTCTCAAGCTATTTTGCAAAATGGAAACAAATTATTTAGCTTTCAAATAATTCAACGTTCCGTACTCCGAGGGCTGCTGTAGGGCGGCATGTCTGAGGGTCGACATCACAAGAGAACATTTTAGGTCCTGTGCCTTTCCAAGAAGGAGGAATTGAGTTATTACCTGGGAACTTAGTTATGTACTGCCTTGCCTCTTGACATCTTATTTGGGTGGTGGGGAGATGGTTTATTTTAAAGAAACGTCTTAAAATACCCAAACAAAGGTATGAAAGCAAGTGACAGTTTAATTGTTTCAGAAACTCGTAACCAAAACATGGAACTGCGTTTCCTTTTTAAGTGCAATCTAATGGAAAGTAAATGGAAAACAACGGGAAACTTGAAAAAGAATTGAAGAAAGTAAAAGGGAGAGGAAAGGGCTGAAGGAGGAAAGAGAGGGCCAGAGGAAACGAATTCCACTCGAACTAAAGCGGTACCATAAATTTAGTCAGGTGATTGAAGCTGATGAGATATTTTTGTCCTAAAATATGTTTTCAACCTCATGTTTCTTTACTTTTCTTTCTTTTTTGGGTGTTGCTGTTGTTGTTGTTGTTGTTGTTGTTGTTGTTGTTGTTGTTGTTGGTGGTGGTGGTGGTGGTGGTGGTGGTGGTGGTGGTGAGGATGGCTACTCCTCTCTACCCAAAGAGGAATGACTGCTTGAGATCCCCGATCTCGAGGAGACTTCTCAGATGACCACTAGATGGCATGAAAGCACTGTATTGGACCTGCTCAGTCGCCTTGCACTGGAGACATTGGGGGGGTTTATTCTTTTCAAGCTCAGTGTTAGTCACATAAAATGCCTTTTCTTTGAGAAAGATTTTTTTTGTGTGTCGCATGACACTTTCCAGGACACAAAGGGAGTATTCTGTCCTCCTTCCACACACACTTAGAAAATGTCGGATTAAATTTGGAATAGTAAAAATCATGTCAGTGTTTGCTGGGGTTTCCTGAGAACTGTACTCTCTTCCCTTTGGGAGATAGGGTGCTATTTGTTCTGCGGTCTTCCTTAATAGATGGACAGAAAAGTTCCTTCACCGCTGTGCCTGCAATAACTGAAGGCAAAGTTTGCACTTTCGCAGTCATATTTCTTTTTCTTGATTCTTTTGTTTTTTTGTTTTGTTTTGTTTTGTTTTCATCAAAATTTCTCTTTGTTTTTCTTCACTTATGTTGTTGGGTCTCTCATTAAGGACTGCAATATGAAATGCTGGATTTAAGACTGCTGTGGCAAAGGAGACAATTGCCTTTAACATCCTCTGCCAGCCAGGCAAAGCATGTCTTTGTTCTTGCTTCTCAAATACATTTAAAGTTTTTGCCTGGTCCCTGGCGTTCTCAGTCTGCCTCTCTATACTTGCAGATGCACTTTTCTATGTGGTACATATCCTGTTTCCCAAGATACAGATCAAACATCAATCCCTGTACGTCCACAACAGGAACAATTACCATATCCCTTTAGATGTTATCACTATTTGCCTTCACAAAATGTCCATTGTAGACGATGTTTTGATCTTTGAGTAAGTGCCTTAATTTAAAATAATGGCAAAAGGGTAAATTAGGCCTCCATGCTCAGCAGTGCATGCATGACAAATCTGTTGTAGTTGGGGTATATTTTTGATATTCCTTTAAAAGTCTCATAGCAGATTTACATATCATCAAAAGTGATATTACATATTGGCAAACTGAAGTGCATAATTTCTTTCATGTGCTACTGATATAGCTAAGTACCCTACATATCTAATCAAACTTCCAATGGCTTTACAATTTTGATAGATACGAAATCAAATCAGTTTAAAATCTCACAGATTACCGAAGTTTTCGGCGGTTGTTTTCTTATCTACCCTTGTAAAGCTTTTTATCCCTTGTATAGTATCTGAGAATAAGATATATTGTTGGGAGCATTTTCTTAGCTTTGAGTTTTATAAATTTATCAAAACTCCAGATCCTACAAAGACATCCATTTAAAACATCTAGTAAAACAAGGATCCCGCGCTGCAATCATCGCTCTTTAAAATGCAAATGTGAGGAGACTCATGGGGCCCCATGGTGGTAAAACTTCCTGCACAGGCAATGTTATGTGCGGTGTGCTCTCTGGGTGGCTCTAGTTTGAGAAATTTTCACTTAATATGTGGTGTTAACATATGGCATGGTTAATAAGTTATGTCTTCAATTTCTCTTATATTTGATTATATCATTTTTACTTTGGATATGATCCACCAAGTTCTTAGGATTGTTTTAACACAGTGAGTTGCAACTGATCAGTAGAAAAATAGAGACAAAAATCAGAAAACAGGACACATATACATGCATAGCTGAAACTCCCCTCACAGGCTGTTCGTTTGAGAGGCACACAACAAGACTGATACCATCACTCACTTTGCTTCTCACTACTTACCATCAACAATGGTCATGAGCATAAGATTACTCTGTGGAGAAGGACGGGCAGGCTTGCACCTCGTGGAGCTGCTCATTCAGTTCTATTTGAGCTCTTGCAGAAAAATAAGTGCTTCTTACAGGTCTCAGGACAGATACTGCTCCGCAATGGATCACGATGATCCTAAGGGAAACCTTTTGGAAAACACTTTAAAAAAAATTAACTCTGCCTGAGAATGAAGTGCATTCTCTGCCTAGCAAGCTCTGAGTTCTTGGTTTGATCTCAGCCCTGTAACGTAACCCTGTCCCCACAAAGTTCTTTTCAACTTGTATGTGAATAAATATTTCTAAGTATTCCAAAAGACAGAGACATTTCCAAGTGTTTGTGGTAGATGAGAGGTAGTTTCAGTGATACAGAATAATATTCCGGTTTATTCTCTTGGCATTCAGAGTTGGATATAATTTGTGATATTATTTCATACAAAACAGCCAGAGATAAACATATGAAAAGATTTTGCAAGTGATTTTGTATCTAAATGCAGTAAAGTTCAAATTCAAATCTATTTGGAGGAACATTGAACAGGCTTAACTAGGTTATAAATTTTCAATTCCTTTTCTGTAGCATTAACAGGTGATTGCATGAATACATTCTTAAAATCTATTTACCAGGCTCTCCCTTGATTAATAAAGGTTGGTTTTTGAAATATGTTTTACTTTGCTTTCTGAAACATGCTTTTTTTTTCCTTCAAAATAGTTTTGGCTTTTTAAGAAAGCAATTAGTTGCATATAAACCATTTAATAATTGAATTTTCAAATTGCATATCAGTGTCGCTGCCATGACTTTAAATAGTAAACAATAAATAGCAACATCATGACTGTGCAGACCTAAGCTCCCAAATTCCTGGCACTCGATTTTACTATAGCCCACAAGGGGAAACCCAGGGAACCATTAAAGATACTAAAATTTGGCTAACAGAGACCTAATAATAATTTTGGAACTATTAATAAAAACAATGTGCTTCTTTGAAATAAACCTATGCATCACCCTTTTAAATTCAGCATGCCATAAATTTGAGTCACATTTTTACAATAAAGACCTTCAGTTGGAACAAGTTAGGAACAAATCATTAACGGAGGCCACAGAAAGCATATGTGCAACAGGAACACAGACGACAGCTTTGGATGACTGTAATACTTGTCTTTTGTTTGTGAAACACAAAAGTGATATTGTTTTAAAAAGATTTCATCATTGACTTAGAGAAGGAATCCTAACTTCTTGTTGGTAACACCATTCAATTTCGTCACTGATATTTAAATCAATTCTCCCCCAAATTAAGAAAATTAGTTTATCAATATATGAATTCTGCTTTCCAAATTTCCTCACAGAGTTTTCATCTTTTCACAGTGCATTACCCAGGCATCTGGGTCAAGCTGAGTGGCTACCATGCCCAGCTGAGAGCACGCACACACACCACACCACACACACACACACACACACACACACACACACACACCTCTTCCTCAGCAGTTCCTCCAGCTTCCTAGGGAGGACGACGACAGAACTGCCTTTCAGCTCTTGCAGAGACCAGTGTCTACCCAGGCCACAAACACTGGGGGAAAGCAAATATCTGTCTCCAGACTACTTGATTATTCTAGTACAAGAGGATTTTTGCCTTTCTGATTTTCACTTTGAGTGAATGGTTTATAAATGTGCAACATGATCCAGGAATGAACAGGGAAGAAGAAAAGAGGGGAGGGGAGGGAAGGACAATGTGATCAACTAGAACTCAGAACTGTGGCTGAAAACATGGTATGAAGGCCTGTCCTACTTTTAAAGGCCAATTGGAGTTACTACTAAACTCTATACACTTTTTCTATGCCTCCATGTCTTTCTCTTTCTCTCAGATGAATCTATGTTCCCAAGTAACTTCATATAAATAAACCCACACAGGGCTGGCCTCTACCCTGTAGTGGAAGGTTACTGTGTGTGACTAGTCTTCAGGACCGACCATTTGCCCCTGGCAATGGTAATGACATCAACCCCCACCATCTTTCCCTAGGCTGTATTCTGCCTTATACTTGATGAAAATGTCTCATACAGGAGGCTCACATGAAACAAAATAGACCCTGTCATGGAAGGAAAGAGAAGTCCTTGCCTCTGCTTTATGTGTGCTGTGTGCACATGTGCATACATATATACCTGTGTGTATGTATGTGCATGAGTACCCATGTGTGTGTGTACATGGATGTATACATTCATGCACAAATGAATGTAAAGTGTTGCAAATGGGCTCAGATTAAGAAAAGATGATGGGAGAACAGGATGAAACATAAAGAATGTGTTAGATACAACGTGAGCAATTAATGGAATTGAATAGTTGCAACAGCATAATTTAGATGTCATCAAATATGCTTCAAATTCTCTCCTCAGTTTTCCAGATTTCAGCACTGATTGATCACATGAGATTTATGCCTCATAATTCATGAGTATATTCTTATGGGGCAAAATGCAAGAAAAAGAAATCTCCTAACAGCATTATCAAGAATCCAATGTCTTAGGTAGAAATATATTTCAAGACATCAGAAACTTCAACACCCAATTTAATCCTTCAACCACCAGGCCACACTCTTATTGAGAATGGCTAAGAGAAACAACATTGCCCTTTGTGTACAGCTGTAGATGCCCTATTGATCTGTATCACATTGCACTTAACACTGGGTGATTTGGCTAGGAGAAGCAATGTTCACTGTTCCATGGCGAATCAGACAACAATGCTCAGATTTGCTATAGAACCAGGAAAACAGAAGAGGAGATAGGGAAACAAATGACCTCAAAGAATAAATCTCATCTGCATGTTTTCCACTCTATAAGAAAGCAACATAGTTGAATGCAACTGTATTAAAAGTTAAACTATTTCTGCCTAAGGCAGATGTGGATCACAGGAATGGAAGCCTAATAAACTAACAGCTGAAGGCCACATTGTTCCCCCCTCCTTCCTCACTCGTTTAGAAAATGACATGTTTTTCTTCACAATGTTTTCCCCCTCCTCTCTCTTTAGTGGCAGTAATGCTGAATGCTCTTGACATAATTCTTCGTTCACCCCTGACAGTCATGTTTTTGAATACTATCCCAGCAATAAAACACCTGACCTCCAGTCTTTCAAATGGCCATTGGCTTGGGTTACCCCAATTAGCTGGACTCATTTGGAAGTATCCAGAGGAGTTGGGTGCTTCACTCCTCACTAAAAGCAGCATTATGTGTGAATAAACTGTTTTATTCAGGTCAATCTTAATTTTTAGAGGCTTTCTTTATTTCCCAATGATTGGAGCATAGGAGAAAAAATCTACAAGGACCTAGAAATACCAAATATTACCTCTTAGAAGTCTCATGAAGCTACATTTCTAGTTAATTTAGAGTCAGCATTCCTTTTCAGTTTTTCTAGATTACCAAGGAAATTATATGGAATGGTATCCATAGAAAGCATATTTTACTTGCATATTAGGAAGCTACATGTCTTTGTAACACAGCAAAAATGCACATATACCTATGCCTAGATAAACATCAGTGACATTTCAGTTTCTAGAGTAAAATAAAATTTCTTTTAGAGAAGGAAATATGCACCTCTACATATAAAAATACTCTTTCCGCACGTGTGTAGTGACAGCTACTGTGTCCCAGAAATGACTTTTGTGTTACTATAAACAAAGGCCAACTGAGGCTCTTGAGACACCTTGGGTAACTGGTTATGGAAATCTTCAACATAAATAGAAGAGAAATTAAATATGTTTAAAAGATTAACTATGTACATCTTAGATGACTATGATCTAAACTCATCCTAGCACATCTGATGCAGATAGTTCCACTCTATCGAGTTTGCATTTATATTTTTCAATAGTCACTGCATTTCTCAATAATGGGAAACTTTTCTTCACAAATATTTTAGAATTTGTGGTTTGCAATTTTATTGAGGTCCATAGATTTATTCTCTCCTAAAAAAGCTAAACCACAAGATTTCTTGATGGATAATGCTGGAAATAAAATACAAATTGTATCCAATTGGAAGTGGACAAATAACGCAGGCTGAAGAAGAATACAAGGTTCCCTTTGACATTTAAGCAGAGACTGCATGGAAGGAAAGAGAAATTGAATTTAGCTGATGCAAATGAAATTAAAACTAAATTGGTTGTCACATCAAACTGATGTTAACTATGTAAATGTTTTCTGTTTATGAAACTACATTTTAAAGTGTGTAATACTACAGAAATATGAATATTTTTTGCATTATTAAAAATAGAAATTTAAAAAACAGGTTGTGAAGTTGTTTAAAATCATTTCCACTTACCATGTCCTACTATGAATCATGAACCGTGTGCACATGGAGCAACTGTGATAAGCACCCACATACGTGCATGCACATGTCAATAGGCACGCATGCTCTGCCGGTCAAGCAGGATCCCATTACATCATTGCATAAAATGCATTCATTCTCTTCAATATTGTTGGCTGTTTCAGGTTAACTACCAAAATCATTTGCCTGAGAAGCGAGATTTAATTGTCTTACAACTACCTCTGTGCAGTACAATAGGGATTACAAGTACCCATTGATTATACTATTGGGCAGAATAAGGGACTCTTATTCTAGCATTTCTCATTCATTTTGTCATTGCATTCTCTTTGAAAGAGACCAAATGGGTCCCAGCAGGTGAAAGCAAAGAAACCTGAAAGGCCCCCTTTGATGAATGACAATACCACAACCACCCTCCCCCCCCCACTTTTGGAGATTATAAACCCTTATTAAATCATGCCCTGTTAGATATTGATTGAGAGGGGGCCAAACTAAACCCAACAATAGCAGCATGGATCAGAGAACACTGCTCTCATCAATGGGCACTAAACACAGCTAAGCTTTCCAATCTTTTTTTTTGGGGGGGGGTTGAATTTTTTTTACTATTTACTTTTGTTTAAACCATTATCCAAGAAAGTCATACAATTATAGTTGCTTTGTCAGTCAAGAATAGATCTTAGCTGTCTAGCACTTCATCTTTTTGAATGTAGCAGTGTATTGTACAAACAATATTGTACTTGGTTAAGATTCAGTATTGTGATGATTATTTCGGGGGTGCAATTCTAGGTAATTATCATAATTATTCTTGACTCTGGGACCCCTTTGATGACAAGACTGCTTTAAAATAAACCACTTGGACATAACAACCCAAGATATTTGAAAAGCGATTGCTGCCAAAACCAGAGTTGAAAATTCACCCATATTTTAAGGCTATCTTGATTATCAGGCTGTTTGCGTTCCTAGGCTGTCTTTTCTGCCATCTGTGAGCACCACAGCAAACAACCCCTTGATGACAATCACTTCAGTAGAACTAGAATATGTCTGCTTTAGAGGAGACTTCTGTAATAAGACTCAGTGCTAATTAACTGTCAGCCTTTAAAAAAATAATAAGCCAGCAGACTGCATTTTAGAAAAACACTCTACCAAAAAATTTCCAAACAAGAATTAAACTTCTGTGCCAGGCTATAACTTCTGCTCCTTGTCAACAGGCCTTACCCAGACTAAAACTGTTTACTTTAAATAGACTGCATCTGATAAAGGGTTTCATTTTCCTTGACTGCAGGTAAGAACATTTGCTCTGCGTAGCTATTTGTATTCAATAATTTTATAATCCTCCCTAAAGAAAAAAAAAAGGAAGATGAGGGACAGGGGGAAAGGAAAGGAGAGAAAATATTCAAGTGCAAAATAGCCCACCTTCTGTGTAAGAAATTGTCATTACATAGTTACAAAAAGGAAGAGGGAAAGAAAGAAAGAAAGAAAGAAAGAAAGAAAGAAAGAGAAAGAGAGAAAGAGAAAGAAAGGAGAAAGCAAAATAAAAAAGGCAGTGTCACAACTGAAAGATCAATTTAGATGAAAAGACAGATACCAAACTATTAGTTTAATATCAAAGATAAATAATATTCAGTTCAGAAAGCTGTTTGGAGAAGCACCATGACACTTACAGAAAAGGTACTTAATATTTGCAGTGACTCTGTATGAGAAAACTACAGAAACAAAGCTTGTGTGAGATGAAAATAGAACTCTAAATACCACGTTTAACTCTGTGAACTCACTGTTTCTTTGATGAAAGATATTAGTAACCACTATTTTTGATGAAAATATTTCCTAGAAAAATTATAAAACATAAACACTAAAGCTTTGTTGTATTTTATTTAAGTCCTGTCTTAGGATTTCAATTCTAAATATACATAGAAAAAAGCTTTTAAGTTCAGTACAACAATTATAGAAAGTACAAAGAAGACAAAACTAGGTGTTTTGGGTAATTTTTTCCTTACTCATATTATTTTTCCCCAATTCAATTTTAATTGCATTCTCTCTCTTAGGTTTTATTATTTAATTACATAGGATTTACTGAAAACTATCTCACTGTTTATCAATATTTCCCACTCATGAGTTTCCTGAAATTGTGAGTTTAACTTTTGAAGTTAGAAATTATATATGTTTAACAGCTTTAAACACTTGGCGTTAAGAGTATGATTTATAAATCTTCCTTTCCTGTTTTGGTTCCCACATCTCCCTGACGCTATGAATGAAAATTAAGCATTTTAAAATTATAGATACTGCTTTAAAGTCAGTATATCCAACTATTATATTAAAGCATGTTGACTTGCAAAACAGTTTCCAAGTCATGTGTTACAGGCTAATTATTTTTTAAAGTATGACTCTGCATACATTTCTGTAAATGCTGCCAGGCAGTTCAAAATCAAGCTTTCCTAAGTTAAGTTGATACAGACTAGATTTAGTTCAGTGACAAATGTATTACTAACCTTATTTCTACTCTATTTAATGCCTTCGAATATGTGTTTTACAATTTTTGTTATACCTGCCCTGATTCATTTAATTTCTTTGTTGACTTGTGTTTCTTCAAAAAAAATTATCAGCAATACCTTTTTAATTGAACCATCTATTTTTTTAAACACATCACCAGATTACACTTTTAGACTTTCCTTTCTCTAGCAAGTAGGTATAATGTAAGATAACCAAGAATTTCACTTGAAATAAATTATTTTCAATGAAATCTTCTTAAAATATATTTCCTATTTTTCCACTTCAAAAAATGTTGCAATTTTAACTTTTTTACTTTTAGTGGGAAAACTAAGGTAAAATAAATCATCTTGGGGAGTAGACTTCTCTCTCAATAACAAGCTTACTGGCACTTTTCACTTCCCTTCTTTGTATGTGAGAATCACTGTGTTTATTTAGGATGTGCCCTGTGCCCATGCTTCTGTGTGCACAGAAAGATTCCACCTAGATACTTTTTAATCTATTACACTTAAGTTTCAGCAATGTCAGAGATTATTTTGGTTTCAGCATTAAACAATAATGAAAATTCCCATCCCTATTACCATCCTTAATATTGAAATTTCAGTCTGCCCTGTTGTTGTGTTGTGTAGACTTTTGTGATCAAATCACATAGAAGGTCTGCTGGTCACTTCTGGTCTTTAGCTTAAACTCCATGTGTTTGCATTATAAGGGCTAGCATACTATAAATTATTCCAGTCTGAATTAGACGCATATTGAAAAGCACCTTGCTTCTTATTTTACTTAGCTGTTCTAAACTGAAGCAAACACTGAAGGCAGGCTTTCCCTGCCTTGGCCACATGAAGTTTATTTTTGCTTATGTGACTCATTGATCAAAATGATAAAAAAGTAGGTTTTCTCTATTTTACTAATCTCTTTTAGAAGGCCCACTTGTAGGGCTATAGTGATGCATATTTATAAAGTATTAGTCTCCTCTCCTAGGAAAATATCAACTTAAAAACTGCTGTACATCCGATGTCAAATTAAAAATTGAATAGTTGTTACAAACTGAATAATAAAATCATAAATTTCTAACTGCTCTTAGCATCTGGTCCACAAATAGTTTCTGCTGGATTAAATATGATTTTTCCAGTGATATTTGTCAAATTCATGTTATTAGAGTGTGGGGAAAGCTAATTCTCACTTAATTTGAAGGAATAATGTTGTAAAGACACATTTTTTATTAAATTAGATAAATATTGGATTTTTTTTAGTTGACAGCAATATTTTACGCATCTCTTTTCAAATGTTTCTAACTCATCAGAGTGTTTGTTTATTTGTGGAAGTGACAGTGGAAAAATTCTTGAGGATGGGTTTCAATTGTCATTTCTGAAGCTGATGACTGCCCAACATTAAGCTCTCTTCATGTGAAGGTTATCTTTCCAGGCTTGCATTTCCTCTGTATTCTACAATGTGAAACACTTAAGAAAATTTAATTTCTAGGAAAGAATACCAAATAGTTTATTTCACTTAGATTTAAAGATTGTTTTAATTCCACTTTGGAGTCTCCACATGAAAACATTTGCATGAGCAGCTAGAGTCTCTCAAAGATTCACTGGGATGGGAATAAGCCCTGAGCAGAACTCTTACAGTTTCATCAGACTGCCAAGGACTGTGTGAATAGAAGTGGAAGCTTCTCTTTTGACATGGTAAGACCTGCTTCAAGATCAAAGTATAGTAATAAAGTACACATGGATTTTCTCATTTAGCACAGGTAAATTGGAAACATCGATTAGAACAATTCTGAGATCTAACCCTTTGCTTAAAGGAAACATTTGAGTAACTAAATAGCCTTTAACCCTCTATGCTACAGTCCTAGGTCCCGCTGAGGAATCTAATAGTAAAGCTAGTCACCAACACATTTTCTATCTCATTTTTACAAATTAATAAGTTTGTAAAGAGTCATCATCCTGAGAACCTATGTGTGTTTTATTTAGTTTCGTTCTTTCTCCTTATTTTATTATTCAAAAGGGTTGTTAAAAATCTTTTGAAATTGTTTTCAAAGCCAGTTTGCTAGGTATTCAATATTTCTAATTTATAACAATGTGGCAGATTTGAAATCTAGGGCTGGAATATCTGTGTCCACCAAACATTATATGTATTCTCAAATCAGTTTTCCCCTGTTAGACAAAGATTTTATGACTATAAAAATGCTCAAAAGAATGGTTGTACATCAAGAGATGGCTGTCAAAAGGGGCATCCAAAGCTGTTGTGAGCAATGGTAGCGTCTTTTAAATGAGTATGTGATATATGGCATGAGGACCATTGGAAACATTTGATTTTGATGACTGGTGTGCTATTACACACACACACACACACACACACACACACACACACATATACATTCTCTCTCACACACATGCACATACATACACACACACTCACACACTCACACATACTCATACACATACTCTCTCTCTCTCTCACACACACACACACAACAGACACACACACACAGACACTGCTCTGTTGTCATGTGATGAACATCCTTTCTAAGACAACAGTCCATCTTTTGTAGCTCTGTACGGCTCAAAACTTAAAATCTCATAGTAAATTGGCATACTCTCTTTGGGTTTGGGCCTGGTGAAAAACAAATCCTCTTTGTTTATATGAACAAAGTTTCTGATCAAGAATATCATTCTGAACAAGAGTTAATATTCATCAGATGACAGCAAATCAACACATATAAATTATATTGTTAATTTAAGTTATCTCAAAGTTATTGACATTGGGTCTCTAGAGGTTTACACTATAAAAATAGGAAATACATCCAAATTCAAAATCTTAAAAAAAAAAAAAAAAAACAGAACTCTATGACCTGGAGGCATAGCTGAATGGGAACGCTCTTACCTAGCATGAACAAAGTCCTGATTCTGATCTCCTATCCCTCAATATGTAAAGAAGCAACAGGCAAACGAAAGTGTTCATACAAGTGTTATCCTTTGGTCAGCAAATTATATTTTAAAATATGTGAATAAGTTCAGTCACCAGCTAGTTTTAACGATAGTTTATATAAGTATTTATTTATAATAGAGTAGAATTATGAACTTTTCAAAGCTTGGTTTCCTCATTCTTTCTAATAAATTTGCCTATTATGAATAAAGACCAAATGTTTATGAAACATTTTTCTTCCTGAAACTCTGTTACTGTTTGTTGGGTGTAACTTATCATAGTGAAATAGATTCTTGACAAATCTGGTATGTATATTTTCTATCTAGACCTGGCAAAGGAAGCTTGTAGACTTTGGATTCTTGGTACAAAACATGGTGAGTCTGACCTTCATGATCTTACTGCAGGAGAAAAATGAAAGTGGACTCATTGCTCTGTCTTAGCAGTGATGGTGATTTACAGCATTAGCCTGAGTGCAATTTCTTGACATTCCTAAACATCAAAAGATGCCCAAAGTGAAATTATAAACACTGTGACCACGGATGAGGCTGTACTGAGCATGTGCCAGAGACTCCATGGCTTCTGGGTTGATGGACGGATGCATTGTCTTGTGTGTGACAGCTGATTTTTCGCTTATGTATCACACTGTGCAACTGAAGATCAACCGTGGGTTCCCACTCAACCACTGTGGTTCTTATACAGGAAAAGTCAATTTTTGCTGCTCTGAAACTTTTCTTTGTGATTTTTCTTTGATCAGTCATTAGATATGTATATATTATGACTTATATCTTAGAAATTAGTTCTTTCCAGCTTTGTTTCTTAAACAACTTCTTTAATGAGTTCTTACTCAAACTTTCATTAAAGAAACTATGCCTAGCCTCAAGCCTATGCAGTCATTTTGACCCCCTTTGCCTTATATAAGAATATATTGAAGCTGTTTCTCTTTTGCTTGCTTTTGGGGCCCTTTTCTTTCTATCATGATACCTCTGCCAGCTTCAATGTGAGGGAAAGTGGCTTGTCTTATTGGAACTTGATAAACTTGATATGCGATGTTTGGATGAGAGTTCTATGAACCTGTCATATTTAGAAGAGAAATTAAAGAGTGAGTTGGGGGGGGGGCTTCCAGGAGAGGAAACTGCAATTGGGATGTAATATATTAGAAAAAATAAACAAGGTGTTTTAAACAGCTCCAAGAGTCTCTGGATAGACGGCTTGGTGGTTGAAAGCATCTGTGTTACTGCAGAGGATCCAGTTTCAATTCCCATCACCATGAGGAACACAACCATCTGTAACTTCAGTTCCAGGGGATTGAATGCCTGGTGTATCTACATATCCATATATGAAAAATAAATACATTAAATAAAGAATCAATTGGCGAATCAATTGAATGGCTCATGGTGTGAAACACTTCACAACCATGAAGATACTTGAGGCCCCAGGGAGTGGGGAGGTCTGCTGGGGTCTGGGTGGGGGTTGTGGGGGGAAGGGAGGACATCCACTTGGAGACCGGAGGATGGGGGGGAGGAGGAATGGGATGTAGAACAGTCAGAGAGGTGGACCAGGAGAAGGATAAAGTCTGTACTATTAAAAAAAAGATTAAAGAATAAATAAAAAACTTTCATTTCTAATCACTACAATTGATGGACTTCAGTGGCAACATATATTTTTGAAAGAACTCTGGACCACTCAGGTTTTAAGCAGCAGAGAGATCTACAACTATTTTCCTAATACGCAGAAGCAACTGACATACTTGGTGGAATGGAAAAAATTGGGGAATGGCACGTGATGATTTGGAGGATTTCCTTGGGATGCCTGTCTTTCTGAGACAGGTGCACAGGGCACTCCCCTGGCCCCGCCTATGGCCACTTACCCACTCAGATTTCCTTCCTTACTCCTGTAAATTCCCTGTGCAACAAGTTGGCCCAGGCTTCCCTTTTGACTTTTGTTTAGATTTCCTTTACATTTGTTTGTTTGTTTTTACAATAGTTTAGCAACTATTCATCACTGTTGTATTTAAAAAATAGCTTCAGGGCTAGAGGGGAGACTCACTGTGTCAAAGGACTTGAGCCAGACCTGACAACTTGAGTTTTGATCCACATGAGGAAAAGAAAGGATTGACTTCTACAAATTGTCCTTTGACCTCTTCCTGCACCTCAGCCTTGGTAAGTGAACATGCATGTAACATGTGCATGGACAGAAACACACACACATGCTCACATACACACTATATGATAAAGCCAAATACGGCCTATAGTATATTATACACAAGTGTTAGGATGTGG